>VMOF01000111.1:48155071-48272666 GCA_011764245.1 Trialeurodes vaporariorum
CATCCAATTGTTCTCAACTCAGGCAATTTAAGCCTCCTTACTTTCACTGTCTTTCTCGTGGCCTTATCCTATTTCAAATCCACACACCTTGATTCAGTGAGTTAGAAACCCCTTCAAATAATTGAATTATTCGCCTGTACCCACGACGCGACGGTTGCTTTAGTTGCTTACTTGTCTCAGCTGCGGTGCTCATGGATGCTCTCTTGAATTCATACATCCATATCATCATATACAGGTTGGTCCAGTTCTTTACGGCATAAATTACAGAGATCATTGGGGAGGTCTATACATAAAAAAGGTTCTATGAACCATCGTCTGTAAACGCTTCGTTTTCGAGTTATTTAAAGCTCATCCCATTTTTTAGCAGTTGAGTTAAATAAATGTGGCTGAAAATATCGGGTCAGGATGTTTCTAAGGTGTTAAAATGGATGGTATGGTTCTAAAAACAAAGAGTTGGTCGAATCTATATCTTAATAATAAAGTCTGATGTAAAGTAAACTTTGGATTGGATTTTGGATGTTTTTTTTATACCACCAAAATGCAAAAAATGAAAATACCAACCAACAACACATCATAATGCTATAAACGCATTGATTGATGTGGGGGCATTTTATTTCTCGGGGGCGTCTCAATTCTCAAATAGAAAAAAAAGTTATGTTCAAAATGGTGAAAAAATGAAAGTGATAAGTAGCAAAATTCTATGTTCTCAGAATCGTTGAATTTGGGACCTTTGCCCCCCCATACCTCGAAAACTAGTCATAGGATCGCTTCGGCCCCGTGGAGACTTTTGATCAGGAGGTCAAAATGAACAATATCCCAAAGTTTCATCCAATTCGACCAAGACCATTTTCCCATAAGGGTTGTGCCATGTCCTTTGTGAACGAATAAAAAACACGCATTTTTTATCCCCAAAACAGTCAATGAATCTAAAATTCCGGCCAACGGGCTTTGAACAAGCTCATAAACATAAATTTTTTGATGAACCAAACCGAACCGCGAACAGGCATTTAGGAAACTGTCGAAACCTGAACCAAACTTTTTTTTTGACTAGTTCAACCCCCTGCGTGAAAAACGAAACTTGAAAACAGGGTGAAGTGATGGATATAATGAAACGTTGACTATGATAAAAAGTAGATGATAATAGAAAATCTGGATATTGCCAGCGAAAGAGATTTGAACTTTTTTTAAAACAACGCAAGTCCTTGTGGATGAAATACATCTCTCATTGCTTACTTCTTGTTTGCAAAATTATCAATAGAAATCAAGAATAAGTGTACCTCTAATGTATATTCTGGACCATATCTGAGAAGCTCTGGTATTATCAAATGTTTTAGCAAAACTTCTTTTATCTGAGGGTGAGGTGTATAGTAAAGAGGATCATCATCGTTGTCGTCATCGTCTTTTAAATCTAGCATGGAGCTGACACCCACCAAAACGACTAAGATTAAAAACAATTTGATTTTCAACATTTCACTGCGGAAATATTTCAATTTAGTTATAATCCATTTGTCCCGTTGATTTTTTTTTTCGCGTTGATAAATGGCCTGAAAAAAAAAATTCAATCCAATAAAAAAAAAAGATCTAAAAGAAAACAAATTAACGGATGTCAATTCCAAAATAGAGACTTGATAAAGTAGAAGTAGTAAATATAATAATAATAGAAGCAGCTTTAATAAGGCTGGATTGTGAAACATGAATTCAACAAGTCCAAAAATTGTTTCAAAGCAAAAATAACGAATAGAAAAGAAGAAAAAAATGGAATAAAGGATAAATATAAAAAAGCTGGGGCGAAAAAATCTTTAATTTGTGTTCAATATTCCTTTCGCTCCGTGATAAAACGAGTGACGAATCACAATAAATAGCAAACAATAATTAATTAAAAAGAGTAGTGTGTCCTTTGGGAAACGCCCTATTTGTTTTTTTTTATTATATAAAAAATAGATTAAATAATTTTCATAAAAAAATTAATGAATCATAACAAAATATTTCTTGCAAAATATGTATACTGAATTAGATGGACTGTTGATAAGTTGGAAAACTAGAAAATTACAATACTGACCGAAATCGAAAATAAATCTTAATCAAATAAATCTTTTTGTGTAGTGTCTAACACCAATAAATTCATGAGGCTCACTTGTTTCTAATCATGAGCTCCATCTTGTAAGCACTGCAGCATGTGGTACGTTAAATTTGCGCGTTATTGCAGCCGCATGTAAATCACTGTTGATTAAAAGCATTGAAAATTGCTCTCATTTTCCGTAAAATGCCACGAATTCAATAAACTCCAAAAAGAAATGAATTTGATAGAGGCAGTGTTTATTTGGAGCATAGGGTTAGTCTTAACAAATTATGTACCAGAAAGATCGCCTGGTGATATTTTAGATAGGTTAAAAGCGGCTGATATCGTCGATGATATAATTCCGAGAGCTCCATATGAAGCGTTACAGGTGGGTAAAATTTACATCCCATAATCATAAGACTCAAAGTCAGGCGTTTCAAAGAGAAATTAGGGCTAGAAAAGAGTCACTTCAAGTGTAAAATTTTTACCAGCTGACTATAACTCAACTATTTTGAATTTTATTTTTTCTGTTTAAAGGTAGTATATTTATTCACAATAACAAAATAAAACTATATTTTATAGAATCCTTAATTTTTTTCAAACTGTTAATAACTGTAAAAATGGGGCTTAGTAACAAAAAAAAAAGGGAATGAAGATCTTTACAAGGATAAATAAATCATCAACGCATTAACAGTAAAATGAGCCTCACAATCAACCGCAAAAGGTGGTATCCATATTTGATTGATAGACGTATCTCTTTTACTTGAGACATTTTGATATAAATAAAACAGAAAATGAAAAAAAGTACGTGGGGTGTCGCAAGTAGAGGAGACTGAAAGGGGTTTTAAAATATAGTGAAGAGCATCTATTCCGAAAAATGAAATTGTTGAATCTTTGGAAAGATCTACGATCAAAAAAATTGACGGCGCAGTTTTTGCACTGCAAATGCATCGATGTGCCAAAGTTCAAATATTCAAGTCCTGGGAGAAGAGACCAAGGTTGAACGATACATGGATTGAAAGGCCTTAAAAAAAGCAAACGAATGGAGCAAACTGCAAATAAATTTGCCTCTTCAATCAAAAGTTATGGCCGTTTGAAATTGAAGCAGCTTTAAATAGGCCTTATTGAGCCCTTTAAGTTTCAATCGGCCATAACTTTTGATTGAAGAGGCGGATTAATTTGCGGTTTGCGCCATTCGTTTGCCTTTTTTAAGGCCTTTCAATCCATGTATCGTTCAACCTTGGTCTATTTTCCCAGGACTTACCTTTGAACACCCATAATTTTCAAATGGCCGCCATTTTGAAAGTGATGGTTGTAGACGATTTTGGATTGCGCCACCTTATTCTACTCTTTGAGGGCTTTTGATCGATGAATCACAAACCATACCTTGCTATTTGACTTTTTTTACGTGGGGAGGCCTAAAGACCCCCAAATTTTGGAATCTCAGTGGGGGCCTTAATTTTTCACTTTTAGGTATTATGTGGCACATCAATCGAAAGGTCTTGATCTCTTCTTTCAGATGATTTTTACTTTTTGAAAAATACTGAATAGTTATGGTCATAGTGGCCGAATGAAAATTTCCCCCCAAAAGGGCCCATAACCCCAAAAATTGGGGTTTTCTGGAAAAATTTACTGGACCAAAAATGTCGGCAATGAGTTGTTCTTTCAGGATCTGAACTTATTTTTGTACCTTTTGTAGGCTTTTTCCCGCCAAAAATGGAAAAATGTGTTTTGAACCCCCCCAAAACCCCCCGGGGAGCCTCGGGAGGCTTTGAAAATATTTTCATTGAATTCTTTGGGGTCAATTTCCTATCAGACTTTTTTGTTTCAGCTCTCTACTCCCAGCCGTTTTTGAAAAAAGTACCTACACGGGTGGTCTGGGGCACCCTGTATATGCTTTCGAAAACTGATGAGTTTTCCTACTTAAAATAACCTAACATGACATAACCAAATCTAACCTAACCTAACCTAACTTAACCTAAACTAATCTAACCTTCAATCACGGTTATTGAACATGAGATGCATTGCTCGATATTTGCCTCGTTAATTTTCAGCTTGTTTAAAACTTGTCACGGGTTAGGAATTTTCAGGAACAGGAAAATGTTGCATTGTGAGTAACGTCCGCCAAAAAAATGTTTTGTTTTCTTAAAAGGTACAGTACAATAATCACACAGTGGATTTCGGAAACGAACTGCCATCAGCTGTGATGAAGTTACAGCCAACAGTCAGATGGCCTGCATCAAACGGAACTATGTTCACACTTATCTGTGTTGGTATGTTTCAATGATATCTCGATTTATATTGTTTGTTACACACATCTGTCCTTTCCAATAGAAGTTCCTGTCAAGTTTTATTGACAAAAACGAACTGTTTGGTGTATGAGAAGAGTCAACGGACGCCACATCCTTGCTGAGAGGTTTTAGACTTGGCCTGGTGGTTACACTGAACCCGAACCAAGAACTAGACCCTGAAAAACTTCCCTTCAGTGAGCCTAGAACATGAACATTAAATTGAACACTGGTTTTAAGCTAAGTCAGTCCAAGAAAAGGCCACAATCCTGAGAGTTATTCATGGAAAAAAAGAAAAAACAAAAAAACAAGTAGACGTTGAACTTTCTATCGTTACCGGTAGGATTAACATGCAGTTCGGTGCTGCGCTTTTATTTTATGGTTGTTGTTATGGGGATGGATCACGTTGAATGTGGAGTAGCCCCTAACCAGAGACTAAACTTTGACTTGCAATATCTCGACCGCAAAAAAAGGTATTGACTTCAGATTTGCACTAAAATTCTTGGTTTTTATGTGCTTTTGAATGATGTATCACATGATAAAATCCGTTTTTTACAGGGTCGAAAAATGGTCTAAATCGAACTTCGATTTTTGATACATCGAATTAGAAAAACTATATCGGACTTTTGATTGCGCCAAAATGCACTACTTTTCACGCCTTTTCGAATGAGGTATTATAAAATAGGGGTTGCCATTTGAAAATTTTGAGAAATGGGGGTTTTCCCGCCAAAAATGTTAAGGTTCCTAAAAGTCGACTTCCGGTTTATTTTATTGTAAATTCGAATTTATTTTCTTTGACAGTACTCATCAAGTAGAGCATTTTACATGTGCAGTCTTTCTATTTCACGACTGTTTTTGTAGGAGTTAAGAATTTTCAAAAATTGGTCCTTTATCGAACTGCAAATTTCGATATCTCGAAAACAGAAAAAGATATTGACTTCCGGTTTAAGCCAAAATGCTTAGAATTTTACCCTCTTTCAAATGAGGTATCAAAATATAGGGGTTGCTATTTAACAATCTTGAGATCAAGGGGGCACCCCCCCCCCTGAAAACCCCCCATAAACCAAATTTTGGGTTCTGGCAGTATTTGTAAATGAAACTTCAGGTCCAAGTTACTATGAAACCAATTTGTCCAGATTTTTTTATCGTCACCCGTTCAAGGAAACCATAGTGAGCAGGCTACTTGAAACACCCTGTATACTCGAGTACAACTGAAAACGAGTACAGAAAATCTCTAGTTCCAGTGCCGATTTCCTACAATCATATTACGAGGGGTTTCTTAAAAGTAAGGTATCCAACTTTTTTCTAGAGAAAAATCATTTTATTTTAACAAAGAATACATGGTTCGAAAGATAACATCATTGGCTATCTTTTTACATAATCGTTATTACGATCGATGCATATTTGTAGCCACACCGGAAGTTTTCCATGCCTTTCTCATAGGACTCTCCCACCACCTCGTGACACAGCTTCATCAACAACGAAAAAATTCAAGAAAACTCAGTCAAGCCATACCTTCATGACTTTCGGACAACAAAGAAGTAATACTACTTGAATTCATGGAGCCTGGCACTACAATACACAAAGAAACTGATTTTGAAACTGTAAAAAATCTAAGGCGCGCAGTTCAAAACCGCCAAAGAGACAAAAGACGTGAAACTTCCTCACGACAATCCCCGCCCTTACGCGGTTATACGACCAACGATATCATAGCGTTTAGATGGAAACTCATTGACCACCCCCCGTGATTATCATCTATTTCCGGCGCTAAAGAAACACTTGGAAGGACATCCTTTCGAAGACGATGACGAGTTAAAGGCAGGAGTGGAGCAGCACTTCAACGAGGTGGCGGGAGAGCACTATGAGGCAGACATGAAAAAGCTTCCGGTGAGGCTACAACAATGCATCGATCGAGATGGCAATTAATATGATCGATAGCCAAGGCTGTAAGCTTTCGAACCATGTATTATTTATTAAAATCAAATTATTTTTTTTATAGAAAAAAAAGTTGGAGACCTTACTTTTTAGATACCTCTCGTACATTCATAAGTGTCGATCCTCGCATGAAATACTTGAGAATACCTGATCTTCCTTGGTATGGAAAGGCAAGCTGAGCCTCTTTAGTTCCTCTATCTTCTAAGATACACTGCGATTTTTTGCGATTTTAAACATGACGAGCGCGCATCATTTATTCGCCTTTTATGCACATCCGTAATGAGAGTGCAAATTGGTTTCGGGCTGGTTTTTGTTTTGCGCTGTTCTACAATGTACTCTGCAGTTTTGAGCATTGAAATTCATACAAATTGTCTGTTTTAAGCTGTTGTTTTAGAACTATTAGGCTCCTCTGCGTTTCTCAGCTAATTAGTAGCCAATCAAATCCTCTATTCGTCCGGCGGACCGAGTTTTGTACTTCTAATTCTTGTTTATTTTTTGGACCATTAGGGCTGGATTTGAGAATTCCTATCGTTTTTACATAGCTGTAAATTTCCCACTCGCACCTCGTTTTGTAGAGGATGTATGAGAGAAAGGAATTTTTTCGGTTTTACAACGCGTATTACTAAGACATTATAGAACGGATTGGTGAAACCTTTAACTGGATACAAACAAACGAACATAACCTCTCAATCCAAACTATTTACTTTATAAAAATTGACATCAAAGATGGATGAAACACTATTCTATGGTCATTATTTTGATAGCAATATAGTGTTAGTTGAAAAAAGAAGTCTCAAATAACTTAAAAATTGGAATCAGTGTGCTACTTTTATTTTTTCTCATGATGGTGTCGGTTTGTTTGTCACCGGTTTTACTAAAGATTACCTTGAAAAGATTCTCAATTAAAGTTTTGAAGCAATAGTGGGAAACAACAACAATATTTGTTTACATTGATCGTGTACAAAAAACCACAGAATGTCTCCAACCACTATATTGAAGTTATGGTCACTTGGATTCTTCGTATCCCAAGGACGGCTGTAGTAACATAGAATTCCGGTAACCCTAACCTGAAACCTACCGACTGGAGGCATAGACCACGAACTCTTTAAACAACCTCAAATACCGTTTCAATTTCGACGGGCAATTTAGGTGCGCTTACGCAAAAAGCTTTGAAACTCAGCAAATGTAAAACGAAAATAATAATTGGAATAAGGAATTCAAGTATGACTCAATTACCTTTGTTAAAACTGCAACAAAAAGTTGGCAGCCAGCCTAGGCAGACTTTTTTTCTTTCTCACTCTAATGAAATTGGAAAAACTGAGAAAGTATTGCGATGGCGCAGCAATTTTCAATGAATTTTGTTGCGATACTTGGTCTCTCATGACTAATTCAATCATGATTTATAAAAAGTAATGACCTCTCATCATGTTAAATACCATCCAAAAGAACATCCTTCCATCATATTTCCATATCCCTCAACCCCGCATCTGACTTAGAGAGATTTGTGCAAAAATATTCTGTGGGATCAGTCCGTACCGTGGCTTGTCGTCGAAGGCAATCCGTTTACCAACCTAACTTTAGAACCATTGATCCAAATTCATTCAACTTTTGCACGGATGTTGCTTTTTAGTTTCCCCTTTTTTTTTTTTTTTTTTTTGAAATATTATCATTTAGGTTAGTTATGGGAGAAAATGGTTTCCATTAAAATCAATGGTAAAATGGGTGAAAATGGGTAAATCAGCAAATATAAAACAAAAATAATAATTCGAATAAGGAGTTCAAGTATGACTCAATTAACTTTGTTGAAAACTGCAACAAAAAGTTTGCAGCCATCCTAGGCAGACATTTTTTAGCGCCTAGGCGCTAAAAGTTGGAGGAAGAACAGAGAGTTGGAGAGTTGTAAGCGGAGCAAGGAGTGGGGAAGGGGTCAAGGATAGTCGGTGTCGGTAAGTGACTCAGAGTGGGTGAAGCGAGGAGTAGGAATGGATGGTCGGAGATCGAGACCCGTCGTCAAGAACGACAGCCGACAGAGAAGTGGCACCTTCAGGGAGACACCCCGGCTACCCCGTAAGACGTCATTGGAACGATAGGTACGCAGCTGGTAGACTCGGCCCTAATGAAGGTGGACCGCGGTGTTGACACAACACGGCTTGCGGGTGACGATGGGTCCAAGCGCGGGAAAGTGGGACTTAACGGCGCTGAATGTCCAAGCCAATGCAACGGTGAGCCTCGGCGGAGGCTCGCATAGTTGGGGCTTGATGACCGCTCCGAGGGATTGTGAAGACGTTTTGAAATCCCGAAGACAGCAGCAGGTGACTTTTGGGGCCGGTGTTCCCCGCTTATCACCGCTGTCCGAGGGATCACTACAGTGGACACAGAGCAAAACAAGTTCAAAATAAGCACTCCCGGGCGCGGCTTTATCGCATAACTCACCGTGCCGTTGGGTAAGATGAGGAGTGAGACCTGCCTGAGTCACGCCTGTTTGCACTTGAAGGGATGCCTGAAGTACCGGCAGCGCCCGCCGCCCTGGACCCGTCTCTATAGGACAATTAGCAAGATTCGCTATATGTTCTGAACCGGGATCGCGGCGTAAGCCAGGGAGATACAGCTACTAGTTCTAAGTTAGATGGAGGAACGGGTATGGTCAATAGGCGGAGCCTGTTGAGAGTGTGTGAGTAGCCTGACAGTGAGAATCGGCGTGAGGTTGTGAGTGCCCACCGCTCGTGTCGTAAGCGTCACCTCACCATTGGCGTTCTTCACAGTGTGTAGTTCAAACTGAGCACCGAAAATCCTAGAAGACTTGGTCAAGGGAGCTTCTACGGCAGGACTGGTGGCGGAGTTCCGTTCAACTGCCGCACAATCTGGCTTCGCCCGTTGGCCTTACCTGTTCTCCATCTCCATCTACTTTGCCGCGCCACGTTGCATGGCAAACTCAGCGAAGGACTGCACCCATCAAACTGATGAAACATAAAAACTAAAACCACGATAACTTTAAAATTTCAGGATCAAATTTTTGGCAGTTCATTCTACCGTAGTGACAAAAATGTCTGCAAAGTTTCGTGAAAATCGATCAATATTTATTTATCAATATTTTTTCGAGGGCACAAACTGAGATTGTAGAGCGTCACATACATACATATGGATAGTGGCGATAGCATAAGGTGCTTGCGCTATGCAATAGCACCTAAAAAAACAAAATAAAAACACTGAAAGCTTCAAATGACTCCAAATAAAAAAATTTAAACGTGTCGAAGTGTACCGTTGTAAGTGCTCAAAAATTTTTCGGTTATACACAATACGACCCGAGCATTTAATTTTTGATTCGTATTCTGAAAACTAAATCTCCAAAACTCACACGGCAACCAGAGGGCGTCCTTACACTGTATTATATTATTCATTGTACGTATACAGCAAAACGAGAGCAAGGAGCTTGCAATGTACTTTGTATGACAAGCTTGAAATGTTGAAAAACCACCGTTTAGTACTAAATATGCAATGAATCTTTGACGAGAATAATAACTGAATCAAAAATGTTGAAGTATTTCTTTATTTAAAGTTCAACAAAGTGTTCCTATCAAATTATTTTCTATACGATTAAAAAACACCGGTCATTCTCCATAAGTTGCAGTTATTCAATTTCCATTACAAGCACGGATTTTTTGTTGATATGAATTTTGCTCAGTAAGGTAATCAATTCATAGAAGACTTTTACGAGCCATAAATGAGCCAGAATTGAATTTCAATAAATAAATACGAAAACATTTGAAAAGGAAGTCTCATAAATTCAAGTATTTTTTTTTGAAGGTCCAGATGTTCCGACCAGAGAGAAGCCAGAAGAAAGGGATTGGCTGCATTGGCTGATAGGAAACATACATGAAAATGACACAACTAAAGGTGAAGTAAGAGCAGAGTACATCGGAATTGAAAGACCAATCTACGCAAAAGGTAAGATATTCTTTCTTGTTACTTAGAATTAACTTACCTAATAATATACATCATGCCATCATTTATGCACCCTTGCAGTTAATTAAGTACGTATATTTTAAGGGTAAATTCATACAAGTTATTGAGGGGTGTTGTTTTTACGTAAATATTGAAGCATATTAAATGATTTCTAAAACTTATTGAAAAAATAACGTTTTAGCCATTCATTGCGAAGTTTGGCGTGATGCAAGTCTACGAGTGACTGACCCGGCGTAAGATTAGATTAAGTGGTTGCGGTATTTTTGGGTATTACAACAGAGGGTCATAAATATTGCAATTAACGTGACGGCAAAGTCAACGATTTATGTACACCAACATACAAAAACTTCACTGAAAAGGTGTAAAAATGAAAGATGCATTCGACACCCCTGTCTCATTCTTTACATTTTAATTGATATTTGAAAAAAATGGAGATGATTTAAGATCCCTTTCTTTGAATCATGGTTAATCTAAGTTGTCGGATAGTTTAAAATTAAGACTTCTCCATTTTCTGCTTTATTATTGGTATGAAAACTATGTTGGTTTCCCAAATTAAAGATGAAGTAGATTGAGCACTAAACGCACTATAGTCGGGTTCTGAAATCACTCTCACGAGCTAAGTATAATATAAATCATTTGCAAAACCTGAATCTAACGGCAAGAATACGGCAAAAGTTTACCAAACACACCGCAAGAGTCTACGAATAGTGTCGATGTGGCCATCAAAAGAGTCCAAAAGATTCTTGAGTTGTACTTGTATTTTCAGGCGTCTGAAGAACTGACTGAGTAATCCTTGATGTATGAATCCTGGCTCCCAAAAAGAAATACAGACAGTTTTCAAAGATATTAAAAGAATCGATTAAAACATGGCCCAGGTTCCTCAAAACTTGCCCAAATGTTTTCAAAATGATCCAAACTAAATGCACCTACAGCTTGTGAATACATTCCACGGAATATATGCTCAAAAAGTTCCTAAAAGGCTACAAAAGCCCTAAAAAGTCGTTAATCTATATTATAAAAGCCCAAATACACTGACTCACTCCCGGGACAACACGATAGCTCGGATACCGCCCCGCCGGACCGATCAGGTCAGGATTTTCGCTGGTCCTCCGTCCCAAACGACATTCGCGAGATAAGGGAGCTTTGCGTACTACAATGAAGCATCGTACACTACATTCAGCGTTCTATGGATCAGCGGAACTTCGTGAGGATTCGACAAGTATTACTGACCCAGGCCCCACTAATATCTAGCTCTAAATTCATGTGACTGATGAACATAGCGTTTTCATGGCTCTCAATTGCTCTACAACCATGGGATACTGCCCCCCCCCCCGCGTTTGTCTTGGAGAATTCTCAACACTCAGTATGCAGATCTTACGCTGAGGCGTGAAGTCTAAGCGCTGAGAGGCGAGGAGCCCAAGGAAAGTTCCAAGTGAAGAAAAAGTAGAGGTTTAGAGCATGGTTGGTCGCACGGGGCAGCACCAAATACTCGTCACAGTTTCTTTGCTTACATAAAACCTTCATAGAGGTTTTTTTTTTTTTTTTTTTTTTTTTTTTTTTTTTTTTTTTTTTTTAAAAAAAGATAATACATGTCTATGCACCAATGGGGAAGCCGTTTGCTCCAGACACTAGTAATACAGAATTGGCAGCCGTAAGCTCCGGGTGTCACACCCATTACTCCGTGCTTGCACCCAGAGCATGGCGGAGCCTGGAGCATTGAGAGCCCGGAGCATGTAGAACCCGGAGCATGATACGAGATTCCGTTGGCTTAGAGGCTCCGTAAAAACGCGTACTGGTTCACGCTCGGTTTTATCTGTTTCTTTTAATTTATGAAAACGAGCGTTTTTTTCGGTGAGCGCGGGACTCGTGAAGCTTCTTCTTGTTCTTAGCTGTTCAGATATCTTCAATATTTTGCCTAAAATAAAGTGCGAGCATGAGGTGTAAGTAAAAACAGTGTCGGTGTCAGTTCGGTTGAATTTGCGTGTATTTTGAATTTAACTTATAGATCTCATTTTTATAGTACTTAAGCAAACCCTGGGTACAAAAATGTTTTGCCTGGTTTGTGGTCTGTTATTCATTTTCAGTCCTCAGACTAAAGCCTAAACGGTAGTGATGTGAAGTAATTTTATTTTATTTTCATTTTTGGTACATAGTTAGCCAGAAAAACTGACTGGGTACAGGTCATAGAAAAAACGATATAATGTTTTCTTATATAGCTAGAGATAATTAATTAAACACTATATTTCAATTTATTAAAGTTTACTTATAGCATATCAGTTCATCCAGGCAAAAAAAAGCATGGGATAGTTGAAACAGCTCTAATGCATGAAAAAAACTACTCATCTCTCCGTTTTTAAAATGGGTTTTTAAGGATTTAGGCAGAGCATTAAATACTTGGATTGCAGAAAAAGATGCATTGCTTTTTGATGATTCTAATCTGATCTTAGGACTGTTTATAAAAAGATGACGGCTATTATAATTATGAGATGGGCTTAGATCAGATGGACTTGTAATATAGCATTTTTGACAGCATATTTTAAAAGATCTAGACAGTATAGACAGGGCCACGTGAGAAGTTTGTTCTTGATAAAAATTTCTTTACATGGATGATTGTACGGTAACTTAAAAATTAGTCCTTTGCTATCGCCTATTAGTATACAACCAACTTATTTCCTTGTCATTTTAAGGCAGAATGAGAAATTGCTATAAACAAACTATCTTTCGGTTTACGGAAATTTCTTCCCGGACACTTCCCCCATAGGACATTTCCCCCCAAGGACATTTCCCTACCAGTCATCCCCCCAGCTACTCCCCCCCCCCCAAGGGTATTTATAGCTAATCAAATAATGCTTCAACTTTTTCCTCACACTTTCCACTGGCTTGGGACTGCCCTAGCAAAAATGGTCCATATAACTAACCTAACGTAACCTATAAGTGGAGAATTTTTGCCACGATGGCCGGAGGTGAATTCAGCGGAAGTCAGAAAATTTGAATGAAATTCTTTTGACGGGTGTCTTTAAAAAGTTGAATCATTCGATTTTGGTTTTTTTTTTTTTTTTTTTTTTTTTTTTTTTAAGATTTTTTCATTCTTAATGATTCATCAACACTATTTTTTACGTTTCGTCCATCTTACTATCCATCAACATTATTTATTATTTTAAGCGTTTCCAAATAGGGCAGTGTTGGAACCTGGCAACTTATTTATTTTCAGCTCAATCAATAGCGTCATCAACTACCGTTAGAAAAATGCGTGGTTCGAACTCTGCCTTCAGATTTTTTATTTTTCAATTATTTTACACACAAATTTGGCTAGGAAGGAACTGAGGGGGGTTAGCCGGGGGAAATAGTCGGGGGTTGTCCTCTGGGGGGATGTCCTAGGGGGGGGGGGGGGGGAGTGTCCGGGTAGAAATTGACGGGGGAAACGTTCGGACACTCTATCTTTCAATGTTATGCTCTCCTTCAATTTTATGGAATCGTTTATTTCAACCCATATTGAGGGTATTATACAAGTGACGCGGTCTGTGTATATGGCAACCTCGCTAAAACGATTCTGTGAATCTCCTTTGGAACTATCGCAAAATATTCGTTAGTTCCAATTTATTATAAAAAACATTTTTCCTACGAGCCATGCCGATCAGTTCCCCTCCCTCTCTCTGCACGAGTTCGCTCTTCTATTCGCCTCTTCCGCTACGCAAAGTCTAGAGTTTGCGTTAAGCCTGGTTTCCAATGAGACGCGAGGCAGCGTTGTGTTCCTTGTGTTTGGTACGCCTACAGACAAATTGAAAGAAACACGGGTTTTATGACAACCATGTCCTACCGAGATGACTAGATTCCATATCGTCAAATCTTGTCACCTCGGCCGGAACTCGAACCCGAGACCTTTTGGTTAGAGGTCAGTTGCGCTGACCACCAGACCACGGAGGCCGACGTCTCAAAAGTTTTTATTCGGTAACACCAGCAAGATTCACAAATCATAAAGGTGAATTCGGCCGAATGCATTATTCCTTCTTCTTCACTAGTTGCATATGTTGAGTCGGGACTTAAAAATCAAACTTTCACGCGACAAGCAGCGGCCAGCGAAATCCGTCTACCTGCTTGCGCAGCAACGGAAGAGTTGCAAAATGTTCAACTCGACCACGTCCGTCGTTGCGTTCCGACGCAAAGGTTTTGCATAGCATTGGGGATGATCCCATCTGTTCGCGTATATTCCAACTTCGTAGCGTTACGATGTTGCGTAGCTTTGCGTCTCGTTGGAAACCAGGCTTTATCTTTAACTTCGGGCTCCCATGAAGAATGCCGCCAGTCTGAACTCAACGCGACGGCGCTACAAAGCGGGAAGCGGGTGTTTGTGATATCTTCCTTAATTTATGAGCATAGATAATGACATGATTATGCGAGTTTTAAACAGGCAATAACGCGCATGGCACCTGCAGCAAACAGGCTCAGAAGCACTCCGGTTTTCAAACCCGTTTGCCAACAGTGATCAAAATAAGCCCGAGAACTTCGGGTTCCACGGGTTCCTTCTGGTTCTGTTTTGACTTGACCGTGGTGGCCACCACCTCAAATAATATGTGTCGGATTTTAATGTTGAAAAAGTTCTCTGATATCTTTTAATCCTCAGGTACGCATCGCATAATTTTTCTTTTGTACAAACATCAAGACAGTCTACCAATTTTCTATTACGGATCAGTAATCAAACACAGGTAATACAACAGTTATCATATGCAACTACTCATACAAACATGATTATTAGTTA
The DNA here is from genome assembly GCA_011764245.1 of Trialeurodes vaporariorum. Classification (NCBI taxonomy): domain Eukaryota; kingdom Metazoa; phylum Arthropoda; class Insecta; order Hemiptera; family Aleyrodidae; genus Trialeurodes; species Trialeurodes vaporariorum. The sequence goes on from VMOF01000111.1 coordinate 48,170,073, forward strand.
ATCAAAAATAATAATAGTAAAAATATAAAGTAATGGTAAAATTAAAACGGAGTCAGGGCTGCGTTATAAAAACCTCTCGGGAAGAATAGCTCTTTTGACGAAATACAAAAAGGAATTACAAATCGTAACTAATAACCTGCCAGTCCTTATTTGGCAGGGTACGACTATATGTATGTATAGCATACAGGAAGCAGAGAAGCAGATGTAATGAAAGAATGTGCCAGTAAAAACAAATCTCAGAATAATAAGCAAAAAAACTTTTATTATGGAGCAGATATAGCTGGAAGCATACAATACACGCTGAGATCAAAAGATTTTCAACGAATCAGTGTTGCATACGCGTGTGGTAGGACAACGTTCTGATGTTACTGATAAATACATACTTTGACCCGCCCTTACTGAAAACGTGCCACTAGAAGTTGCGGAATGCACAGGGTCTTCTTTGACCCCCAAAACGTTTACATTCCATTTAAAAACTATTTTTCAAGAATTTTGCTCTCAACTATCAAGAATGGCTATGAATATGTACGTATCTCGTATACAACATTTCATAAGGGGGGGGGAATCCGAAAATTGTACTACTTTTTCCAAAATTTGCTGACAGCAGCCTTTACCTTATCTCGAAACTTTAACTTATATTTACTTCTAGGCACTGAGGAACGTACTTTCATAAAAAAAAGATGGGATTTGGGGAGCAATTTTTCGAGGACCCTCCCCGCCAAAAATACCAACAGTTGAAACAAAAAACCTCCCTGGCAACATTTGGACTAGAAATGCCTCCAATTTGATCGTTTGAGATCTATCTATGAGAGGACATTGAAAGTGAAGATCGAAAAAAATGCCCGATTGGTCCCACACACATTTTTGGGACCGTGATACATTAAATGAAATAAGTAACTGTAATTTTCTCCTTCGACCCTATTATGACGTTAATTACTTTAGAAGAGCTTACTTTACACAGTTTTCCATATTTAAGAGCAAAATGTGTGGAAAATAAACAAATTAAATAAAAGAACTTTGTGGTAGAAACTACAATTCGCATGTGTTCATGAAAGTGCTTGGTGAGTAAGAGTAAGTAACGGCGAGTTAATAAATCTAGGGGATCCTACAACTGTCCCACTTGAGAATGTATCCGTATCCCTAAAAGTATTTTGGAGGCTGGTAGTTCTCAAACTTTTCCTCTCAACGAATCTAATCACAAGCCCTTGGAGCCAACGACCTTTTGAAGCACGTTTGATGACTCTTCTTAGTAAATTAACAAGGTATACTTCTTAGCAGGGCTTCACACCTAACCAAACCCCGAATCGAAATCAATCCGCTCTAAGCCGTCGAAGTTCTGAACAGCAAACCGAACTGCAAACCATTTTGGAGAAAATGCTTTAGACCGCTAAACGAACCGAACCAAACCATACGGCTTGAACCGCGGTTGAACTGGTTTGACAATTTTTCACTACAGCATCAGCAGTTCAAATTACTTTAACAAAATACTCTAAATAAGAGTATTTTCGTAAATTCAGACGTCACTTTGTATCAAATAGGTACTGCTGAATAAAAGAGGATTACAGAGTTGATGATTATTTGCTCCTGAGAACGAATTTCTCCTGTAAGGAGAGCAGTTAAATCGTAAAAAAGTGAAAACGAAAAAGCATTCTCGAAAAGTGAAAACATTCTCAATTCCACCTAATTGTATGGTTTCCAAGTTCATCCAATTTGAACCGAACTCATTGTCCCTTTTAACCCGAACTAAAACGTGAACCAATTTTCTTCGCGAATTCCGTACCGTGAATCAAACAGAACCTAAATTGTCACCGGTGGTTCAAAGCCCTGCTTTAGAGGTGATTATTTTGATGTAAGTACCTTGATATCTTAAAATCTGAATAACCACCAATAAATACCTTCATAATTATCTCCTTTGTAAGAAACACGACCAGTCGATCACCGCTAAAACACATTAAAAACCTTGGCAAGTTCAGACAATAGAGGTTCAATTTTTTTTTTGGGGGGAGGGAGGGTGGCTTCGGGGTCACGGACGTCCGAAACGTCCGAGACGCCTGACTGGCTGGTGTTTCTCTATCTTGCTGATGCTGACATAAAACAGTACTATACACTCACTCAGCTAGTACGGATAAAGAAGAAAGAAACTCATCAGTAGAAAAGTGTGACATAGAGATTGAAGAAAGAACTAGTTAGGAGAATCCAAACAGGACAGGGGCTCAATGTAATGCACCGACTTTTCAAATAGTAAATGACGAAATAGAAAAGTTCTACGGATGTACTAGATGCAGGTAAAAAAAAAAACAAAAACAAAAACAAAAAAAAAAAAACAAACAAAGAACGAGGACAAAAAGATCATGCATTAGATGACACGTGGATGAGGTTGTATGACTCGTTGTGCATCAACACAAAAAGAAAATGACGATGAAAATATAATGAAACAAAAATGATTGAAAATTCCCTGATGGAAAATCTATGGGCCTTAGATCCTACATACATTAAGAATTCGTGAGGAGTGTATCTTATGTAAATATCATGAATTCCCATACAAAAATCTATTAAATAATGCTCGAGCACATTTAAGTACTGGATTTGATGCAGCACATATATTATTTTGTATTATATTATAGATTCTACGCAATTTAGATCAAAATCCAATTAATTGCTAAGATTTTTCAATGGCTACCTCTCGTCGTTGTGCCAAAAAATTGACGAGATCGAGGTAACGAGCGCGTTTAATTCCTAAGTGTTCAGCAGATTTTTTTAACTTTAAAGAAAAAAAAACTTTCTGAGAGTCATATTATCAGCTTTTAAATTTTTCGGGATTTTTTCAATATGAACAAAGATAATGATGATGATTTTCCATTATACCTCCGGACATCCCTCGTTAAGATGACTAATTTTAAGCATCAGAAATTTGGGTATAAATTAAGGTTTCTTGGGATTTCTTTGAACAACTGACAGAACTTCGATGAAAGAATAAATCAGAGGTTGAGAGGACCCACTGAGCCCATGACATTTAGTGTTCAAAAGTAATAAGATAGCTTACTTGGTTGCCTCAGCAGCTTTTGTGACAGAACCTTTTGGTCCGAAGCCTATCTGTGGTAATATAAAATGCGTTATCAATAACAAGATAGGAAAAACAAAAGCACCAGAAGTACTAGCGAGACTCCACAGGACTCTTCACAAGTAAAACAAACATTAAACGTCTAGAGACTCTAGATTCTTTTAAAAGAGAGGATGATACGTAATTCTGAGACATCCTTTGTAAAAAGCAACTACAGGCTAGAAAATGTCAGTCTAGAATAGTGAATGCGTTTGTATAATTTCCACGAATAAGAATTTGACATATTGGCCTTCGTTTGGGGCATGAGCCTGGGCAGTGGACAATTTTCAATTAATGCAAAATACCTAGGCATAGAATATGATGTCAAATACGATTGCATCAAATCTCATGAGGCAATACGACCGAAATCCGCTAAACTGGCAACATATCCTTTCTATTCCAATGCTAACGAGTTGCCTAGCAACCGAATTCGATGAGCGAAGCAGCCCACCGGGTGACCCACTGTCCACAATATCCAGTGTCCACATTAGTGATTTAAATAGTCTGACGACATCGTCGCACCCCTAAAAGTATGTTCGGGAAAAGGGCCATGAATTAAAGATCAAACCTACAAGAAATAATTTAGTTATTCAAAATAAAAAATAGAAACTTTTCAGGAACTAAAATGATGTAAGATTCATAATGCTTTAAAAATTCAGGCAAATTTAAATTGTTTTTGGAAATAATTATCACAACTGCACAAGAAATTCAGAGAAAATGCTGCCGAGGAGTTTAGTAAACATTAGACCAACGATACATAAAGGTTTGGAAGTTACCATCGAGGCAATTAAATCTTGGTTGCCTGATACATGTTCACTTTGTTTTTTGTAGAGGCGATTTTTATGACCGATCATACTTTTCTCCACTTCTAATGAGTAAAGAACACAACTTGAAAAACCCGATCGCGGTTAATTATTTCACTGTTACTCTTGGTGATATATGGGATTCATGGTAAGTGAAACTCTTTGCGTTATTTTCTGATCATGCACAGAACAAGACGAAGTGAACGTATGAATATTTAAGTCAAAAACCATGATATTTTTCCATGGCAGTTCATTTAATACAAGTGTCCTCATATGATAATGATAAGTATTTTTAAAACATTTAAATAAGATGTGATAGAATAGCACATAATAAACCCCCGTACAGTATTTATAAACCAAGATACTCTCTAAACTAACTAGGGAATAAGGTAGATTGACTATCTAGAATGAATTTAAGATTTTTCATTGACATTAACATGCATCCTTATTTTTTGGCAATATTATTCTGAGATTTGCTTGATCAAGTTTCATCGCTTACATGTAATACATTCACACTCGACTTTAAGTGACTAGCTTAATTTTTATCCTTTTCTTTCAGATCGGTTATGTACAAAAGATCGTTCTTTTCGCCAATATTTTGGGCCCGAATGCACCAATTAATTCACCCAGAGCGAGTAAATTTTCACTACGTCACAGTTCCTTGACCTCACGACAAGAAATCTGACAGCAGAATGTTTTGTGGTTAGAGAGTTTGATTTAGCTTCATGGTCCCTACGATTTGTATTTATTTAAAAACAGTTCTATGTCTCTCAATAACTGTGAGGTAACAAATTTTGGTGATGAGACAAAAAATAATTAAATTGCTATTTCTTTTGCTGAATTTCTAAATTCTCTGTGATCAAGAATTGACAATGATCAAACCAATTATTACAAGATAACGAGAACAAAATACAGTAAAACGGTGTAGTACCCAATGAATTTTGGCCATCAAGAAAGTTTTTTTTCTTTTTTTTTTATAAATCCAGTCCAACATAAACCATGAGAAAAGAAAAATTAAGACTCGGGCTTTTCTGAGAACCATTTTTTTCTGTACATTACTTTTTTTTTTTGCACAATATACGTATGAACCATTACATATTAAGTAAAGTAATGTAATGTAACTTAACATGATCAAATAAAATTGTAATACTACGCCACTTATCTCCGGTCAAGAATGGTGGAGGGTGAAGCGAATGGAAGACAGACCGGATGAGTGGGTGGGGACAGTAAAAACTACAAGACAATCAATGCAAGATGAAAGTTAATCAAATTCGAAAAGAACAATCAGGGGAGAGAACAAGAGCTCGTGGCTCCATAAAAAACTTATTAAGGACTTTCCATTTCAAATCAATTAGAGCATGCTGATACATAGTAAGGTCATTCCATTTTAAATCAACCAAAATTAATGAAATATGTTGCTGCCTAGTCATGGATTTTGGAAATATTTTGTGGGGTGATTGTAACTACGTTTAGTAGCTCCAAACGTATTTTTTCATATTTTTTTAGCTTACGGCCCCTGAGATATAGGCAACCGGGAATTCAAAAATTGCGATTTTAGGCTTATCTTAGAACGCGTGCCACAGCCTTAATTCTCAACGGAAAGATACGGTTGAGGTCTCATTTTGATGGATTTTACGTCTTCTTTTTATTGCTTTAGGTCATTTTTCATTCATTGAAGGTTTAGCAGGTTGCATACCTATTTGAACTTTGGTGACCCTATTGCAATTTTTCCGATCTTTGATAATTTTTTTAAATAGGATAGCGTTGGTAGAAAAAATTCATACTTTCCAAGCTTTAAGTACACTACTAAGAGTACCTGCTCAAAAAAAATTGGATCTCCTGAGCAATTTTTTCTAGTTTAAAAAATTGCTTAAAGTCGGCTGAAATTAAGAAAGACCCAACTTTGAGGTTAAAAAAAGTCGAGGTGGGGATTCATGAAAAAATCTTAAAAAACAACTAAAATCACCGCTTTCATGTCTACTTTCAATATCTGAAGTCGAAAGTTTGTGTATTTGATCACTACAGTCGATTTTTTTTTTTTTTCAAAATTGGTAAAAATACAATTTGCTCGAACACACGCGATCGAAGCGAATAGAAGAGCCGCCTCTTTGAGCTTAAAAAATCTCGTAAAATCTCTAAAATGAGCGCTTTTAAGTTCGTTTTCAATGCCTGAAGTCGAACATTTGATTACTGAAGCGCTTCAGTTGAAAAACAAGTTCGTAAAATCGGTTAAAAACACCATTAGCGCGGCCACAATCTGAGCTCAGTTCAAGGCATAGGGGCGTCGCGTGAAATTTTACCAATTTTACAAGCTTGTATTTCAACTGAAGCGCTTCAATAATCAAATTTTCGACTTCAGGCATTGAAAAAGAACTTGAAAGCGATCATTTTAGAGATTTTTCGAGATTTTTAAACCTCAAAGAGGTGGCTCTTCTATTCGCTTCGATCGCGTGCGTTCGAGCAAATTAAATTTTTACCAATTTTGAAAAAAAAAAATTCGACTGTAGCGATCAAATACACAAACTTTCGACTTCAGATATTGAAAGTAGACATAAAAGCGGTGATTTTAATTATTTTGTAAGATTTTTTCATGAATCCCCAAGTCGACTTTTTTTAACCTCAAAGTTGGGTCTTTCTTAATTTCAGCCGAATTTAAGCAATTTTTTCAACTAGAAAAAATTGCTCAGGAGATCCAATTTTTTTTTTTTGAGCAAGTACTCTTAGTAGTGTACTTAAAGCTTGGAAAGTATGAATTCTTTCTACCAACGCTATCCTATTTAAAAAAATTATCAAAGATCGGAAAAATTGCAATAGGGTCACCAAAGTTCAAATAGGTATGCAACCTGCTAAACCTTCAATTAATGAAAAATGACCGAAAGCAATGGAAAGAGGGCGCAAAATGCATCAAAATGAGACCTCAATCATATCTTTCCGTTGAGAATTAAGGCTGTGGCACGCGTTCAAAGATAAGCCTAAAATCGCAATTTTTGAATTTCCGGTTGCCTATATCTCAGGGGCCGTAAGCCAAAAAAATATGAAAAAATACGTTTTGAGCTACTAAAAGTAGTTACAATCACCCCACAAAATATTTACAAAATCCATGACTAGGCAGCACAGGCTCTGGTTGATTTAAAATGGAATGACCCAGTATTGAATTTTCAAAATTGTTTGCTTATTGGTTGTGCTTAATTTTATGAGGGCCAAATGTATTTTTTCATAAATTTTGTCTTTCATCGGCCTCTGATATAGCAGAAACTTAAAATGCGATTGTTTTGATTTTAGACTTCACTTTGAACATTTGTTACTGCCTTGCATATCAACAAATAGAATCAGTCGAGGTCTAATATTTAAGTATTTAGCATCTTCTTATTACGTCTATTGCTGCTTCATCGAAAAATACAAGTTTACTGGGTTGCAGACCCTCCTGAACTTTAGTGACGCTTTCTCGATGTTTCCAATTTTTGATAAATACGGGTAACAAGAAATACTTTGTGGAAGAGGTTCAAACTTTCTGGACTTGAAGTACAATACTATTGGTGCTTGCAAAAATCTTTTGGATTTTCACGGTCTTTTTTCCAATTCAAAACATTGCTTAAAGTCGAAAAAGAGGAACCCTTGAAGTCAAAATGGGTTTACGAGGAAAAACAATCTGGAAAATTGAATGAAAGTACCTATCTTAGGTCTTTATAAACTCCCTAAATTAATTTTCTGACATCCAAAATGGCTCAATTTAGTACCTTGGCCAAGAGTAATGAAACGATAGGTGTCCCCATTGATTTTTTTTAAATTCATTTCTTGACTAAAGTTCCTTAAAACACACTTTTCTATCTCAATATACTGAATAAAGACCTAAACGACAAACGTAGTACTTTCAGTAAAATTTCCTTTTTTTTTTTTTTTTTTTTTTTTTTTTTTTTGGCAAATTCACATTGGCTAATCTAATATCAGAGTTCGTTTTATAAATTTGGTCGAGTTAAAACTATAAAAAAGTGGACAGAAAATTGCTCGATTTGGCAACCTTGCTTTAATATACAGGGGGTTAAATATTTTCAAGGTTTGCCAGATGCTGAGTTTGATTCTGATCAACCAAGATGAATAATAATTGACGATTTAATGAGGGAGTCTGCAAACAGTACAGTTATAATTGATTTATTCTCAAAAAAGTCTCATCATTGCAGAATGAGTGTATTTTACTGATCAAAATCTGTTCTATCTTGGTTCTAATCACCGAGATGTTTCTCTGAACAGTCATTATACAGGGTGGTCCAAAAGTCCCCGGACGGCTTCATAACTTTTGAACGGCTGCTGATAAAAAAACCAAACTTGGAGGATGTTTATAACTTAATAGCACAGAATAATACAATCAGAACGGAAACTCTGTCGGATTTTGAAGCAAAGTCATTTCGCGTCCGCCATGTTGGAATATAGGATGTTTACATCTAAATTCGCGCGCGAAAAAAAAATATAGGACATGATCCGCGAAATTTTCATTCTGAAATGCCATTAGAATAAAAGTGAGACCGGAAACTTAAGATTTCTTTCTAGAATTTATAGAAATTAATGAGTTTCGACACAAATCACACTCATCCACCATGTTGGGATATAGGACCATAGCGTTGCCTATTGGTTCCGTTAAATTCCAAACTTGCTTCCATTGGCTCTTATGGGAGTTTCCGTTCTGATTGTATTATTCTGTGTTAATAGGAACTACCTTTTAGCCTACTCAAAAATCCTAGGGGCACCTGTAAAGGAGGATTTCCCCCCCCCCCCCCAACGTAAAGTTTTCAAATGGCAACTCCCATCTTGTGATAAATTGTTTGGAAAGGCATAAAATTCTAAGACTTTTAACGCAAACCGCAGGTCAATATCGTTTTTAGTTTTTGATATATCGAAGGTCAAAGTTCGAATTGGACCCATTTTCAAAAAATCATTACTACTTTTTGAAAAGTCGGAATTTAAAAAACTAGGAGTCCAAAATACTCCAAAAAGCAAGTTCTCAAAAAAAATTACGGCTTGGACACAACTGTAGTCAAAAGTAGGTTTTAGAGCCCCCAAAAGTTGTTGACATTTTCGCCTCTCAGGTGTGAATATCTCAAAACTTCCGTGTGGCGACTCCTACCGAATGATACATCGATGAAAAGGGCATTGGAAACTGAGCATTCTGGCGCAAATTGGAGGTTGATATCATCGTTTTTCGCATTCGAGATATCGAACTTTGTAAACCGAACTTTAACAATCGATATCTCGAATGCGAAAAACGATATCGACCTCCAATTTGCGCCAAAATGCTCAGTTCCAATGCTCTTTTTCATCCATGCAGCACTCGGTAAGAGTTGCCAAATGGTTCTCGAAGTTTTGATATATCCACTCCTGAGTCAAAATGTCAACAACTTTTGGGAGCTATAAAACCTATTTTTGACAAGCCGTATTTTTTTTAAAATAAATTGCTTTTTAGAGTATTTTAGACTCCTAGTTTTTTAAAATCCGACTTTTCAAAAATTAGTCATGATTTTTTGAAAATGGGTCCAATTTGAACTTTGACCTTCACTATATCGAAAACTAAAAAAGATATTGACCTGCGGTTTGCGTTAAAAGTCTTAGAATTGTATGCCTTTTCAAACAAGGTATATCTCAAGATGGGGTTGCGCCATTTGAAAATTTTGAGTTAGAGGGTGAAACCCCCTTTACAGGTGCCCCCTGAAATTTTTGGGTACGCCAAAAGTACTTCCTATTAAGTTATAAACATTAAACATCCTCCAAGTTTGGTTTTTTTATCTGCAGCCGTTCAAAAGTTATGGAGCCGTCCCGGGACTTTTGGAACACCCTGTATACCTAGTTCTGTTTAAAAATCCAAGAGATAAAGCTCAAATCAGACACTTGGCACAGCAAATGTGCCCGGAAAATTCAAAGTTCCTTGTTGAGGCTTTTTTAGACGCCACGGATAAACCACATGGCTATTTATTGATTGATTTGAAATAAACCACTCCTGAAAATTTCAGATTTTGAACCAATATTTTCCCCGATGACGGACCTATAAGTGTCTATGAGCCACGTAAAAAATGAAATAATTTCATTAAGTTAGACCCCTGTTATAAAGGCTATTAATATGTATTTATTCCTTTGAGTGATATATACACACACAAAAATAAATAAATAATAAGAGACGTTAAAAGAAGGGTCTAACTTAATAAAAGTCGTGGTAAACGAATGTTTTGGTTTAGTTCAAAATGGTTCGCGAACCAAGCTGCACTTTTAAAGGCTCTCGTGGACGTTAAGCCACAGCAGAGATTAAGTAGCTATTGTAAAAACTGCCGATAAAGAACTGATCAGATGTTTTTGTGGGTGTGCGTTGAATGTACTGAAAGGGAAAATACAGATAAATTCTGGTCAGAAGAAGAAGTAAGCTCCTCACAAGCAGTTGTTACGTAAGATTGTTTTTTTAAAAGGTTATTGGAAAAAGAAGAAAAACCCCTCCTTCAAAAAGGAGGCAACTTTATCCCATACTTCTCTTGGGTCCTATTTTAAGTGTGGTTTTAACTTCTGCTTTAAATTGATCTAGTGTGAGTATTTAATCTGTTGTGATGGAGCACGTGAAAAAAACGGTATTGCTTCCCACCGACTCGATGGAAAAGTTGCGTCAACCCTCTGTCTCTAGGAATCCGCTTAAAACTCTTCACGCAGAGAGTTGACTCAAATTCTGTCAGCTCACAATTTATCAGACTCTGAAAAATGGGTAAAATATCAACAGGTTCTCGATCGTTGCCTACGTTACGTAGAGCAACAACGGAAACCGGTCTCTTTTGAGATCGAGAAACAATTCACACCCAAGCAAGCTAAAAGTGAGGAGGGGTGGAAAGGGGAGAGGAGGGTGTAATGGTGGAGAGTAAGAGCGCCAAGTTCACCGACAACATCAGTTTCACAGACAATTAATGGCATCAGATACGTTTGTTGAAACCTGAGAAAGCTCCGGTACACCGGTCAAACTTTGGCGATATTTTAAAGACCGTGCCAAAAACGTTCCAAAATAAAGCATCGATTATAATGGAAAGATTAAATAAGAGTGATTTGATCAAATGGATGACAAAGGGATGGTAAATATTGAAAAAAAAAACAATTTCTGTTCCGAACATAGCTGATTTAGTGAAGAATGCAAGAATGTATTACGAAAACGTAAAACATTGGAGGCTCCCGTGGGTCACAAGCCTTTCAGCAAATTTTTGGCCACATTGATTGTACCACAGGAATCAGTAGGGAACTCTGATCGCTGGAATCTTATTCGACGTTTTGCTATGGATGGAAGTGGCGAGTCCTGCGTCTCCTCATTATGAGACGCTCTGGCCTAAGTCTTCTTTATCCACGGTAAAAATAAATGCACAATGCAATAACAATGTTTTTTTTTTTTTAAGAAAGAATAAATTAAATCAAGAGCATACTGTAACATATTAGAAACGTTATTCAACGATCCCGAGTAATATAAGTCAAAATGATAAAAATCTAAAGAAAATGAAGAGGAAGGCAAACGAATGGTCAATACGAAAAATGAAAGTGTATTAGTTGAGAGATTAGCGTCCGTAAGGAGTGAGAGAGAAGGTTGCGGTTGAGACGGGCGAGTGACAGAAAGAAAAGGAATAAATACAAAGTTTAGTGAAAGAACGAGGAAATCAGTGAGCAAGAGATTGGCGAAGAAACGAACTTTCCCACTTTACCTTTTCTCGTTGCACTGACTCAAGGTATATGGAGGAACAGCTGGCTGATTCTGCTCATTTGGACGAGACGAGACGAGATAGCAAGAAACGAGCAATCCCATTGGTTTAAATGGCGTCACGTGACAGATTTGAAGTCATTGGAGCTCCGAGTCATGAATTTCAAATTCATGACTCGGAGCTCATTCTATCTCAATCACCGTGCGGTCAGTGCGTTGCGTCGTCGGGCGAATATGGGAGGAAAGGTAAGCGACAGAAAAAGTTCTCCCCCTCTTATTATTAAAATTCAATTTGCGGCACTCACAGATGATTTTTTCGAAAAAAAATTCCAGAGATCTTCTCGAAATACCCCGAGAAATCATCGTGCCAAATTTGAGGAAAATCGCTTCGGCCAATTTTCGGGAAACAGAAAAAACATTTTGGAGAGGCGTCAGCTTTGAATATGTACTATCCGTTCCATGCACCCTAAGGGCGCCTTCCACAGCCAGCATTCTAGGGATACGGGCTAGTTGGTATTCAAGCAAGTTTGTTTTCTATTTTAAGAATCATAGTGGTTTTTGAACGAACGATTGAAGAAGTGCGGGAAAATTGACCAAAGATGAGAGATCAAAAGTATCAGAGCGCTCCACTGTGGGCCAGTTCAAAAATTTAGCACGCCAAAATTAATAACTTTAAAACCACTTGTGATATTTCCATGAAAATTGGTACCTGGGGGTTTTGTAAGGTGCTGATTCCGATTTTTCACTCAAAATTTGTAAACAAAAATTCTTTACACATTTTTTTCAAAATTTAAAAAAAAAATGGAAAAAATTCGTTGAAAGTTAGTGCCAGGAGGTTGTTTAATGTGCTAATTGTGATTTCCTACTCAGAAATCTGTACAAAAATTCCTTAACAATTTTCAAAATTTAAATAAAAAATTCTCAAAATTTTTCAAAATTTTAAATTTACTCACAAAGAGAGTCAACATAATTTAAGGAAATATCACATTATAAAAAGGCAACAGGCAGCTCATAAAGCCTTTAAATAATATCACAAAATAATAAATATTAAAGTTACCAGACACGTAAGTTGGAAATACTATCATACTTTTTTAGTGCTAATGATAAAAAACTTACTATCTTAAAAAAAAGTAGAATGTAGGAAAAATAATTGAAAAAAAAAATCACCACCATTATTATATTATTAGTTCCTATTATTTTCATTAATTAATTAATTAATTAATTAGTTAATTGTTTTTCTCCTCCCCCGTCTCCTCTGTTAAGACGTGAAAAGGTATTAATCAAGCCGCAAAGGATTACCACTGAGACCGAGTATATATCTATACATTAATTATATTATTTGATAATTCATTCGGTTATTTCCATTTTTCAAATTATTTTGCACAAAGAAAAAGAAAAAGATGTATTGTGAAATCAAAGTATAGATGAGGAAAATCTAATAAATACGCAGCCTCCATTTCCTGTATTAAATAGAGGTTATTACCTGAGAAGAGAATGAAATGTGCATTTCAAAGATGTTCAAATAGAGGCGTTATCACATCATACGACTCTTTAAATTTCCTTTACTCAAAACTGTATATTTATGGCAACGTTGTATTTTAATCGAGTAGTATCTATCTCGGGTAATGATAAGGCAGAGTCTAGATGGCAAATCTAACAGATATAGCATCCGTTCCCAGTATTTATAATGTATAATACTTGAGAAGAGAATGCTACGTGCATTACAAAGATGTTAAAAGAGACGTCACATCATACGGCTCTTTACATTTTGTTTTGTGTACCTACACGAAATTGCGTACATTTGGCAACGTCACATTTTAACCGAGTAGTATCTATCTTGATTATTTATCAAATAAATGTACAAAACATTGCATCTCGGGTGAGGTAAGGCGACCAACGCATCTTCATTTGATTGATTAAACTACAGGTTCTTACATCTGGAATCGAAAGATGCATTTTTTGCATTCACTTCACCCTTGCCAAACTATACGCGACTAAAATTCGATTTGCTCCTATTCTTTCTGATGAAATGAAGCAGTTTGTCAAGAAATTTCGCAATGAAAAATAGACCTTACGATCTTTAAGCGTGGAAATTCAATAGAACATATAATTTAAAGTGTTCTCCCCCTCCCCCACCCCACCCCTCACATTTGGGGTTGTGTCCCCTATCTGATAACTTAGATTTGATCCTAACATATTTTAAGTACATTAGAAATACAACATATTTATATTTACTGCAAAATTCAACTCAAAATCTTCTTCATTTGATCTAAAATTGTATTTTTGCGCATCATAATGAAACCTCGTGTTTTCAGTTTGATGGAACCTGCCGACGAAAAAAATTGAAAAAACATACTTGTACCTATTTGTTCCTATTGGGACCTGTTTTGGGGTGATCTTTAGGGTATAAAGAACTCAGAACAGCAATAAAACTCGTGGCATTTTGTGGCTTTTGTTTTTGCGGGTCCAAAGAAGATTAAATAATTGTGGTTTTTTTTCTTAAATAAGAGCCTTTTTTACCATGCAATTTTGTAGACACCATTTTATCCAATGATAATCAAAACTATACTAAAAAACTCGCCTTTTTATGTAGATTTTGCCATCATACACAGAAATTGTGTGCAGGCAACGCTGGTGGTATGAAACAAAGCAAAACGCAAACACTTTCTGCATGCACGCGCTGCCGGCGACGCGACGGTCACAAGTAGCAACATTTCTCCCTTCAATTAGTCATCGATATCGTGATAAAACATATAAAAGGCATTGATCTACGACATCAGTGGAAGCTGAAGAAGATTTTAACCAACCTCCCGCACCTCAAAAAAAATGTCGCCAAATTGACTTTTGGCGCGCTAAATTTTTGAACTGGCCCATAGTGCGCTCAGGTTTAAGCGATGAGCGTATTTGAGGCAGTCTTAAGACGGGCGACGAAAATTGAAAATTGGAAAGACCAAGTGCTCAAGAGATTCGCGAAGAAACTTGATTTCCTGTATTAAATAAATAAATGAAAATATGTGGCCACGCAATGTGTAAAAAAAACCAATAAAACGCCCAGGATACCAAAATAAAAGCGTTAAAAGTCGAGGAGGAATTTAAAAAGCAGCGAGTGCTTAAAAATTACATACAGGGTGTGAGGAAAGTCCCTCCTTCCCCCATCTAACTTTTGAACGGTTGAAGATAAAAAAACGAAACTCGAGGGATATTTATAACCTCATGGTAACTACTTTTTGGCGTATCCAAAATTTCTGGGGGCGTCCCTAAGGGGGGTTTCACCCTCTAACTCAAAATTTTCAAATACCAACCCCTATCTTGTGGTACCTCGTTTTAAAGGACATCGAGGACTTTTGGCGCAAACCGGACCTCGAAATCGTTTTTCGTCTTCGATTAATCGATAGTCAAAGTTCGATTTCGACCCATTTTCAAAAAATCAGAACTCCCACTTCAAAAGTCGGAATTTAGAAAACTAGGAGCCAAAAATACTTTAAAAAGTAAGTACTTTTCAGAAAAAATACGGGTTTGATATTAGTCTAGTCTTAGGGCCCCCCAAAATTATTTAAAAAAATGACCTTTTAGGGGGGCTACCTCAAAAAATTCCGAGCCACGACCCCTATCGAATGATACATTCCTTGAAAGGGCACTTAAAGCTGAGCTTTTTGGCACAAACCGCAAGTCGATATCGGTTTTGGTTTTTGATTTATCGAAATTTGCCAATGGGTAAAAATCCGAATTTGTCATTCGATACATCTAAAACCAAAAACGATATCGACCTGCGGTTTGTGCCAAAATGCTCAGTTTTACGTGCACTTTCAAGCGATGTATCATTCGATAGGGGTCGTGGCTCGGAATTTTTTGAGATAGCCCCCCTGAGGGGTAATTTTTTAAAATAATTTTTTGGGGGCTCGAAGATTAGGCTGATATCAAAACCGTATTTTTTTCTAAAAATGACTTGCTTTTTGGAGTATTTTTGACTCCTAGTTTTTTTAATTCCGACTTTTCAAATGGGAGTTCTGATTTTTTGAAAATGGGTCGAAATCGAACTTTGACTATCGATATATCGAAGACGAAAAACGGTTTCGAGGTCCGGTTTGCGCCAAAAGTCTTCGGTGTCCTTTAAAACGAGGTGCCGCACAAGATAGGGGTTGGTATTAGAAAATTTTTAGTTAGGGGGCGAACCCCCCCCCCCCCCCCCCCCCCCCCCCCCCCCCTCCTTAGGGATGCCCCCCGGAAATTTTGGATACGCCAAAAAGTAGTTACCATTAAGTTATAAATATCCCTCGAGTTTCGTTTTTTAATTTTCAACCGTTCAAAAGTTAGATGGGGGAAGGAGAGACTTTCCTCACACCCTATATAACGGTGACAATCTACGGTAAAAGTAATTGCACAATGCGCTTAGAATGGTTTCTTAAAAAAAATAAAAAATTAAAAAAATAAAAAATTAAAAAAATAAAAAAAAAAATAAATAAAAAATAAACTAAGAGCATACTGAATAATATTAGGAACGTTACTCAACGATCCCGAGTAATTTAAGTGAAAATTATAAAAATTTAAATTAAATGAAAAGAGAGGAAATAAGAAGAAAGGCAAACGAATGGTCAATACGAAGAATGGGAGTGTGTCAGTTGAGAGGTGAGTGTCCTTAAGGAGTGAGAGAGAAGGTTGCGGTTGAGACGGGCGGGGCGAGCGACAAAGGCGAGGAAATAAAACTTTCGGAGAAAGAACGAAGTATAATCAGTGCGCAAGATAAGAGATTGGCAAAACCATGATCTAACTACACAGGTCAGTAAATGCGCACACCCTCCACTGCCTCTCCGTCTGCCTGGCTCTATCACCTGGTAGAGTGAGGAAGGGGATGACGTATAGCTAGCGCAGTTGAAGCGCGGGCGTTCAAATCTACATGGTTTCATAAGGGGAAAAGACCATTTTTCAAGTGCGAATTATAAACATCTTACGACAATAAAACTTGGTTTTTATTTATGATAGACCACGAGGAAGGTTTCAAGCTTTGAGAAAACCAGTCTGATCATACTTCGATTTATTATTCCTATATTTTCTGGCGGTTAGTAAAAACCCTTCTTATGGAGAAGGTAGGTTATGTAATATACAATGCATTCTACCCAATTTTCTAGAAGTGCCCGAAAAAAGAAAAAGCAAATTTGCGTACGATTGCATTGGTTTTCTCAAGGCTTGAAACCTTCCTCGTTACTTCTTATTGATAAAAACCAAGTTTTACTGTCGTAAAATTTTTTATGAATTCTACGTCCTCAAAAATGCTTAATTATGCCTGGTTCCTTGACTAAAACTGCCGAAATCAATAAGATATTACAGATTAAATGTTTCATTTGTAGGTTAGAGTCGCCCGAAATCCCGCCAATTCCACAACAACAACAATAACATTTGGGTGATTCCAACCTCCAAACGCATCGTTTAATCTGTAATATCTTATTGATTTCGGCAGTTTTAGTCAAGGAACCAGGCATAGTTAAGCATTTTCGAGGACGTAGAATTCATAATCGCAAAAAGGTCGCATTAATTGTTCGATTTAATACCCTAAATTTCCGTTCAAAAGTTCGCTTATGGGGAAATTACATTGAACCAGAGTTTGTTTGGAACCAGAGGCCCTCAGACGGCAATCGATACGATATATCGCTCTATTAAAACAGTCTATTAGACTATGCTTGATATAAAAAAAATAATAATGACAAAATAAAGTGAAAGAGTGCTTCTCCTCTGCAATAATGAAATTAAATGAGAATTACCGAGTATATAGTATTTAAATAAAATAAACAACACCTTTTCTGTAGTTTGATGACGCATTGCGGCCTCTATTGGGAGCGCGGCGAAGTAACGCTTGCGCGTCGCGATGGCTCGGCGCGGCGTTGGTCACGCGCGTTGCGTTAGTCGGGCACTGTTGCCGCTGTGGCTCGAACAATAACCTCATTAACCCTAGTCTGCCAAATATGGGTCGTTTAGATCCGTGGCTCCTTATAAAGTTGTGCTATTTTTTGTGCTGACCCTAACCACTCGTGCTTCACAAATAGCTTTACAAATACCTTGAGAAACCCAATTTTTTGCATTATCAAAAAAATAAAGAAAATTCTAAATCACGGAAAATATTTTAATTCCAGGTCTTTTAGACCCATCCCGGTTTCCTTGTATAGGCCCTACAACTCAAAATTTTCAAAAAGCAACCCCTATCTTGTGACACATTTTCGAAAAAGGCATACAAAACCGAGCATTTTGGCGTAAACCAAATAGAAGTCAATTTAAAAAAAAAAAAAAAAAAAAAAATCATTCCTCCATTTTCAAAAAAATATTTTTCATATTTGAAAAGTTGAAATTTAACAAACTGATAGTATAAAGTCCTCAAAAAAGTGCTTTTCTGATAAAAATACAGCTGTGATACAAATTTGGTCCAAAATTTAGTTTTCGACCCCCCTGCTCCTTTGTGTAATTTTTTACCTCTCTGCGCTCCGGGGGGGGGGGGGTTTCTCAAAAATTCCTGAGAGTGACCCCAATCAAATGATGCATTGACTGAAATGACATAACAAATTGAGCATTTTGGCGCAAACTAAAGGTCGATATTTTTTCCGCATTGGAGAAGTCGAACTTCAAAGATCGATCTACAAACGACGAAAACAGACGAATATCAAAAACAGTATTGACCGGCTTTATATAAGGTGAGGGACTAGAGAGGGTGGGTTATCGACTATAGATGGTGGAGCTCACTAAAAAAGTATACTCTGATTTACAATAAAAATATTAAAAATTGATCATAAAATAATGCGGTAAACACAAGTATTTTTAAGAGTTTATTTCATCGCCCATAAGGAATAAGCTGAGAATGGATTTCCTTCATTTTTTCAGGGCTGATAGAGCTATTTCCGGGGAGTCTAAATCTGGCCTATTTTTTATTTTTGCCCTCTTAGAACCGGGGGGGGGGTCAAAGGTAAAACGGTTTTTTCGGCCATACTTTTGAACGGTTGAAGATATTAAAACGAACTTTTTTTTAATCGAAAGATCTTTTAAAGACCTAACTTTTGGTGTGTGTGATATTTCAAAAATATTGAATTTCAGTTGAGTTATTGCATTTTCAAAATTTTGGAAATTCCAAAAAATTAGTTTTTTGGATTTTTTTCAAATAGGGATCGCACTGAAGAAAACAAAGAACTGTCTCAAAGAAAGCCCTTTTTACGGGTTGAAATGAGCTAAAGTTCGTTTTCGGGAAATGATTTGTCTTTGAGTTATGAATTTTTAAAGTGTCAAAATCGCTATTTTGGGTTCCCAGCGGCAGCGACGAGGCCGAAAAAAAATCATCTCTCCGCATGTAGTGGACGAAATTTAATGAAAATCGGTGTGAGGGGGTTTTTGAGGTCGCAGAATTCAATTCTGCCGTCAGATTTGAAGAATTGTGAAATCCAAGATGGCTGCCGACCTCTATATACTCGGTCTTTAAAAGATCTTTCGATTAAAAAAAAGTTCGTTTTAATATCTTCAACTGTTCAAAAGTTATGGCCGAAAAACCTTTTTACCTTTGACCCCCGCCCCCCCCCAGTTCTAAGAGGGCAAAAATAAAAAATAGGTCAGCTTTAGACTCCCCAGAAATAGCTCTATCAGCCCTGAAAAAATGAAGTAAATCCATTCACAGCCCATTCCTTATGGGCGATGAAACAACCTCTTTGGGTCTAAAAGACCCGGTATTGGCAAACTCGTATAAAAAACTTGTCTGGCAGATTAGGGTTAAAGCAGACCTGATTATTACAGTCGCATCACAATCTTAATGCGTAGGGTTGCGAAGAGCTTCTTCCAATAAAACTGTAAGGTTGGTTTCCGATTGGGGTAGTGTATGCATGCCGGGTTGATCAGACCTTTCAACCGCCATCTCAGGTTTTCTTTAAAACGCCTTTGCAGGTTCATGAGTGGATTTTGATATGTTTGATGCTCTCAATGTGATTTTCACGCGACATAATACCAGGACCAATCCTCCACATTCCTGAATCAAAAGTATGCAACAAACCCATTGTTTAGCTACAAACTCTGAAATTTTTTTGTAAATTCGTGAGGATATTTTTGGCGCGATTTTATTTGAAGTTTGTTTTAGTTCTATGCTGTGATTTTTTTTTTTTTTTTTTTTTTTTTTTTTTTTTTTTTTTTTTTGGTGAATTTCCTTTCATCCCAAGTCACTTGTATCTAGGGTTACGGACATTGCTGAGTTTGATTTTGTTTTCGTAAATGTTAGTGTGGTCCATTGTTTCGTCTTTATTATATTTTTGTTAGGATTCATATTTCATGAATATCGCGAGCGGATTAGAAAGGATAAAATGATTAAAAGTCAGATTTACAGGACCACACGATCGGCTCGTCAGGCCATCTTTATTCCAGTCCCCCGCATCAGGAAGGGCAGACAACCCTTGTACTCTTGGGTAACACAGTACCAACTTAACCAATATCATTTTACTAATTGACTACTTATATACTAACAACATCCTTTTTTTTTTTTTTTTTTTTTTTTAAATATTTTAACATATCAACACAATGATAAAAATTCTTACATTAAACATAAAAATGAAACACATTATAATATCACAGTTATGATTAACAACTTAAAAAAAATAAATAACAAATGTGAAAGGCATTTCATAAAAATAAAAAATAAATCAGCACAATTTTTTTTTTTTTTTTTTTTTTTTTTTTTTTTTTTTCAAATCACTTAAGGGGAATACCGTTGAGGAGGTTCAATTTCAGTATTGTTTGCTTTACGTGTGTAAATACACTGGTTTGTGGTAACCTCTTATAGAGCGCGAAGCAGTTGAAACCGGAATTTTAGGAGTTCCTATTCCTAAAGCAAATGATGATGACGGAGTGCCAAAAGTTTCATCATCAGAATCATCTATAGTGATAAGTTTCGGAGTGTGCTGATTTAAGCTAGGATTATGAGTACTTGGCACGATGGGATATTTATGATTTTATCTTGATATGCTGATGTTAAATGATCATTGATAGATTTTTTAAAACTATTAGTCGGGGAAGTATTAAAACTAAAAGACACAACTTTAGGAGTTGCTTTTATGTGTGAACGAGTGCGTCGAAACAATTTTCCAGTAGGAGTTTTTAACAAATAAGAATTAGGTTCGACACACTTTCAAACACTTTAGCTTGCTGCCAAGTATCATTTGGAGTTTTCTTAAAATAAACATTATCATTAACATTAAGATTTGGTAACGGTTTTAAAATAGAATTTCTTTGGATTATGGAATTACGTCTTTTTCTAACGTTTGTTTGTAGAAACTAGGATTAATTAATTTAGGCATTAAAGTGTTTTTGAACATGGTAATTTAGAACGGGTCACTCTAGACATGAGAATTTCGTTAGGAGACGGAGCATCTTGCTTCGGAGTATTGCGAAAGTTAAGAAGCGCAATATGAAAATCTTCGTTAGATTCTTTGCACTTGTACATTAAATTATTAATTGATTGAATGGTTCTTTCAACTAACCCATTAGATTGAGGATAGTAGGGAGAAGAAGTTACATGTTCAAAGTTGAAATCAAGTGCAAATTTTCTAAAAGCATCTGAGTCGAAAGGAGGACCGTTATCAGAACACAAAACAAGAGGAATGCCATACCTAGCAAAGATGGATTTAAGGCTATTGATAACATATGGTGCACTAGTTGCTTTTTTTAGAGATATCACCTCTGGAAATTAGAGTAATAATCCACAACGAGTAAAATTTTTCATGATCAAATTCAAACAAGTCACATCCTACTTTTTCCACGGAAATGAAGTGATATCGTGAGGAGTAAAAGGTTGTTTCAGATTGTTTTTTGAGAATTTGATGCATGTTTTACAACTATTAACTACATTTTGAAGATCAGATTTCATAAAAGGCCAGTAAATTACATTTTTTGCTCTTCTGAAAGACGATTCAAAACCAAGATGTCCTTCATGCATAATCTTTAACATTTTAAATTTGAGAGAAGCAGGAACAATTATGCTTTCTGATTTGAAGACTAGATCATTTTGAACAAAAATTTGGTCACGAACATGAAAATACGGTTTAGCTAAAATATGAACATTACGTTTGGTGGCGGGCCAACCATTATAAAAATAATTTTTTAATAAATTTAAAGTTTCATCCTTAGCTGTTTCTACTTTGAATTCATTAAATTTCTTTTCAGTAATACAATCATTAAGATGAGAATTGAGTAACGCAATTTGACAATTCATATCTTCTTGAAGTTCTTTAGAATTGTACACTTCATTTTTTAACGGAGATCTACTTAGGGTATCAGCAACCACAAGTTTCTTACCAGGAACCCATTTAATTGTAATGTCGTACCTCTCGAGTCTGAGGATTAATCTTTGGAGTCTGACGGGAATGTCCTTGTAAGGTTTTTTAAACAAAGTTTCTAAAGGTTTATGGTCACTTTCTACAACTATTTTCTGACCAAATAGGTACTGGTGAAATTTAGAACATCCGTAGTAAATAGCTAACAACTCTTTCTCTATCTGACCCAAAGTTGCTGGGTTTGAGTCAACGTGGAAGAACCAAAAGCTACAGGTTTACCATTTTGACTGATGAATGCACCCAATGCATCTTTAGAGGCATCTACCGACAAAATTACAGGTTGCTGACATCAAAATTAGTTAAAATAGGAGCATTAGTTATAAGATGTTTTAATTCAATGAATTCTTTTTCATGAGTGGGGAGCCATTCCCATATGACATCTTTTCTAAGTAATTTTCTGAGATTTTCAGTACGGGATGCTAAATTAGGTAAAAAAGAGGCTATATAATTAACCATTCCTAAAAATCTTTGCAGCTGCTGCACACTAGTGGGAGAACTTAATTCAACAATGGCTTTGACACGTTCAGGATCAATGGTGATTTTGTTTTCGGAATAAATTTCACCTAAAAATTTCAAGGATAAGCGAAAAAATTTGCATTTGGACAAGTTAATTTTAATGCCTAACTCTTTGGCTCTGTGAAGAACTTTTCGCAAAGTTGTATCATGTTCTTCTTTCGTCTTTGCATGGATCAGAAAATCATCTATATATATAATAACATTGGGTATGTCTTTGAATTCCACTACCATTATGGCTTGAAAAATCTCCGATGCAGCATTAATTCCATAGGGTAATCTTAAAAATCTAAACCTCCCAAATGGAGTGTTAAAAGTACAGAGTTTACTACTGTTTTTACTTAACTTTAAATTCCAAAAGCCACAATTAATATCAAGCGTTGTAAAATATTTAGAATTTTTAAGCTCAGAACGAATAAAATCTACATCGGGGAGACAATGAACAGGTCTTTAATTGCCTTATTTAAATTTCTTGGATCCAGGCAAAGACGAATACTTTTATCTTTTTTACGGGCAATTACAATGGAGTTTGTCCATGGAGTATAGTTATGAACTTTTTAATTATATTAAGTTTGACTAACTCATCCAAGTGTTTCTTCAATTCTTTACGAACATTAATAGGGACTCTCCTCTGAGGATCAGTGACGGGCTTTACATTTTCATCAACTTCTAAAACAATTTCTGATTCTTTCAGACATCCTATACCTTTAAAAGCATCTTTAAATTCTTTAACTATTTTTTCAGAATTACTATGGGACACACTATTTTCCAGACTGTTAATAATGTTAATTAAACTAAGTTCTCTTGCTGCTGCAAGACCAAGAATAGTATCACAATCAAAGTTAGCAATGTGAAACCTACATGTATAGATTTTGTTATTAAAATTAAAATTTAAAAAACATTCACCGACAATATCTACTTCATATCCATCGACACTTTTAATTTTAGTAAATGTCGGTTTATCGATTGACAATTAATGTTTAATTTGCGAAACGTTAAAATAGACAACATATTAGTTTGCGCACCAGTATCGACTTGAGCTTTAAGAGCTCTATCATTGATTGAAATAGTAATATACCATTTATCTGCATGGTTTACTTTAGAATTGTTACTCATTTGATTGCATTCAATCTTATTGACGAACAAAATTTCGTTATCGCTATCGTTACAATTTAAATTTGCTACCAATGAAGTTTCATCACTACTTTCATCTTGATCACTTTCAATATTGAGATTGTGGACTGATCTTTTGGGACAGAATCTAGAAAAATGATTTTCTCTTACCGCAAGTGTTACAAGTTACATTGAGAGCTGGACACTGACCACGATGATAGGGATTTCCACATCCAGCACAAACTGACATTAAATTGCAAGGTTGATTTTTCTTAGATTGATTATGAGATGAAGGCGAACGATGACGATTTAGTTGATGCGACAGAGAACGATTTCTTGACTGTGAACGATTGCGAGACCACTGTTGCTTCTTATACGAGTTGTGCGCACGATGACCATATCCATTATTTGGGTTGTAAGACTGACTACTTTCACCTCTAGATTGATCAGATGATTTGGAGGACTGACTACTTCCATATTTTGACTGACGATGAAATTTTGAACCTTTCCGACCAGAGTTACGATTCCATTGATGAGAATTTTGAACTTGGTTGACTTCATTGACGCTGACTTCCGGATTAAGCATTTCAGTACGTTCAACAGACAGTTGAATTTTTTGAGCGATTTCAAAGACTTGCTCAAGAGACTGAACTTCTTCCAGGACTAATTTTTCCTTAATTACTTGATTTTCACTATTAGACCACCAATAAACAGATCTTTGACTATTTCATCTCTGAGTTTGTCTAATTTGCAATTGAGACTGAGATTTTTCAAAGCAGTGATGTATGACTTAAACGATTCACCTGGTTTCTGTTTACGGTTAAACAAAGTGATGCGTTCTACCGTGACATTAACTTTCGGTAGGAAATGATCTTGAAATTTAGTTACCAACTCAGTGTGTTTAGCTTTCTCTACTTCTAAATCAAAAGATTTGAAGATCGGTAATGCATGTTTACCCATGTAATGTAGCAACAAAGCATTTTTTCTACCATCAGATTCTTTAGTGAGAATAGCGGCTAACATGAAGATTTGAAATTCCGTATACCAATTTGTCCAATTTTCAGAAAGATCACCAACTGTTGTCATAGGTGAACAAGCCGATTGAAAATTGCTTGGACCGTTGGAAGAAAAGTTTGATTCCTCAATTTCATTAGAAGACATATTGGCGTGATAGGAATAATAGAATGATGACTAGAAGAGAAGCTAGGTTAGATTACCGACACACGTGAAGGAGTTGAGAAACGAGCAAAAGAGAGACGCAATCACATGAGAAACAAGACGAACATTATTTGTTTCACAATAAAATTTTCCGTAACAAAACAAAGGAACGACATAACGACAATTTAAAATTCGAACTTACGACTAACAACGTCGAATTTTTGACTCGATCCCGGATCGTATAACGACGATTTGACTAGAAGTAAAAATCACATAATTAAAACAATAAAATACCGACTGATGTACGAACGACTTGACTTTTGTTCGACCGCGAACCTGACACCATGTTAGGATTCATATTTCATGAATATCGCGAGCGGATTAGAAAGGATAAAATGATTAAAAGTCAGATTTACAGGACCACACGATCGGCTCGTCAGGCCATCTTTTATTCCAGTCCCCCGTATCAGGAAGGGCAGACAACCCTTGTACTCTTGGGTAACACAGTACCAACTTAACCAATATCATTTTACTAATTGACTACTTATATACTAACAATTTTTAAGAATTGAACAGCTACCAAAGCCAGTTTCATGCACGACAGAGTTTCCATTGGCCATTTCTTCGCTGGTTGACTGCACCGTATTGCTTTTCCTCTTTGGAGATTTAAACAGTGGTGGCTCGTGCTATTTGGCCACAATGTTATCCCTCCATTTGATTGTATGTAAAACAATTGATTCGAAAGGGAAGCAGCGCTTCACCAGCAAGACACTGTTGCCAAGTAACACTAGCCGCCACTGGATTTAAAATAACCCAAACGTCTCTCACGTCGAACACCGTGTAATACAAATAAGTAAAATTTTAGGTGACAGGGGAGACCCAAACCTCTGTTTTACGGTCTCATTGAGTAAGTATTTCTCGAATCAAATTCTAGTTACATATGGCTTGAATGTTGTGAGGTATGGGACTGAATTTTACTCGTTACAGCTCGAAAAACCACCCTACGTTGGCTGGGAGGCAGAAAAAAATGCTCTTTATTCATTGATAGCTGTGGGTAAGTTGACATTTGAGTAAATTGGCACCGATTTGAATTTTGCTGAATCATTTTTATAAATCAAACGCTATTTGCAAATGCAATTTTTTGACAATGGTTCAACATCGAACTTTGACCTTTGATTGCTCTTATAAATAAGAATCATTTCGACATTTGCCGTGAAAGATTGTTTCGCTTTTTTAGATCTTTCTAATTGTAAGAACAGTTAATGGTCCTGACGTCCCTGCAATTACTGGGCCTGCGGACTCAGATCAGCTGTAAGAATTTCCCGGTTATACGCTAACCGCTCAAAAATCATTCAACGGCAGATTTAATAATTTGAATCGGCGAAGCAAGATGTATTTTACATAGTTCACTATTAATTATGAGGGGTCGTTCGTGAAGGTAGAAAACATCCTATATATCTCGAGATCAACGCAAGATAAATGACATCTGTTTTTAACTTTTTAAGCAGCATACTCTCAACTTTTTAACGGCTTATAGTTTGGCTCGAGTGACGTCATTTTTTCCACACTCACCTCTAGTGACTAGAGTCCCTTTATACTCCGAGAATTGCGCCGTGTCATCTCCTTCTTCTTCAACATGAAGAAAAAGAAGCCTATCAACGCCAATTTTGGATAACTATTTGCTTTTGAGCTGTTGCCACTATTTCGCTATTTCTAATTGGTTAGGTTCCGATTCTTGACAATACCTAACGGTTGTTATTTAAGGGAGATAATGCTCTCCACTTTTAAGCAGAGCAAAAATTAACGATAATTGCCGCGGTCATTGTTACTGTCAATTAATTGCGGTGACAACACCCGCCAATTACAGAGTTTCCAGCTCTTCATCACCAAGCGGCTCCGTGATTGGCTCACAGCATATTCACTCCTCACAGCTGTTTTCCCGCGCTTCGCCACTATACAGGGTGTATCAGAAACATGTTTCACCCTTGTAACCACGTATTCTAGAGGTCAAAATAAGATTTTGTTTCCATAAACAAGTGTCCGAAAACGCCCCCCTTTTGAGTTACAGCCCCCCAAGTTTTAAAAAAGTTTTTTTTTGGGATATAGACCACCATAATGAGCCAAATATGATGAAAAATGGTGTCTCGAGGTAATATCTAAAGGAATCCATTAGTGACCTCGAAAAATTGAGAAATTCGGTCTGGCTGTCCTTTACAGGCAATCTTGTACTTTCAAGGGCTCAAGTTTTATGTTACGGATTAAAAAATGAAAATAATTACTGAAATCATATGAGGAAAAACTTGGAAGAATTTCGGTCCTCTTAATTTTTTCCCCTTGTGCAGCGATTATCTTGCATAAAACGCGTCGCATCGAAAAAAATTAAGAGGACCAAAATTGTTCCTAGTAGTTTTACCCATGAAGATAGGCCTTGAAGATACAAGATTGCCTGAAAAGTACAGTCAGACCGAATTTCTGAATTTTTCTAGGTCACTAATGGTCTACCTAAAGACTTTGGAATCTTTTCTTTGTTCTCCGGCCCATTTTTCAATGTACTATCAACGAATTGAAGATTGTCGCGAGATTTCAACGAGCTAAAACAGCCAGGAAAAACACACCGAAACTTCGACGGCGCACAGTCGAACGGGACATGTGTAGTGAGGCATGCAACTGAAAGGTCAAAAATAATAATAACGAAATATAAACAAGCAGTTAGTACTGACACTGCGTGTATGCTTTTTTCGGCTGAAAAAGTAACCGGAGCACACACCGTGCTCGCTTTCGAAACCAATCGACTCGCCGCAACGTCCAGCGTCACTCGATACCCAGGCATGGCTCCCATCGACAGTCGCACTTCCGGGGCTCCTGATGATAGGAAGGGGGTTTAACCACTATAGGCGATCAAAGGTAGAACCCCTGAATTTTCCATAATCTAAAAAAATGTGTCCGCAACAAAAATCCGGGACCGATCCTGGGTGCGGCGAGTGGGTAGGGGTTAGGACCACTACGTATGATCTAAGGACAAACTATCCGAATATTCTTTCTGATTAATTGGATTTATTAGGCGGTATAGTAAACGAAAATTATGAGCGGCTCTAAATTTTCCAGGGGGGCTCAACATTTTCCAGGTTGGTCTCAAAATTTCGCAGGGGGGGGCTGAGCCCCCCACCCCCCTGCCCCTCCTTGGTTACGGGCCTGACTTGGGGGAAAGTTACCTCAAGGTATATTCTTCCGACTAATATAACGGTCAGTCCGGGTGTGTTTTCTGCGTTTTCCGGAAAATTGATTTTCCGCGAATGGTAAACAATGCAACCCGAAGATAGAAAAAAGGCTCGAGCAATAATGTGGATGAAAATATTTTGGTTTCATAGCTGTTTATATTCTCTCTTAGAAATAGCGATTATTAGTATTTACATACGATTCCCCCCCCTCCCCCCGGGGGGGCGGGAATCTGACCAAGTGCGGGAGAGAAAATTGATTGTGACCTTTCCTTTGAAAATAAGTTTTGCCTTAAAATCGGAGAGTAAAAAGAAAATTGAAAAAAAAAAAAACAAATATGTCATTGAAGTTATTAGGGTGTAACACAAGTTATTAGCCACTTATTTGGGTTATGTATGATCGGTGAAGGGGTGGGGGAGTCCCCCGAGCACCACTTGAAGAGAAGAAGGACCTGTCCCCCGGTGAATATTCGACGGTGGGGCCCCGGTTCCTTTTCTTTACCTACGCCATTAGTCATGCAATGAACTTGAAGCCGCCGCGCCGCGCCGCATTGGACGAGAGTCCTCCTCGCCCTCAGTTTCGCGGAGCATGGTTGAAGCGGTAGAAGCGATTTAAGGGGAGTTTCTAAACTCTCCGCAAGGTGGCGTCGCCCGGGCGCGGTGGCGTTCGCAGTTTTGGTTGGCGAGCAAGAGCGAGGAGTCCGGGCCGTGGTGCACTGGTGCATGCTGCGCTACTAGCGATTCGAAAAACATTGGAGCCGATAGGTGATAGGTGAATTCGGTCGGTGTCAGAACCGAAGCTACCTGAAACAGCCTTCATGCTTATAAGTAGACGGTAATCGTTCAAGTAAATCGTAAATCGATGAGTCTAATTGTTTACCGTACAACGGGCAAATGCTCTAACAGAACATACAAAGTTCAATTGCTTCCAAAGTAAAGGAGTCCGGCAGCAAGTTTCCAATCTCGTTCACAATATTTACTTACTGACACATACACACACACATACACACACTCACTCTCTCTCTCTCACACACACACACACACACACCACACACACACACACAACCACACAACACACACACAACACAACACACACACACACACACACACACACACACACACACACACACACACACACACACAACGTGCACGTGCTCGGGTTTGACCGCTCGAAGAGGATTTAACGCGTAGGCCTAAAAACCTACGCGGGCTCACCGCCCGGTGGCACCGGTGCATTCGGTGGCAGCGGAGTGTTGACTCGGTGGTTGGTGGTAACGTTGAGTGTAAAATACGCTTATTGTTGTTTTTTAACCTCTCTTGCTTTGTTTACTTTGGCTTGTCTCTTGTATTTTTTCTTTTTGATTCGACTTGTGATTTAATTTTCAAAATAAAAAAAAAATTAAATAAATAAATAAATAAAATAAACAAATAAATAAATGAATTAGATAATGAGATTAGTAAGATAAAGTAAATTAAATAGTTAAAATTAAATGAAGGATATTAGCAAAATTTCTTCGACAAAAAAATATATTTCTAACCTTGCAGTTGTTTACAAATTGGTTTAATACCCTTGTTAATTGGATTATCGTTTGTATTTTTTCATGTTGCTTGATGTGAGCTGGTGCGGTTGTCGTATTCATAATTCAAAAAAGCCGATTCAGGAAACTGATTTGCCATCGCTCAAGAGGGGGTTCATCAGGGCGAAGCAGTTGGTAGGGTCGATCATTGATTGAAAGTGAAATAATTTCTGCTTGAAAATTGTGTAGATAGTTGGTCGCTCGAGCTGTTCCAGGATTGCCCTCGCGGAATTGCCTACACTCGATTCGTGAAAGGAAGTGAGGGGATGCCCGAGGGGGATCCTTGGACAGCTCGGGGAATACCAAGTTCTAGGTTGTCCGCATCAGCTCACAACAAGAGATTTCAAGTAAAACCAACCGAGTCATCGCTCCACCGAATGCACAAGTAAGTAAGTAAGGTTTCGAAACTTTAGTTTAGTATTGGGGAGGGGAGGTTGAGCACGGTGGCAAATTTGGTTTACTATTCCTTTTTATAATTTGATGTTTTTATTGTTTCCCTTTTGAATATTGTTTCTCTCTCTTTTTTTTTTTACTGTTAAGATTTTCCCGAATCAACTGTCAAAATATTTTCAAAAGTCCTGTCTTTTATAATTTCGGTTTCCCGAATTATTATTTCTTTTCCTCTAACGTTAACATCCAGGCAATCTTTCAAACAAAATTTTATTCTAGGTTTAAGATTTGACTGTGATATTAGGTTAAGGTTAGTTTTAATACAAATTAATAGTGACAACATATTTATCAAAATATGTTTAAACGACGATCGTCCCGTCGTCGTTTCCCCTCGCCTAGTCCGGGACGGGACAGGCTGGGGGCAATACCGACCTCCGACTCTTTTTATTCGCGGGGGTGCTGGGCGGATTGAGGGGGGGGGGAGGGAGATCGAATAACTAGCTTTGGTGAAAGACTCCTCTTCCTTGCTCAATTCGCTGAGCCCCCCGTCGAACCTTTATTTTCTAGTCACCCTTTCGTTCCATTTTTTGTTTTTGCCTCCTAGCTCTGCGTCCCCCCCCCCCCCCACCATCTGTAGTTTGCCGTCTTTTCTGTGTAAGTAATTTGAGTAAAGTATTATAAATATTTTATGAGTATGTGTGATCGATCACTATAGTAATTTTTCAGTTGATTAAACAAAAAAAAAACAAAAAAACAAAAACAAAAACAAAAAAAAAAACAAAACAAAAAAAAACAATATCAAAAAATGTAGTGTTTGTAAAATTAAAAGGTGAAGTTGAAGTAAAGTAAATATGTAAAATTAAAATAAAAAGTTGAAGTAAAGTAAATATGTAAAAAATAAAAAATAAATGAAAATGAAAGTAAATATTTAGTACGTGTGAGTTATAGTAACGTCAAATCAGTGCGAAAAACCAAGGGTCCAGGAAGTGACCCTTGGCCAAACAAGATTCGTTTCTATTTTGTTCAAGAAAAAAAAATTTTTCAGGTGTTGCAAAAAACCGAGCCTTGGTGAAAAGGTTTCGGCCACGCCCACCATATTTTGTTTTGTCTGAGAAGTGTTCTTTTTCCATTGTGCCTAAATTAAAATTTCTTCGTTGCAGAATTTTGTTGTAAATAAATTATGCGTTTCGTCTCGTTTAGTTTCGATTTCTAGGTGCCACCGGGGTTTGTTTTTAGGTATTGATTTTTTTTGTAAATTTGTATAAAGGGAATAAGTGGAAAAGAAAAATTGTTTAATCGTTGTTTGTTTTTTGTCAGATTTGAAATGTTCTGTTTTTTTTCTTATATCTGATGTCATTGTTATTTTCTTAAGAAGAGAGAAGTAGGGAAATTTCTTTAAAATCAAATTAGCGGATCAAGTTAAAATGTAATTCCTTTTTGTTTGTTTCAATTGCTCTTTTGGGTCGTAAAATCTTTTGATCTCAATTAAAATTAACTTTTCAAATTATAAAGTAGGTGTCGCCAATTTGTTTTATATAAAAATGCAAATGGTTGGTAAGGTTCGACAATGAAGCAAGTGATAGCGTGGTGTGTTCAGGTTGGTGGGTCGCCTCTGGAATCACTCCCATGGGTCATTGCGGGGACGGTGCACCCCCCTGAACTCACTGCTCTCTCTCTCCTGACTTCCAACTCAGGCAATTGAGACAACTTCAAATTAAAAACAAAAAAAATTTTCAGTCGTAATCCTGAGGAAGTGTTACCTTCGCTTGCTTAAGGCCCATGTTCTTCCCTCATTCCCCCTTATCCCATTTATGTAAGTCAGACATCTCTTAACGCAATCTCCAAACTTTCTTTTATCCGTTGTGAACGGTCTTATGTTAAATTTGTTAAATAGACCCGTTGGGAAATCTGTCGGCATCATGGGGAAGGGATAGAAAGTGGTCGCAAGTGTAACACTGGGAGTTCACCTTCTCCGTGGAAACTAATTTGGGGTGTCTTGGCTGCTTGTGTTGGGAGTCAAGAAAAATTTTTAATATTCAATAGTTATGTTCGATTCTTTTCCAACCACATTTTTCTTTCGCAGTCCACCGCTGACTTCTGAGGACTATCGTCCCCTTTAAGAGGGGGAGTATGTTCCGGTTAACCGTCTCGATTCCGGTCCGCTCCGCCAGGGGAGGACCGGAATGGAGATGGGAACCAGTGGGCTCGGTGGACCGGCCGTAGATTCGCCATCTTCAGTGAGTTTCTAGCTGCCTCTTCGACCGGTCACCCGAGCCCGTGCAATTCCTAATTTCCTACTCTGTTCTGATCCAAAATGTATCAATCCCTTTTTCTTAAATCTTCATTTCTTTAGTTTGTTAGCTTCTCTCTTCGGTTCGTTTGGTTCGTTTTGATTCTGTTTATTTCTCTTAAATAAATTATTGCCTTTCGTTCCGTTAATCCGTTGTTCTGTTCGTTTCGTTTGCTTCCCACCCGTTAGTTTATTGTTACAGGACTTTGGTCTGTAACAACATTGTAAAAAATCGTGGACACCTATTTGTAACCAACCATAGTATGATTATTCCTGAGCAAAGGGATTAATAAGTGACCACCATAAAACTAATTTAGCAATTAAAAATAACACAAAAAATAATTCTTCAAGTAATCTTGTCTGGGCACGCTTAAAACATGCGATACATAATAGTTCTTACTTCTTTCTCCACATTCCACAAAGTTAACTTACCGAAGTAAAATAAGCAATTGCCAGCTATGAGTCGATTACTACCGATGATTGAAAGAAAACACTAATCTCAGACTATAGCCCTTGCGAAATTTCGCAACAACGTTTCTTCGATATGTAAACACAACTCGAAAACACATAACCTCAAAGTCAATATAAACGGCATATTTCGTGCAGATTATAAAAAACTAGACCCCCATTTCAAGATTTATAATTGGATACACACAGAACACGACAAACACACTGAAATTCGCGAAACCGATCGCAAAAACCAAACCCACCGAGACAAAAAAAGCGAGGTGACGAAGGTCGATGAGCCAATCGACAATCTACAATAGACATAGAGATATACAGAGGAGACTCCATGTTATAACAACGAACACAATAACTAGAATGTGAGCCACTCAAGGCCACTCGCAATCTACAGCCACCCACGTAAATACACAGGGTAAGCAACACACAATGCAGAAAGAAAGCCTCAATCTTCACGAAGCATATAGACCCTCTAGTGCTCAAATTTATATTCGGAAGCACAGAATAATTGACGTCACGAATGCTAGATATATCTCGAAAGTCGAAACCAATTAATGCGACCTTTTTGCGATTATGAATTCTACGTCCTCAAAAATGCTTAATTATGCCTGGTTCCTTGACTAAAACTGCCGAAATCAATAAGATATTACAGATTAAATGTTTCATTTGTAGGTTAGAGTCGCCCGAAATCCCGCCAATTCCACAACAACAACAATAACATTTGGGTGATTCCAACCTCCAAACGCATCGTTTAATCTGTAATATCTTATTGATTTCGGCAGTTTTAGTCAAGGAACCAGGCATAGTTAAGCATTTTCGAGGACGTAGAATTCATAATCGCAAAAAGGTCGCATTAATTGTTCGATTTAATACCCTAAATTTCCGTTCAAAAGTTCGCTTATGGGGAAATTACATTGAACCAGAGTTTGTTTGGAACCAGAGGCCCTCAGACGGCAATCGATACGATATATCGCTCTATTAAAACAGTCTATTAGACTATGCTTGATATAAAAAAAATAATAATGACAAAATAAAGTGAAAGAGTGCTTCTCCTCTGCAATAATGAAATTAAATGAGAATTACCGAGTATATAGTATTTAAATAAAATAAACAACACCTTTTCTGTAGTTTGATGACGCATTGCGGCCTCTATTGGGAGCGCGGCGAAGTAACGCTTGCGCGTCGCGATGGCTCGGCGCGGCGTTGGTCACGCGCGTTGCGTTAGTCGGGCACTGTTGCCGCTGTGGCTCGAACAATAACCTCATTAACCCTAGTCTGCCAAATATGGGTCGTTTAGATCCGTGGCTCCTTATAAAGTTGTGCTATTTTTTGTGCTGACCCTAACCACTCGTGCTTCACAAATAGCTTTACAAATACCTTGAGAAACCCAATTTTTTGCATTATCAAAAAAATAAAGAAAATTCTAAATCACGGAAAATATTTTTAATTCCAGGTCTTTTAGACCCATCCCGGTTTCCTTGTATAGGCCCTACAACTCAAAATTTTCAAAAAGCAACCCCTATCTTGTGACACATTTTCGAAAAAGGCATACAAAACCGAGCATTTTGGCGTAAACCAAATAGAAGTCAATTTAAAAAAAAAAAAAAAAAAAAAAATCATTCCTCCATTTTCAAAAAAATATTTTTCATATTTGAAAAGTTGAAATTTAACAAACTGATAGTATAAAGTCCTCAAAAAAGTGCTTTTCTGATAAAAATACAGCTGTGATACAAATTTGGTCCAAAATTTAGTTTTCGACCCCCCTGCTCCTTTGTGTAATTTTTTACCTCTCTGCGCTCCGGGGGGGGGGGGTTTCTCAAAAATTCCTGAGAGTGACCCCAATCAAATGATGCATTGACTGAAATGACATAACAAATTGAGCATTTTGGCGCAAACTAAAGGTCGATATTTTTTCCGCATTGGAGAAGTCGAACTTCAAAGATCGATCTACAAACGACGAAAACAGACGAATATCAAAAACAGTATTGACCGGCTTTATATAAGGTGAGGGACTAGAGAGGGTGGGTTATCGACTATAGATGGTGGAGCTCACTAAAAAAGTATACTCTGATTTACAATAAAAATATTAAAAATTGATCATAAAATAATGCGGTAAACACAAGTATTTTTAAGAGTTTATTTCATCGCCCATAAGGAATAAGCTGAGAATGGATTTCCTTCATTTTTTCAGGGCTGATAGAGCTATTTCCGGGGAGTCTAAATCTGGCCTATTTTTTATTTTTGCCCTCTTAGAACCGGGGGGGGGGTCAAAGGTAAAACGGTTTTTTCGGCCATACTTTTGAACGGTTGAAGATATTAAAACGAACTTTTTTTTAATCGAAAGATCTTTTAAAGACCTAACTTTTGGTGTGTGTGATATTTCAAAAATATTGAATTTCAGTTGAGTTATTGCATTTTCAAAATTTTGGAAATTCCAAAAAATTAGTTTTTTGGATTTTTTTCAAATAGGGATCGCACTGAAGAAAACAAAGAACTGTCTCAAAGAAAGCCCTTTTTACGGGTTGAAATGAGCTAAAGTTCGTTTTCGGGAAATGATTTGTCTTTGAGTTATGAATTTTTAAAGTGTCAAAATCGCTATTTTGGGTTCCCAGCGGCAGCGACGAGGCCGAAAAAAAATCATCTCTCCGCATGTAGTGGACGAAATTTAATGAAAATCGGTGTGAGGGGGTTTTTGAGGTCGCAGAATTCAATTCTGCCGTCAGATTTGAAGAATTGTGAAATCCAAGATGGCTGCCGACCTCTATATACTCGGTCTTTAAAAGATCTTTCGATTAAAAAAAAGTTCGTTTTAATATCTTCAACTGTTCAAAAGTTATGGCCGAAAAACCTTTTTACCTTTGACCCCCGCCCCCCCCCAGTTCTAAGAGGGCAAAAATAAAAAATAGGTCAGCTTTAGACTCCCCAGAAATAGCTCTATCAGCCCTGAAAAAATGAAGTAAATCCATTCACAGCCCATTCCTTATGGGCGATGAAACAACCTCTTTGGGTCTAAAAGACCCGGTATTGGCAAACTCGTATAAAAAACTTGTCTGGCAGATTAGGGTTAAAGCAGACCTGATTATTACAGTCGCATCACAATCTTAATGCGTAGGGTTGCGAAGAGCTTCTTCCAATAAAACTGTAAGGTTGGTTTCCGATTGGGGTAGTGTATGCATGCCGGGTTGATCAGACCTTTCAACCGCCATCTCAGGTTTTCTTTAAAACGCCTTTGCAGGTTCATGAGTGGATTTTGATATGTTTGATGCTCTCAATGTGATTTTCACGCGACATAATACCAGGACCAATCCTCCACATTCCTGAATCAAAAGTATGCAACAAACCCATTGTTTAGCTACAAACTCTGAAATTTTTTTGTAAATTCGTGAGGATATTTTTGGCGCGATTTTATTTGAAGTTTGTTTTAGTTCTATGCT
Organism: Trialeurodes vaporariorum; assembly: GCA_011764245.1. NCBI lineage: Eukaryota > Metazoa > Arthropoda > Insecta > Hemiptera > Aleyrodidae > Trialeurodes > Trialeurodes vaporariorum. The sequence goes on from VMOF01000111.1 coordinate 48,206,173, forward strand.
GTGATTTTTTTTTTTTTTTTTTTTTTTTTTTTTTTTTTTTTTTTTTTGGTGAATTTCCTTTCATCCCAAGTCACTTGTATCTAGGGTTACGGACATTGCTGAGTTTGATTTTGTTTTCGTAAATGTTAGTGTGGTCCATTGTTTCGTCTTTATTATATTTTTGTTAGGATTCATATTTCATGAATATCGCGAGCGGATTAGAAAGGATAAAATGATTAAAAGTCAGATTTACAGGACCACACGATCGGCTCGTCAGGCCATCTTTATTCCAGTCCCCCGCATCAGGAAGGGCAGACAACCCTTGTACTCTTGGGTAACACAGTACCAACTTAACCAATATCATTTTACTAATTGACTACTTATATACTAACAACATCCTTTTTTTTTTTTTTTTTTTTTTTTAAATATTTTAACATATCAACACAATGATAAAAATTCTTACATTAAACATAAAAATGAAACACATTATAATATCACAGTTATGATTAACAACTTAAAAAAAATAAATAACAAATGTGAAAGGCATTTCATAAAAATAAAAAATAAATCAGCACAATTTTTTTTTTTTTTTTTTTTTTTTTTTTTTTTTTTTCAAATCACTTAAGGGGAATACCGTTGAGGAGGTTCAATTTCAGTATTGTTTGCTTTACGTGTGTAAATACACTGGTTTGTGGTAACCTCTTATAGAGCGCGAAGCAGTTGAAACCGGAATTTTAGGAGTTCCTATTCCTAAAGCAAATGATGATGACGGAGTGCCAAAAGTTTCATCATCAGAATCATCTATAGTGATAAGTTTCGGAGTGTGCTGATTTAAGCTAGGATTATGAGTACTTGGCACGATGGGATATTTATGATTTTATCTTGATATGCTGATGTTAAATGATCATTGATAGATTTTTTAAAACTATTAGTCGGGGAAGTATTAAAACTAAAAGACACAACTTTAGGAGTTGCTTTTATGTGTGAACGAGTGCGTCGAAACAATTTTCCAGTAGGAGTTTTTAACAAATAAGAATTAGGTTCGACACACTTTCAAACACTTTAGCTTGCTGCCAAGTATCATTTGGAGTTTTCTTAAAATAAACATTATCATTAACATTAAGATTTGGTAACGGTTTTAAAATAGAATTTCTTTGGATTATGGAATTACGTCTTTTTCTAACGTTTGTTTGTAGAAACTAGGATTAATTAATTTAGGCATTAAAGTGTTTTTGAACATGGTAATTTAGAACGGGTCACTCTAGACATGAGAATTTCGTTAGGAGACGGAGCATCTTGCTTCGGAGTATTGCGAAAGTTAAGAAGCGCAATATGAAAATCTTCGTTAGATTCTTTGCACTTGTACATTAAATTATTAATTGATTGAATGGTTCTTTCAACTAACCCATTAGATTGAGGATAGTAGGGAGAAGAAGTTACATGTTCAAAGTTGAAATCAAGTGCAAATTTTCTAAAAGCATCTGAGTCGAAAGGAGGACCGTTATCAGAACACAAAACAAGAGGAATGCCATACCTAGCAAAGATGGATTTAAGGCTATTGATAACATATGGTGCACTAGTTGCTTTTTTTAGAGATATCACCTCTGGAAATTAGAGTAATAATCCACAACGAGTAAAATTTTTCATGATCAAATTCAAACAAGTCACATCCTACTTTTTCCACGGAAATGAAGTGATATCGTGAGGAGTAAAAGGTTGTTTCAGATTGTTTTTTGAGAATTTGATGCATGTTTTACAACTATTAACTACATTTTGAAGATCAGATTTCATAAAAGGCCAGTAAATTACATTTTTTGCTCTTCTGAAAGACGATTCAAAACCAAGATGTCCTTCATGCATAATCTTTAACATTTTAAATTTGAGAGAAGCAGGAACAATTATGCTTTCTGATTTGAAGACTAGATCATTTTGAACAAAAATTTGGTCACGAACATGAAAATACGGTTTAGCTAAAATATGAACATTACGTTTGGTGGCGGGCCAACCATTATAAAAATAATTTTTTAATAAATTTAAAGTTTCATCCTTAGCTGTTTCTACTTTGAATTCATTAAATTTCTTTTCAGTAATACAATCATTAAGATGAGAATTGAGTAACGCAATTTGACAATTCATATCTTCTTGAAGTTCTTTAGAATTGTACACTTCATTTTTTAACGGAGATCTACTTAGGGTATCAGCAACCACAAGTTTCTTACCAGGAACCCATTTAATTGTAATGTCGTACCTCTCGAGTCTGAGGATTAATCTTTGGAGTCTGACGGGAATGTCCTTGTAAGGTTTTTTAAACAAAGTTTCTAAAGGTTTATGGTCACTTTCTACAACTATTTTCTGACCAAATAGGTACTGGTGAAATTTAGAACATCCGTAGTAAATAGCTAACAACTCTTTCTCTATCTGACCCAAAGTTGCTGGGTTTGAGTCAACGTGGAAGAACCAAAAGCTACAGGTTTACCATTTTGACTGATGAATGCACCCAATGCATCTTTAGAGGCATCTACCGACAAAATTACAGGTTGCTGACATCAAAATTAGTTAAAATAGGAGCATTAGTTATAAGATGTTTTAATTCAATGAATTCTTTTTCATGAGTGGGGAGCCATTCCCATATGACATCTTTTCTAAGTAATTTTCTGAGATTTTCAGTACGGGATGCTAAATTAGGTAAAAAAGAGGCTATATAATTAACCATTCCTAAAAATCTTTGCAGCTGCTGCACACTAGTGGGAGAACTTAATTCAACAATGGCTTTGACACGTTCAGGATCAATGGTGATTTTGTTTTCGGAATAAATTTCACCTAAAAATTTCAAGGATAAGCGAAAAAATTTGCATTTGGACAAGTTAATTTTAATGCCTAACTCTTTGGCTCTGTGAAGAACTTTTCGCAAAGTTGTATCATGTTCTTCTTTCGTCTTTGCATGGATCAGAAAATCATCTATATATATAATAACATTGGGTATGTCTTTGAATTCCACTACCATTATGGCTTGAAAAATCTCCGATGCAGCATTAATTCCATAGGGTAATCTTAAAAATCTAAACCTCCCAAATGGAGTGTTAAAAGTACAGAGTTTACTACTGTTTTTACTTAACTTTAAATTCCAAAAGCCACAATTAATATCAAGCGTTGTAAAATATTTAGAATTTTTAAGCTCAGAACGAATAAAATCTACATCGGGGAGACAATGAACAGGTCTTTAATTGCCTTATTTAAATTTCTTGGATCCAGGCAAAGACGAATACTTTTATCTTTTTTACGGGCAATTACAATGGAGTTTGTCCATGGAGTATAGTTATGAACTTTTTAATTATATTAAGTTTGACTAACTCATCCAAGTGTTTCTTCAATTCTTTACGAACATTAATAGGGACTCTCCTCTGAGGATCAGTGACGGGCTTTACATTTTCATCAACTTCTAAAACAATTTCTGATTCTTTCAGACATCCTATACCTTTAAAAGCATCTTTAAATTCTTTAACTATTTTTTCAGAATTACTATGGGACACACTATTTTCCAGACTGTTAATAATGTTAATTAAACTAAGTTCTCTTGCTGCTGCAAGACCAAGAATAGTATCACAATCAAAGTTAGCAATGTGAAACCTACATGTATAGATTTTGTTATTAAAATTAAAATTTAAAAAACATTCACCGACAATATCTACTTCATATCCATCGACACTTTTAATTTTAGTAAATGTCGGTTTATCGATTGACAATTAATGTTTAATTTGCGAAACGTTAAAATAGACAACATATTAGTTTGCGCACCAGTATCGACTTGAGCTTTAAGAGCTCTATCATTGATTGAAATAGTAATATACCATTTATCTGCATGGTTTACTTTAGAATTGTTACTCATTTGATTGCATTCAATCTTATTGACGAACAAAATTTCGTTATCGCTATCGTTACAATTTAAATTTGCTACCAATGAAGTTTCATCACTACTTTCATCTTGATCACTTTCAATATTGAGATTGTGGACTGATCTTTTGGGACAGAATCTAGAAAAATGATTTTCTCTTACCGCAAGTGTTACAAGTTACATTGAGAGCTGGACACTGACCACGATGATAGGGATTTCCACATCCAGCACAAACTGACATTAAATTGCAAGGTTGATTTTTCTTAGATTGATTATGAGATGAAGGCGAACGATGACGATTTAGTTGATGCGACAGAGAACGATTTCTTGACTGTGAACGATTGCGAGACCACTGTTGCTTCTTATACGAGTTGTGCGCACGATGACCATATCCATTATTTGGGTTGTAAGACTGACTACTTTCACCTCTAGATTGATCAGATGATTTGGAGGACTGACTACTTCCATATTTTGACTGACGATGAAATTTTGAACCTTTCCGACCAGAGTTACGATTCCATTGATGAGAATTTTGAACTTGGTTGACTTCATTGACGCTGACTTCCGGATTAAGCATTTCAGTACGTTCAACAGACAGTTGAATTTTTTGAGCGATTTCAAAGACTTGCTCAAGAGACTGAACTTCTTCCAGGACTAATTTTTCCTTAATTACTTGATTTTCACTATTAGACCACCAATAAACAGATCTTTGACTATTTCATCTCTGAGTTTGTCTAATTTGCAATTGAGACTGAGATTTTTCAAAGCAGTGATGTATGACTTAAACGATTCACCTGGTTTCTGTTTACGGTTAAACAAAGTGATGCGTTCTACCGTGACATTAACTTTCGGTAGGAAATGATCTTGAAATTTAGTTACCAACTCAGTGTGTTTAGCTTTCTCTACTTCTAAATCAAAAGATTTGAAGATCGGTAATGCATGTTTACCCATGTAATGTAGCAACAAAGCATTTTTTCTACCATCAGATTCTTTAGTGAGAATAGCGGCTAACATGAAGATTTGAAATTCCGTATACCAATTTGTCCAATTTTCAGAAAGATCACCAACTGTTGTCATAGGTGAACAAGCCGATTGAAAATTGCTTGGACCGTTGGAAGAAAAGTTTGATTCCTCAATTTCATTAGAAGACATATTGGCGTGATAGGAATAATAGAATGATGACTAGAAGAGAAGCTAGGTTAGATTACCGACACACGTGAAGGAGTTGAGAAACGAGCAAAAGAGAGACGCAATCACATGAGAAACAAGACGAACATTATTTGTTTCACAATAAAATTTTCCGTAACAAAACAAAGGAACGACATAACGACAATTTAAAATTCGAACTTACGACTAACAACGTCGAATTTTTGACTCGATCCCGGATCGTATAACGACGATTTGACTAGAAGTAAAAATCACATAATTAAAACAATAAAATACCGACTGATGTACGAACGACTTGACTTTTGTTCGACCGCGAACCTGACACCATGTTAGGATTCATATTTCATGAATATCGCGAGCGGATTAGAAAGGATAAAATGATTAAAAGTCAGATTTACAGGACCACACGATCGGCTCGTCAGGCCATCTTTTATTCCAGTCCCCCGTATCAGGAAGGGCAGACAACCCTTGTACTCTTGGGTAACACAGTACCAACTTAACCAATATCATTTTACTAATTGACTACTTATATACTAACAATTTTTAAGAATTGAACAGCTACCAAAGCCAGTTTCATGCACGACAGAGTTTCCATTGGCCATTTCTTCGCTGGTTGACTGCACCGTATTGCTTTTCCTCTTTGGAGATTTAAACAGTGGTGGCTCGTGCTATTTGGCCACAATGTTATCCCTCCATTTGATTGTATGTAAAACAATTGATTCGAAAGGGAAGCAGCGCTTCACCAGCAAGACACTGTTGCCAAGTAACACTAGCCGCCACTGGATTTAAAATAACCCAAACGTCTCTCACGTCGAACACCGTGTAATACAAATAAGTAAAATTTTAGGTGACAGGGGAGACCCAAACCTCTGTTTTACGGTCTCATTGAGTAAGTATTTCTCGAATCAAATTCTAGTTACATATGGCTTGAATGTTGTGAGGTATGGGACTGAATTTTACTCGTTACAGCTCGAAAAACCACCCTACGTTGGCTGGGAGGCAGAAAAAAATGCTCTTTATTCATTGATAGCTGTGGGTAAGTTGACATTTGAGTAAATTGGCACCGATTTGAATTTTGCTGAATCATTTTTATAAATCAAACGCTATTTGCAAATGCAATTTTTTGACAATGGTTCAACATCGAACTTTGACCTTTGATTGCTCTTATAAATAAGAATCATTTCGACATTTGCCGTGAAAGATTGTTTCGCTTTTTTAGATCTTTCTAATTGTAAGAACAGTTAATGGTCCTGACGTCCCTGCAATTACTGGGCCTGCGGACTCAGATCAGCTGTAAGAATTTCCCGGTTATACGCTAACCGCTCAAAAATCATTCAACGGCAGATTTAATAATTTGAATCGGCGAAGCAAGATGTATTTTACATAGTTCACTATTAATTATGAGGGGTCGTTCGTGAAGGTAGAAAACATCCTATATATCTCGAGATCAACGCAAGATAAATGACATCTGTTTTTAACTTTTTAAGCAGCATACTCTCAACTTTTTAACGGCTTATAGTTTGGCTCGAGTGACGTCATTTTTTCCACACTCACCTCTAGTGACTAGAGTCCCTTTATACTCCGAGAATTGCGCCGTGTCATCTCCTTCTTCTTCAACATGAAGAAAAAGAAGCCTATCAACGCCAATTTTGGATAACTATTTGCTTTTGAGCTGTTGCCACTATTTCGCTATTTCTAATTGGTTAGGTTCCGATTCTTGACAATACCTAACGGTTGTTATTTAAGGGAGATAATGCTCTCCACTTTTAAGCAGAGCAAAAATTAACGATAATTGCCGCGGTCATTGTTACTGTCAATTAATTGCGGTGACAACACCCGCCAATTACAGAGTTTCCAGCTCTTCATCACCAAGCGGCTCCGTGATTGGCTCACAGCATATTCACTCCTCACAGCTGTTTTCCCGCGCTTCGCCACTATACAGGGTGTATCAGAAACATGTTTCACCCTTGTAACCACGTATTCTAGAGGTCAAAATAAGATTTTGTTTCCATAAACAAGTGTCCGAAAACGCCCCCCTTTTGAGTTACAGCCCCCCAAGTTTTAAAAAAGTTTTTTTTTGGGATATAGACCACCATAATGAGCCAAATATGATGAAAAATGGTGTCTCGAGGTAATATCTAAAGGAATCCATTAGTGACCTCGAAAAATTGAGAAATTCGGTCTGGCTGTCCTTTACAGGCAATCTTGTACTTTCAAGGGCTCAAGTTTTATGTTACGGATTAAAAAATGAAAATAATTACTGAAATCATATGAGGAAAAACTTGGAAGAATTTCGGTCCTCTTAATTTTTTCCCCTTGTGCAGCGATTATCTTGCATAAAACGCGTCGCATCGAAAAAAATTAAGAGGACCAAAATTGTTCCTAGTAGTTTTACCCATGAAGATAGGCCTTGAAGATACAAGATTGCCTGAAAAGTACAGTCAGACCGAATTTCTGAATTTTTCTAGGTCACTAATGGTCTACCTAAAGACTTTGGAATCTTTTCTTTGTTCTCCGGCCCATTTTTCAATGTACTATCAACGAATTGAAGATTGTCGCGAGATTTCAACGAGCTAAAACAGCCAGGAAAAACACACCGAAACTTCGACGGCGCACAGTCGAACGGGACATGTGTAGTGAGGCATGCAACTGAAAGGTCAAAAATAATAATAACGAAATATAAACAAGCAGTTAGTACTGACACTGCGTGTATGCTTTTTTCGGCTGAAAAAGTAACCGGAGCACACACCGTGCTCGCTTTCGAAACCAATCGACTCGCCGCAACGTCCAGCGTCACTCGATACCCAGGCATGGCTCCCATCGACAGTCGCACTTCCGGGGCTCCTGATGATAGGAAGGGGGTTTAACCACTATAGGCGATCAAAGGTAGAACCCCTGAATTTTCCATAATCTAAAAAAATGTGTCCGCAACAAAAATCCGGGACCGATCCTGGGTGCGGCGAGTGGGTAGGGGTTAGGACCACTACGTATGATCTAAGGACAAACTATCCGAATATTCTTTCTGATTAATTGGATTTATTAGGCGGTATAGTAAACGAAAATTATGAGCGGCTCTAAATTTTCCAGGGGGGCTCAACATTTTCCAGGTTGGTCTCAAAATTTCGCAGGGGGGGGCTGAGCCCCCCACCCCCCTGCCCCTCCTTGGTTACGGGCCTGACTTGGGGGAAAGTTACCTCAAGGTATATTCTTCCGACTAATATAACGGTCAGTCCGGGTGTGTTTTCTGCGTTTTCCGGAAAATTGATTTTCCGCGAATGGTAAACAATGCAACCCGAAGATAGAAAAAAGGCTCGAGCAATAATGTGGATGAAAATATTTTGGTTTCATAGCTGTTTATATTCTCTCTTAGAAATAGCGATTATTAGTATTTACATACGATTCCCCCCCCTCCCCCCGGGGGGGCGGGAATCTGACCAAGTGCGGGAGAGAAAATTGATTGTGACCTTTCCTTTGAAAATAAGTTTTGCCTTAAAATCGGAGAGTAAAAAGAAAATTGAAAAAAAAAAAAACAAATATGTCATTGAAGTTATTAGGGTGTAACACAAGTTATTAGCCACTTATTTGGGTTATGTATGATCGGTGAAGGGGTGGGGGAGTCCCCCGAGCACCACTTGAAGAGAAGAAGGACCTGTCCCCCGGTGAATATTCGACGGTGGGGCCCCGGTTCCTTTTCTTTACCTACGCCATTAGTCATGCAATGAACTTGAAGCCGCCGCGCCGCGCCGCATTGGACGAGAGTCCTCCTCGCCCTCAGTTTCGCGGAGCATGGTTGAAGCGGTAGAAGCGATTTAAGGGGAGTTTCTAAACTCTCCGCAAGGTGGCGTCGCCCGGGCGCGGTGGCGTTCGCAGTTTTGGTTGGCGAGCAAGAGCGAGGAGTCCGGGCCGTGGTGCACTGGTGCATGCTGCGCTACTAGCGATTCGAAAAACATTGGAGCCGATAGGTGATAGGTGAATTCGGTCGGTGTCAGAACCGAAGCTACCTGAAACAGCCTTCATGCTTATAAGTAGACGGTAATCGTTCAAGTAAATCGTAAATCGATGAGTCTAATTGTTTACCGTACAACGGGCAAATGCTCTAACAGAACATACAAAGTTCAATTGCTTCCAAAGTAAAGGAGTCCGGCAGCAAGTTTCCAATCTCGTTCACAATATTTACTTACTGACACATACACACACACATACACACACTCACTCTCTCTCTCTCACACACACACACACACACACCACACACACACACACAACCACACAACACACACACAACACAACACACACACACACACACACACACACACACACACACACACACACACACACACACAACGTGCACGTGCTCGGGTTTGACCGCTCGAAGAGGATTTAACGCGTAGGCCTAAAAACCTACGCGGGCTCACCGCCCGGTGGCACCGGTGCATTCGGTGGCAGCGGAGTGTTGACTCGGTGGTTGGTGGTAACGTTGAGTGTAAAATACGCTTATTGTTGTTTTTTAACCTCTCTTGCTTTGTTTACTTTGGCTTGTCTCTTGTATTTTTTCTTTTTGATTCGACTTGTGATTTAATTTTCAAAATAAAAAAAAAATTAAATAAATAAATAAATAAAATAAACAAATAAATAAATGAATTAGATAATGAGATTAGTAAGATAAAGTAAATTAAATAGTTAAAATTAAATGAAGGATATTAGCAAAATTTCTTCGACAAAAAAATATATTTCTAACCTTGCAGTTGTTTACAAATTGGTTTAATACCCTTGTTAATTGGATTATCGTTTGTATTTTTTCATGTTGCTTGATGTGAGCTGGTGCGGTTGTCGTATTCATAATTCAAAAAAGCCGATTCAGGAAACTGATTTGCCATCGCTCAAGAGGGGGTTCATCAGGGCGAAGCAGTTGGTAGGGTCGATCATTGATTGAAAGTGAAATAATTTCTGCTTGAAAATTGTGTAGATAGTTGGTCGCTCGAGCTGTTCCAGGATTGCCCTCGCGGAATTGCCTACACTCGATTCGTGAAAGGAAGTGAGGGGATGCCCGAGGGGGATCCTTGGACAGCTCGGGGAATACCAAGTTCTAGGTTGTCCGCATCAGCTCACAACAAGAGATTTCAAGTAAAACCAACCGAGTCATCGCTCCACCGAATGCACAAGTAAGTAAGTAAGGTTTCGAAACTTTAGTTTAGTATTGGGGAGGGGAGGTTGAGCACGGTGGCAAATTTGGTTTACTATTCCTTTTTATAATTTGATGTTTTTATTGTTTCCCTTTTGAATATTGTTTCTCTCTCTTTTTTTTTTTTACTGTTAAGATTTTCCCGAATCAACTGTCAAAATATTTTCAAAAGTCCTGTCTTTTATAATTTCGGTTTCCCGAATTATTATTTCTTTTCCTCTAACGTTAACATCCAGGCAATCTTTCAAACAAAATTTTATTCTAGGTTTAAGATTTGACTGTGATATTAGGTTAAGGTTAGTTTTAATACAAATTAATAGTGACAACATATTTATCAAAATATGTTTAAACGACGATCGTCCCGTCGTCGTTTCCCCTCGCCTAGTCCGGGACGGGACAGGCTGGGGGCAATACCGACCTCCGACTCTTTTTATTCGCGGGGGTGCTGGGCGGATTGAGGGGGGGGGGAGGGAGATCGAATAACTAGCTTTGGTGAAAGACTCCTCTTCCTTGCTCAATTCGCTGAGCCCCCCGTCGAACCTTTATTTTCTAGTCACCCTTTCGTTCCATTTTTTGTTTTTGCCTCCTAGCTCTGCGTCCTCCCCCCCCCCCCACCATCTGTAGTTTGCCGTCTTTTCTGTGTAAGTAATTTGAGTAAAGTATTATAAATATTTTATGAGTATGTGTGATCGATCACTATAGTAATTTTTCAGTTGATTAAACAAAAAAAAAACAAAAAAACAAAAACAAAAACAAAAAAAAAAACAAAACAAAAAAAAACAATATCAAAAAATGTAGTGTTTGTAAAATTAAAAGGTGAAGTTGAAGTAAAGTAAATATGTAAAATTAAAATAAAAAGTTGAAGTAAAGTAAATATGTAAAAAATAAAAAATAAATGAAAATGAAAGTAAATATTTAGTACGTGTGAGTTATAGTAACGTCAAATCAGTGCGAAAAACCAAGGGTCCAGGAAGTGACCCTTGGCCAAACAAGATTCGTTTCTATTTTGTTCAAGAAAAAAAAATTTTTCAGGTGTTGCAAAAAACCGAGCCTTGGTGAAAAGGTTTCGGCCACGCCCACCATATTTTGTTTTGTCTGAGAAGTGTTCTTTTTCCATTGTGCCTAAATTAAAATTTCTTCGTTGCAGAATTTTGTTGTAAATAAATTATGCGTTTCGTCTCGTTTAGTTTCGATTTCTAGGTGCCACCGGGGTTTGTTTTTAGGTATTGATTTTTTTTGTAAATTTGTATAAAGGGAATAAGTGGAAAAGAAAAATTGTTTAATCGTTGTTTGTTTTTTGTCAGATTTGAAATGTTCTGTTTTTTTCTTATATCTGATGTCATTGTTATTTTCTTAAGAAGAGAGAAGTAGGGAAATTTCTTTAAAATCAAATTAGCGGATCAAGTTAAAATGTAATTCCTTTTTGTTTGTTTCAATTGCTCTTTTGGGTCGTAAAATCTTTTGATCTCAATTAAAATTAACTTTTCAAATTATAAAGTAGGTGTCGCCAATTTGTTTTATATAAAAATGCAAATGGTTGGTAAGGTTCGACAATGAAGCAAGTGATAGCGTGGTGTGTTCAGGTTGGTGGGTCGCCTCTGGAATCACTCCCATGGGTCATTGCGGGGACGGTGCACCCCCCTGAACTCACTGCTCTCTCTCTCCTGACTTCCAACTCAGGCAATTGAGACAACTTCAAATTAAAAACAAAAAAAATTTTCAGTCGTAATCCTGAGGAAGTGTTACCTTCGCTTGCTTAAGGCCCATGTTCTTCCCTCATTCCCCCTTATCCCATTTATGTAAGTCAGACATCTCTTAACGCAATCTCCAAACTTTCTTTTATCCGTTGTGAACGGTCTTATGTTAAATTTGTTAAATAGACCCGTTGGGAAATCTGTCGGCATCATGGGGAAGGGATAGAAAGTGGTCGCAAGTGTAACACTGGGAGTTCACCTTCTCCGTGGAAACTAATTTGGGGTGTCTTGGCTGCTTGTGTTGGGAGTCAAGAAAAATTTTTAATATTCAATAGTTATGTTCGATTCTTTTCCAACCACATTTTTCTTTCGCAGTCCACCGCTGACTTCTGAGGACTATCGTCCCCTTTAAGAGGGGGAGTATGTTCCGGTTAACCGTCTCGATTCCGGTCCGCTCCGCCAGGGGAGGACCGGAATGGAGATGGGAACCAGTGGGCTCGGTGGACCGGCCGTAGATTCGCCATCTTCAGTGAGTTTCTAGCTGCCTCTTCGACCGGTCACCCGAGCCCGTGCAATTCCTAATTTCCTACTCTGTTCTGATCCAAAATGTATCAATCCCTTTTTCTTAAATCTTCATTTCTTTAGTTTGTTAGCTTCTCTCTTCGGTTCGTTTGGTTCGTTTTGATTCTGTTTATTTCTCTTAAATAAATTATTGCCTTTCGTTCCGTTAATCCGTTGTTCTGTTCGTTTCGTTTGCTTCCCACCCGTTAGTTTATTGTTACAGGACTTTGGTCTGTAACAACATTGTAAAAAATCGTGGACACCTATTTGTAACCAACCATAGTATGATTATTCCTGAGCAAAGGGATTAATAAGTGACCACCATAAAACTAATTTAGCAATTAAAAATAACACAAAAAATAATTCTTCAAGTAATCTTGTCTGGGCACGCTTAAAACATGCGATACATAATAGTTCTTACTTCTTTCTCCACATTCCACAAAGTTAACTTACCGAAGTAAAATAAGCAATTGCCAGCTATGAGTCGATTACTACCGATGATTGAAAGAAAACACTAATCTCAGACTATAGCCCTTGCGAAATTTCGCAACAACGTTTCTTCGATATGTAAACACAACTCGAAAACACATAACCTCAAAGTCAATATAAACGGCATATTTCGTGCAGATTATAAAAAACTAGACCCCCATTTCAAGATTTATAATTGGATACACACAGAACACGACAAACACACTGAAATTCGCGAAACCGATCGCAAAAACCAAACCCACCGAGACAAAAAAAGCGAGGTGACGAAGGTCGATGAGCCAATCGACAATCTACAATAGACATAGAGATATACAGAGGAGACTCCATGTTATAACAACGAACACAATAACTAGAATGTGAGCCACTCAAGGCCACTCGCAATCTACAGCCACCCACGTAAATACACAGGGTAAGCAACACACAATGCAGAAAGAAAGCCTCAATCTTCACGAAGCATATAGACCCTCTAGTGCTCAAATTTATATTCGGAAGCACAGAATAATTGACGTCACGAATGCTAGATATATCTCGAAAGTCGAAACCCCTTAAACTTATGGGAATCGAAAAATAGCAATCGAACTTGCGATTTTCAGAGAAATTCGTTTCGATTATTCGATACAAACAGCAGACTTAAATGGAGCAAAATGGCGGCTGGGTGGCCGACCCACTACAATAAACCTACCTAGAATTAGGTACGTTTAAAAGTCTTATTTTGACTTCTAGAATACGTATGGTCACAAGGGTGACATATGCTTCTGATACACTCTGTATACAGGGTGTTGGTTAAAATAGTTTCCACAGGGGTTTTTTCGAAAACGGTCGCAAATTTCCAAAATCGTTGAAACATTTGTTAAATATTTTTGAAGGGGACGTCTTCTAAGGAGGTCACCGATTTTGGGCTCCCACCTGGGAGCCCCCTAGGTAGGTCCCCATGCACCTCCCGAAATCTCAAACTTCAAATGGGGTCCATTAATTTTTATTCAATATTTAAGAAGATTATAAAATTTTAAGACTTTCGCCGCAAACCGGAAGTCGATATTGTTTTTCGGTTTCAATATATCAAAGGTCAAAGTTCGATGCGGACCCATTTTCAACTTCCCTTTCAATGGTCCAAATTGAAAAAACTATGGGTTTAAATTGCTCTTAAGAGCGAGTTCTTTTCAAAGTGAAATAGAAATTTTCCAAAAAATGTATCTCAAGGGCGTTTTTGGGCCCCTAATTTTTCTTGAAAATTTTAAAATTTTAGGAGGCTGTAAAAAAGAGACGACTTCAAATTTCAAAAAACGTTTAGACATGGGTCCCATAATTTCATTGTAACATGGTTCAAAACAAAGACATTAAAGTCAATCATTGTTTCGTATTTTTCCAAGGTCCGGACATGCCGTCATATGCAGAACCAGATGAACGTTGTTGGTTACACTGGGCTGTTGGGAACATTCCAGAATCTAACGTCTCCCGGGGACGTACTATTACACCGTATGGAGGATTGAATTTGGGATATCAACTTGGTATTGTGCTTATTTTTCTGTGCAAAAAAATCATGTATATTTACAGAGAGACGAACTGTTTTGTCAATACCATCAGCTAAACTTACAGAATCTTTGTTTTGCAGATTAATAGGTCGACAAAGTTTCTTGTGAGCCTTCAATTAACTCCTGTGACAAAAGTTCCGTAGCTTTGATTAAAGTTAGGTCATGAAAATTGAAACACAATATTCTGTTAAATGCCTCATTTTATTGACTTCAAGATAAGCGTTAAAGATTACACATAAGATTAAAGCATAAGAATTATTTGCAGCTTGAAATTAATATGAGCTTTCCATTATAAGTGGCGGTAGCCACCCTGCTCAAGTTTAAAAACCCCAGAAGCAGTTGGCTAGAGGGACCACTTCTATTTTTTACGAACATCGTGAAAACGGCTCTGAGCAGGATGTTTCGCATTTTCTGTTAAATACCGCTTTTACCGTCGCTCAAAACCCCATAAGCCCCTACATGGCCAGAACGGGCCCAAAAAGATCTACCAGAAAGTATGAATTGATTTTTGATTCTTGGCTCAAGCAAAAATGAATCTTTAAAAAAACCGTCTTTTTTACGGTTCAATTTTGAATCGACTGCCAAAACCGATTATTCAATAAGTCACTCCAAAGAGTAAACGCCTACACAAAACCGTAGATAACCATACATTGATAGATTCAGAATGAACTGAGGATGATACTTCCGAAGAGTTTAACTTATTTCATTCACTTGTAACGAAATAAACTCGAAAATAAGCACGGGCCAATCAGACCACCCTTCAGTGTTGCCACAGACCGAAGCCCGAAGTCCACACAACAAGAGCTATCTTTATTTTGACGTTTGACCCACAGTTTTCGTTCGAATTTTAACAATTAATGACTGTAAAACGGGCAAAAATAACTTAAATGGCTAAAACAGTAGCATTAAATTCTTCAATAGTGTTATCTCTGTGATGACGGTACTTTCAAGGCGTGAAATTCGAGGTCCAAGCTCATGACCTAACTCAATTTGAGAAGAGGAAAAAGGAGGAGGCATGGTTTTTTACCCCAAGACCTTGGGGAAGTTACACCGACTTTATTCACAGGAAGGCTTGGTTTTTTACCCCCAATTCAACGGAATTGGAGACTCGTTTATTGAATGATTGGCAAGACAGACTGGAAATAAATCAATTTAATTATTGTCAACTCGAAAGGGACGAAATCATTTGACCAAAAATAATGCATCAACAGTCGGGCGCGTGGGGACCAAGACTTTAGAACGAAAACCAAATCTAGTATGAATCCACGCGCCCGACTGTTGATGCATTATTTTTGGTCAAATGATTTCTTCCCTTTCGAGTTGACAGTAATTAAATTGATTTATTTCCAGTCTGTCTTACCAATCATTCAATAAACGAGTCTCCAATTCCGTCAATTGGGGTAGAAAACCAAGCCTTCCCCTGGATAAAGTCGGTGTAACTTCCGCAAGGTCTTGGGGTAAAATACCATGCCTTCTCCTTTTTCCTCTTTTAATTTTGGGTTAGGTTAACATCACCCTAGAGGGGTCAAAAGTTAACAGTAGTTGTTTCCAGCTGATTTGTATTTTACACTTGTACTCTTTCTTTTGTCATTTGATTGTGCTAATTTTGATGGTGTGTGAGAGTGCGATACTATATTTCATCAGTTCATCCGAGTCCCTCTTGAATCATAGGCTTGTCTGAAGTCTAAGATAATTCAGTGCAGTCCCATCATTTCTGTGCCAAAATTTCTAGCCTGATTGAGTTTTCTCTCAGGCCCCTGTTTTGTGTAGATTCTTTGATTTACTTCAATTTCTTTCAAAAATGTTATATGCTCAACGATCATACTTACCATTCACTTAAATCCACATTTACTTTGCATCGGGAATACGCAGTTTCACTATCCTCTACAGATCAGCGCTGATATCAGCAAAGGAATAGGAACAAAAAAATTGCCGGCTCAAGTTTTTTTCCCCATTATTAAAGGGCACCTTAGATTAAAGTGGTAGGATTGGTAGGAAGATAGTGCTTCTGGGATTTGATCGCATTGGATATCAAACGTATTCCAGCGATTAATAATGACAGCCCCCCCCCCCAACACACACGACTGATCTTCAATGTTTGGACGGTAAAACGCAAATGTAAAGCCCAAAATGACACCTATGCATGGTCACAAGAAATCTTGAAGAAAGATGGAACAGAACCTGAAACTTGATCGCAGCACATATCATTGGCATTTAATTTTTTTTTTCTTCTTTTTTTTTCAGATTTAGGAGCAGATGATTGTTTTTCTGGTTTTTTGTTGTTTTTGTTGTTTTTTTTTTTTATCAATACCGAAGAAAAAGTTCTTTTAAACTAGACCGGCGTTTTTTAAGCGTGCCATACGAAGTATATGGCAAGCTTCTTACTCTCGTTTTGCTGTATACAATGAATCATATGATACAGTGAAAGAGGCACCCTCTGCCTCTGGTGGCCGTGTGTGTTTTGGAGATTTCGTTTTCAGGATATGAATCAAAACTTACATGATCGGGTTGTATTTTGTATTTTCGAGAGATTTTTGAGTATGTTATATCAAACACTTTTTCACGAATAATTTTTTTGTTTTGGAGTCATTTGATGCTTTCACCGATTTTATTTTGTTGTTTTAAGGGGCCCCGTTTTAGATTCCTGAGCTGACTTCAGTAGTCTTTGATTTGCCTTCGATGCACACACACACACACACACAGATTGCGCAATTGTTTAGTGGCTTCGTCGCACACACATAGAAAATATACTGAGTTTACACACACAAGCTAGAGCTCACCCTACTCAGATTTTGACAGCTATATGACTGACTCCGCTATTCAAAACCCAGAATTCATAGCCCGCGTCGCAAACCGACGAGTGAGAGAGACTAGAGATTGATGCTGCCTCTCTCTATTATTTGCGCCTGCGTTCACGACAGTTTTTTTTTTACTCACAATCAGATCTGCTCTTCTCTAGGAGTTTTATTCACTGAAGACTGGTTGTGAGTGCTCACCGCATTGCTACCGCAGCGCTCAAGCAATCACTCTGCGGCAAAGAGAGTAACTTCCAGCAAAACCAGATTACATCCCTTTACAAAAGGCTTATTTCTTCCCCTTCGGTCAGCTACCACCAGCTTCCTCCGAGGACTAAAAGCTCATGCTTTGTATCGGGAGAGCGCCGGCTTGAATTCTGCTAGTGCCTGTTTTATTATACTTATCGGCTATCTCCGATCTTTTTCCCCCTCCCAGTATTCGCACCAGAGTTGGGAAAAAAATTATTCGGAAATTATTCGGTGTGTCCGGCAACGCCGAGTCAATCGAATTATTCGACGAATAATTCTACAATTGACCTATACCTTCCGTGTGTTTCCCTTTCCTCAACTCAGGTAGCAAACCCAGTTTTCAGTGGTGCCGGAGTCATTTCATTATTTCTGATTATTCGGTTGCCCAACTCTGATTCGCACCAGTGATCAGCCCCTTTTAAATTTATGGAGTTGAAAAATTGGGTCTAGTTTAATTAATGGACCATTCACTATCACCCTCCCCTTAGCCCCCTCTCATAAAAACTCTCTTCCGAATTTTTTTTTCGGTTAAAATTTGATTTTACAAAAGACCGGATGATATTGCGCGCGGATCCGCCCGAAGGCTCCCTGGAAACTGCCACATTTGCTTTTGTATCAGGATTTTTACGTTCGGTCGAGAGTATGTAAAAAAACTGTTATTTCCCCCCATAAAACCCCCCTATTTGACTGCAGACAACCCCAAGTTAGATTATAAAAAAGACGATGAGCGAGCGAAGCGAGCGGGGGCTGAACGCGGCGCGAAGCGCTCGTAATCGCTCGAAGGGCGTTTAGCCGTTTAATTCCTCTGAAAATAAAAAATATCCAAAAGTCCGCGCAACTTGTAACGGAACAGCAGTACCGAATGGAGTACCTATACAGGGTGTTAAGAAAAAAAGTTTCCACTGCGGTTTTTTCGAAAACGGCTGCGAATTTTGAAAAACGGCCAAACACGTGTCCAGTAATATTGAGGGGGACCCATTCTGGGGGGGGGGTTATTTTTTTCGGCGCCCCCCTGGGAGGGGCGGGGGAGGGGGTCACTTCCGTTTTTCTCATGGGAGCCCTATTTTTTTCATTGCAGTATCTGAAAGAGCATAAATAAAGACATTTTTTGGAGCAAACCGAAGGTCGATATCGTTTTTAGTTTTCGATATATCGAAGGTCAAAGTTCGATATGGACCTATTTTAAAAAATTCATTACTCCACTTTGAGATACCGGAATTTAAAAAACTAGGGGTCTAAAATACTCCAAAAAGCAAGCCTATTTTAGAAAAAAATATGAATTTGACACAAAGGAGGAGTGTCAATAAGGCCGGTTTTTTGGGCCCCCAAAAATGGTCAATATTTAAGATGGTCTGAAAGTTCGTGTAAAATGGCTCTACTTACTCTTAAAGGCTTAAATTTTTAGGTTTGGGTGGTGTTTTCGGGTTATTCGAACTTTAGAGGCGTACTTTACCGCCTCAAAGTAGGTCGATTTTGTGTTTTTCACGGAAAATGCCCGATTTTGCGTTAAATTATTGAATATTTAGATGTGAGCCGGACATAGTTCGGTTTTCTCCTTTAGATATGTTATGATACCACTAAAAATGAGTAACATACTGCAATACAGTCACCGAACTATGTCCGGCTCGTACTTAAATATCAACTTTTTTGATTTTGTGAAAATGGAAAACTTGAACGAATTCGATTAATATCAATGTAGTAATGCTTATATTGCAACCTGACCACCTGTTAAACCATAAAATACGTTTTGCAGGTTGCAAAGATGCAGTTTTGTATTATTGTACGTAAATTTTTAGAATTCGTTCAAGTTTTCCATTTTTACGAAATCAGAAAAGTTGATATTCAAGTACGAGCCGGACATAGTTCGGTGACTATATTGCAGTATGTTACTCATTTTTAGTGGTATAATAACATATCTAAAGGAGAAAACCGAACTATGTCCGGCTCACATCTCAATATTCAATAATTTAACGCAAAATCGGGCATTTTCCGTGAAAAACACAAAACTGACCCACTTTGAGGTGGTAAAACACGCCTCTAAAGTTCGAATAACCCGGAAACACCACCCAAACCTAAAAATATAAGCCTTTAAGAGTAAGTAGAGCCATTTTACACGAACTTTTAGACCATCTTAAATATTGACCATTTTTGGGGCCAAAAACCGGCCTTATTGACACTCCTCCTTTAGCCAAAAATAGGGTTTAGCGCCCCCTAAAATTGTCAACGTTTTTACCGTCAGGGGGGCCCATCAGACAAATTCCTGGAGACGACCCCTATGAAATGATACATCAATCAAAAGGGCATACCAAACTGAGCATTTTGGCGCAAACCGGAGGTCGATATCGCTTTTCGTATTCGAGATATCGAATGTCAAAGTTAGATTTACAAAATTCGATATCTCGAATGTGAAAAACGATATCGACCTCCGAATTGCGACAAAATGCTCAGTTTGGTATGCCTTTTTGATCGATGTATCATTTCATAGGGGTCGTCTCCAGGAATTTGTCTGATGGGCCCCCCTGGGGGGTAAAAACGTTTACCATTTTAGGGGGCGCTAAACCCTAGTTTTGGCTAAATTTGTGTCAAATTCATATTTTTTTCTAAAATAGGCTTGCTTTTTGGAGTATTTTAGACTCCTAGTTTTTTAAATGCCGGTATCTCAAAGTGGAGTAATGATTTGATTAAAATAGGTCCATATCGAACTTTGACCTTCGATATATCGAAAACTAAAAACGATATCGACCTTCAGTTTGCGCCAAAAAAATTCTTTATTTATGCTCTTTTAGATACTGAAATAAAAAAATAGGGCTCCCATAAGAAAAACGGAAGCGACCCCCTCCCCCGCCCTTCCCAGGGGGGCGCCGAAAAAATAACCCCCCCCCCCAGAATGGGTCCCCTTCAATATTATTGGACACGTGTTTGGCCGTTTTCGAAAAAACCGCAGTGGAAACTTTTTTTCTTAACACCCTGTATGTATAGGTAAGGAGAGTATGGCGGTCTACGATCATGGAGCTCTTAGGGTCCAATTTCAAGATGGCGGCGGTCGTATTGTTTGAGGTTATGTTACATTGTTGATGAGAACGGAGTTTGTGAATGGTGAGTTCGATGACCTTTTCCCGCCAGAAAATGTATGAAGATAACCTCAACGGTTACACAATCGACCCGATCGGCCATCTTGAAATTGGGCCCCAAGAGCTCCTTGAATGCCTAAAATGTCGCAGCCAATCAGCGTAGGATTCACAGACCGCCATACTATCTCTTATACATACAGGTACTCTAGTACCAAACGCGCACCGATCGGTGAGTATGTGGAGTGATCTGAGCAGGCAACGATGAGCACTCATTGTCAGTCTTCAGTCGGAATGACTTTCTGCTGTAGGGTCCCTGAATATAAGAGGATTTTCTGGAGGTCCGCGCTGTAGCAGGACGCTTGAATTTATTTGTATTCAAATGGGCGGAATCGACTTTTTTACCCAGGTTTTTAACTATACCTAGGATCAAAGTTTTCAGCCTTTTGTTTTTTTTTTTTTTTTTTTTTTACAGCCATTAGAATTATTGAGCAAGATTTTCGCCCTACCGATTTGTTTTTAATCTACATGTTTCTGAGAAAATCGCCTCTAAAGATGACCCTTTCCCCGCTCAAGACCACGTGATTAATTGGTAACCTCCAAAACAGGCTAGCCTATGGAGGTACCGAATTTTCAGTCTTTAATTTTTATGTTAATTTTACGTTAGTTTATTTAATTTGTCTGGTATAGTTTATGTGTAATTTGAGTAATTTAACATTTTTTCATTTTTTTTTGCTATGGGCTTTTGTCTAAAGACTGAAAATAAAAAATCAAAAATCAAAAAATCAAATTTCATATACGACGCGAGCGGACTTGCTCCCTCTGGGTGGCCCTTGACGTGGCTGCATACAGACTTATCGCGGCACGCTTTACCAATACATAAATTGTATTGGAGCTCCCCTGCTTGTTTTTTTTTTTTTTTTTTTAAACCAGGGGGTTTTTGGATTTTTTTGTTATTTAAAGTTGTGAGTAAACTGGAAGCACATTTAGAGAAAGACTTTTTGACTTCACTTAATATCATTACCAGCCTTAGAAAAAATAAAATAATAAAAAAGTAATTTTAAAAGGAACATTAGAGCCATCGAACCCCATGGGCTATTTCCATACTTAAGACTTGTAAATCTTTGCAGAATATGAGAGGCCGACGGATGACCAGATGTTAACAGTAAGAAAATTGAAGAACTTTGTAAGCTAAGAGGTTTTACCATCCACGAAGCACAAGAGCGGCGCACTATGGTCTGCGAGAGGTATCTAGCTAGACAAAAGTCGATTTTTGGAGGTCGGAAAAACGGAAATCTGACAACATAGTGTGATTCCCCATATCTTAGTGCATCTGTATCTCAAATTTTTCCGACCGATCATGTTTGGTAAGGTTGCAACATGCGTTTAAAGCAACGCGCGCAAGATGTGTTTGTATACTTTTAGGTGCTATTGGTTTCTAGCCATTGCGATCCCCAGACAAAAAGTACGATTTTTACTAAGTTACTTTATTTTTCGTTCAAAATTAGAACTTGTTGGTTCTTCCTAATGATAAGCTGAATACATTCATCTATATATATTTCATTTAAGTCAATATTTTGGAGTTTTTAGAGACTGTATAAGGTCGGAACCAATTTTACTCAAAATTGACGAGAATTTTAGGCTTTATGGCCACCTACGTTTTTTCGCCCACGGATGCCCACGTTTAGAGTGGCAAGGAAATGTTCCTAAGACCTTTGGGAACACGTTTTTCAATATGCGAATGTCGCCTTTTGTCGCTCAAAAGAGTTACGAAATTTTTCCCTTGGAAAACTGAGCGGATAATGGGGGATTTTGCCGTTGACGTGGACGAGCAATCTTTTATCATCAAGACTGTAAAAAACTAATAACTGTGAAAACTCTCTAGGAATCGTCAAATTTTACACTGCATAGCTTCTCAGTGATCTTGAAACTTCCGAGTCAAAAAAAATATTGAGTGGGGAACACCCCCCCCCCCCATACTGCCATCAACTAGCTGAACCTCCACATTAAAATATTGGCATCTTATACAGAGGGCAGATTGGGTAAAAGTAACGCACAACCTCCCTCAACATTTTTTCCTGAGTCATACTTGAGAATCGATTTCCGCCACTCTTTTTCATTCAGGGGGGCTAATCTGTTGGGCTATTTTGGGCGCCCCTCTCATTTTAGGGGGTGTGAGAGGGGGTCAGGGGGGCTAAATCGAATAATTCAAAGAGGGACCCCATGTTTTTTTTGCATATTTAGAAAGCACATAAAATTCTAAGCATTTTGGCACAAACCAAAGTTCGATATCTTTTGTCGTATTCGATATATCGAAGTTCAAAGTTCGATATCCACCCATTTTCCAAAATTCGTTCCTCCCCTTTAAATGGACCAAATTTAATAAACTTTGGGTGCAATATGCTGTACTAAACAAGCGCTGTAAGGAAAAAAATACGACCGTTCCCAAAAATTTGCCCAAAATTAATTTCTGGACCCTCAAAAATTGCTCGATTTTTAAAAAAAAATGGAATACCCAATTTTTTCGAAAAAACGGTCAAAATAGAGGAAAACGGAATGAAAATCTCATACTCTATAGCACTGGTGGCTTAGAAACCAAAAAAATAACCAATTGCCAATTTTCACCACCGTAACTGCATTAGGGGACTTTTGTCTAGCTAGCTGGCTCTCGTAGACCATAGTGCGGCGTGCCGTGATTTCCTGTGAGGAGGGGAGGGGCTAGAATGAAATCTTATCCCCCCCCCCCCGTTGTGAATTTGATGACCCTTTATTTTTTCAGTTTTTTTCCTCGTCACATACTGATTTTTCTTGCCTCGGTGATTCATTTTGAGATTGATTCAATAACCTCCCATCCCCCCCCCCCCGTCACGCCTCTGAAGCATAGTTTTATCTGATTACGTCTTACAGGACCTCATCGAATAGTGTTCATCGTTTATAAGCAACCTGGAAAAAAACGGATCAAATTTTTGGAGTCCGACTTTGATGACCGGTAAGACCGCTTTGCTTAAGTATATTGGTTTAGTTTCTATGATATTTGCTGTTCATATTACATTGGAAGTTAGAGCACCGTGATTAGTTTTTGAATGTGTAGAATAATAATCCAATAAAATTTGATATAAGATCAAAAACAGTGAGAGCCGAGTAGTAGAAAATGCAACAATGAATTTTTTCATCGATTAGACGAAAATTAATAACGGATTTGATAACGGTAAAATAATAAATGGAAAACAGTACATAAGCTCCATTTTTAAAATTGCCGAATTAAAATAAATCAATGTACCGGGTGTCCCGGACCACCCGTCTATATACTTTTTCTCGAAAACGGCTTGGAGTTGAGAGCTGAAACAAAAAATTCATAATGGGAATTGACCCCAAGGAATTCAATGAAAATATTTTCAAAGCCCCCCAAGGTCCCCCGGGGGGAGGGGGTCGGAACACATTTTTTCATTTTTGTCGGAAAAAAGCCTACAAAAGGTAGACAAATAAGTTCAGATCCTGAAAGAACAACTTATTGCCGATATTTTTGGTCCCATAAATTTTTCCAGAATACCCCGATTTTTGGGGGCCATTTTAGGGTGACATTTTCAATCGGCACCTGTGACCACACTATTCAATATTTTTCAAAAAACTAAAAACCATCTGAAAGAAGAAATCAAGACCTTTCGATTGCTGTGCCACATAATACCTAAATTTGAAAAATTAAGATCCCCACCTAGAATCCAAAATTGGGGGGCCTTTGGGCCCCCATACGTAGAAAAGGCAACGAGCAAGATATGGCTTCTGGTACATTGATCAAAAGCCCTTAAAAAGTAGAATAAGATGACGCAATCCAATATCGTCTACACTCATTACTTTTAAAATGTCGGCTATTTGAAACAAAAATAAGTCCTGGGAAGAGAGTACAAGGTTGAGCTATACATAGGTTGAAAGGCCTTAAAAAGAAGAAACAAATGGTAAAAACCGCAAATCAATCCGCCTCTTCAATAAAAAGTTATGACCAATTGAAACTTAAAGTGCTCAATAATGCCTATTTAAGGCTGCCTAAATATGTGACAACTTTTTATGGAAGAAGCGGATTGATTTGCGGTTTGTGCCACTCGTTTCCTCTTTTTAAGGCCTTTCAACCCATGCATTGTTCAACCTTGGACTCTCTTCCCAGGATTTACTTTTGAGCACCCATAATTTTCAAATGGCCGCCATTTTGAAGGTAATGATTGTAGACGATTTTGGATTGGGTTACCTTATTCTGCTTTTTAAGGGCTTTTGATCGATGTATGACAAGCCATACCTTGCTTATTGACTTTTTTTACGTAGGGGAGCCCAAAGACCCCCAAATTTTGGAATCTAAGTGGGGATCTTAATTTTTCAAATTTAGGTATTATGTGGCACAGCAATCGAAAGGTCTTCGATATTTCTTCTTTCAGATGGTTTTTAGTTTTTTTAAAAATATTGAATAGTGTGGTCATGGTGGCCGATTAAAAATGTCCCCCAAAATGGCCCATAACCCCAAAAATTGGGGTTTTCTAGAAAAATTAATCATACCAAAAATGTCGGCAATGAGTTGTTGTTTCAGGATCTTAACTTATTTTGGTACCTTTCACAGGCTTTTTTCTGACAAAAATGAAAAATGTGTTTCAAACCCCCCAAAACCCCCCGGGGGGCCTTGGGGGGTTTTTAAAATATTTTTATTGAATTCCTTGGGGTCAGTTCCCTCTACGACTATTTTGTTTTAGCTCTCAACTTCAAGCCATTTTCGAGAAAAAGTATATAGACGGGTGGTCTGGGACGCGGTATATTGAATTCCAAACCAGTCATCAGATAATGCATTGAAAAAATAGATTTGCAAAATTAACATAAGGGAAAGTTAGTTTTATAATCCAGTATGGCTAAAAATCGTGCCAGCAAAAGCTAGTTCTAAAAGAGCGATTCCTGGAATTTTACAATACGTCCGTTTTGTAAAAATTACAATCGGACCGATACGTTTAGCAAAATATTGGAATAGCAAAATTAGCTATCCATGTTGAAAAATTGGCTGTACATTCATCTGCAGAGTTTGCAACCCATATTGTCAAATCCTTAATACTGTATTATAAAAATTACAACCCGACTGGTACGATTATCAAAACTGGTATAGATAGATGAGCTATCCGAGTTGAATAATATTTACAGCGCACTCTGGGTGATAATGTTTGCAACTCTTTTGTTGGTCAGTTCAGTGTATAGTTTCTCATATACCTACTGCAGAGTCGTGGATGTGACGTTACACATTTATTTGCTGTAGGAGAGAGACAGTTAAGTTACATACAGAGATACAGAGTGTTACAATTTCCATTTCTGCCTAAAGTATTGGGATTTAAACTCTTGCTGAAAGAAGCCGTGCCGTGAAAGGCAAGTATTGCACCCGGACCCGATGAGCTACGCCGGCTCGCGAGAGATCACTGCACATATATTATACACATTTATGGGTGTATAATAAGTTTGATATCCTAAATGATGATTGAGCAATTTAGCATGAAGTTTTAACAAAACTACAGGTTTGTAATTTTTACAGTTCGTTTGGTACAATTAGCAAAACCTGGGAGGATTAATTTTGCTATTCAAAATGTTGATTCAGCAACTATTAGCATGAAGAATGAACTTTAGTATGCAATTTTAACAGTCCGTTTAATACAGTTACCAAAACCTAGTATCGCAAATTTTGCTAGGTATCCACTATGCTGACTTACCATTAAAAAAAATGATGAATCTTCAAGATTAAAATTGAATTTTTAACAATATACTTTTGTTCACTTAACAACGAACTTATTTTTATTTTTCCTATCGGCAATGGTAAATAAACAAAACTTAAAACAGCAAAAGAAAAACGGGAGGCAAAATGAATAATTTTATTTGTAAAAATGACTAACTTCTAGCTAAAAGAGCAATTCAAAATGTTAAAGCTGCAAAAGTGCTTGTTAATTTATCAAATGATGATTACATTGTTACTTAAGCAGAAAATTGTTCGGCTGTTACAGAAATACAGTAATGCTCATTCAACTGCACTAAAGTGTGTAATTTAACCGAAATATGAAGTGAAAATTTTGCTAATCTAATTTCGTTATTACTGCTAATTCTTCTTTTACAGTGTGCACTAGATTTGATAAAAATTTTCTTAACAGAAAATGAGAACTTTTATAATGGCATTAACTGGAGACACAAATTAGGTTTATTTATTTTGGAAATTTTTTTTTAGTACACTGGCAATTGGGATACCTAATATTTTTCCTGTAGAAGCTACTTCCGTAGTTTTGAATCAAAACAACATATGTTTGGGAGAGAATTGATTGTACACACTCATTATTTTGTAACATTAGAGCCTTGGAATGATTTTTTAAAAAAAGCTGCTTCCTTACTTAAAATATTAGATACTGCACCGAAAAATTGGAAACTCAGCAATTTCAGAAAAAAAAAAAAAACAAAACAAAACAAAAACATTTAGTTCACGACAGTAACTACTCCTATTTTAGAAGCTCTCTTTTTCTGTTTAAGACATCGTCCGATGAGATTGTAAATACACTCAACGCCTGAAGAAAAAATAAATTGAATAGATCTCCAACTCAATTTCAGAATGGATTTTTTCCGAAGAGGTTTCTACAATCCGTATGTGTTTGTCGAGAGATATAATCTAAGCTTTCCAGTTGGAGTTAACTTTTTGATCGGACTGTGGGAGAATGAAATCCACCAAGCTGGTTCATTATACTCTTAAGATGACTGCAAAAAGTAAGTGTCTTTGGTCCATTGGATGGAAACTGTATTTCATTAAAATTAGCTGAGAATAGAAAATGAGGTATTATCAGTTGGAAATGCCCTTGCTCTCGTTTTTCAACCGGATCAGACATTTTCGAGCCGATGGAGTAGACTCGATTCTGAGCTGGACAGATCGTCCGGCAGGTATGCGAACGATACGTAAAACACAACCAGACATCAGTCTGATGAAATTCTTTCGATCAATGGAACTCTAGCTCTTGGTATATCGAATCAGACCAGACCCATTCCCTTTCTTTTCAAGAAAAAAAATTAGAAATTAGTGTTCGCGCACGCAGAAGTCACGCCCAGTATTTGGATCATCATTGGACCTGTCCCTCGTTGTGTTTAATGTATCGAAGCTCAATGCACATCAGTTTTCTACTATCCCTTCAGCTCTGAATCGAGTTGCGTCGAGTCCATGTTGTTAGGGGAATTTTCAATCTTGTTGGAAGACAAGCGCTAGGATTTTTTCAACTAATTGTGCAGACTGTACCTTAACGCGTACATCCTCGAATGTATTGCGCAAACATGTTCTTCGTCATAAAATGCGCAGATTATAGTAAACCTGAGTGAATGACAGTCATAATTTCATGAGAAAACTTGCGTTCAGGCATTTTTTTTTGAAATACCTCTTGCAAAGTATGGGCACTCGTAGTGTTTCGTAAATCATATTTTTAAAAATGTTTGCAATTAAGATCGATATTTTGCATATAAAAATAAAATATGTGTAAAATATTCTTCTGTTTTAGAGAAAATTTCCTATTGGTTTCTTTTTTTAAATAAAAAGTTGCCCATTTTTCATGCGCTGCACCCAAATTCCTATCGTATTCACATCCAGCCGTGAGCCTACGCAATGTTGATCGAGTCAATGGAAATAGTTGAACATGTGAGTGCGCGCTTCTGTTACGGTGTGTTAATAAACGTGACTTTATCTGAGATTGAACTCTTGAATCCGAGGACATTTTTGCTGTATCTTTTTCTTATTTTCGTATCTTTGTAAATATTTGCGTGTAGATACGATTTTTGTTCAATTTTTTTACAGAAACCTAGAGTTCGAACATCACTATTTTTGCACATGCTAGAGATAATCAATAATTTATGACACTATTGGACTCACTCTATATTTAATGTAGTTATTAATTTTTTCCCTTTTTTGAGCCATGGGGCTTTTTGGGGGGGAAAATGAACGATCCATCGCATTCGCCATA
This sequence comes from Trialeurodes vaporariorum, assembly GCA_011764245.1. Taxonomy (NCBI): domain Eukaryota; kingdom Metazoa; phylum Arthropoda; class Insecta; order Hemiptera; family Aleyrodidae; genus Trialeurodes; species Trialeurodes vaporariorum. The sequence goes on from VMOF01000111.1 coordinate 48,234,772, forward strand.
AAAATTATTATCAAGCAAGAAATTAAAACAATTTTTAAAAAAAGCAGATGAAAGGCTTTTAATAATGTGTCAATTAAATATTTCCTTCGAAGGATGTGAAGAGCCCCACCTTTCAAAATGTTGGCCCCTCCTCGGTGGGGTGGGAACATTTTTGAGAATTCCAAAAAAAAACTTACTGCGACCTTCATTAAAACTTTATTGATCTTTGTTTCCTGTTTTTTTCCCCCAATGGATAGTGACAAATCATTCATACATAAGGCAGTGGCGGTTCGCCGGGTGAGGCAAGTGAGACAAAGCTTCACCTGATTTAGGAAAGGGAATGAAAGGAAACGTAAACTAATCTTAAATCACAAGGAAAGTGGTCAACTATTCGTACGCACCTGTACCGTTTTAGTCTATATTTAAAAAATTTAAAGGAGCCCAATAAAAAGAGGACCAATAATTGGTAGAATTGCAGGAAGTCTCGGGTGGAGTTTGTAAGATAGCGATAGTTGTGAATTAGAAAGGATTTGACTATTTTTACGCATCTGCGCCGTTTAGTCCACCTTAAAAAATGGAGGCGTACCCAATACTATTGTAAGCCACGAATTCCCGATCAATTGCCGGATCTTCGGATCAGATACTTGGAGCCATGAGTGGATATTACTTGGTCAATGTATACTCCTCTTCCCCTTTCCTCCTTTCAGATTGGACCACATGGCCTGGGCTCTGATACATTTCGTCTGTTTTTGATGGATGTAGACCATTTTGGACCTAATGTTTAATTAGAGAAAGATTCCCAATTACACTGTTTTTGTCTCCTTGCTCACTTATATGAGTCGAATTACCTCCTTACATTCCAAATGAGTGTGAGTATCTATGAATCCCTTTAGTAATTACAGAACTCAGCTTGCTTCTAGCCTCTCTAAAAATTGTCAATCAAAGTTTTGGTAGACAGGAGGTCGGCAAATTGAATTTATTCAAGTGAATGTCTCAAAATAAGAAATAAATAACAATCAAGTACTTGTTTAACTGGCTGAACACAGGAAAAATGAAAACAAATAAAAAAACACTCCACTCTTTGCAATAAAACCAACATCATTACTACCAAAATAATTGTAACTTATTCACAAAACATAAATCAAAAAAATAATCAAAGATCAAACACCTAAGAATACGCTGTGTAGAAATACCCACTAAAATCAAGTTCTCGGCTGCTTCAAAATAATTCCCGGTGGGTGGTATCAAACAGTGTAGCCAAAAGTCGAAAACGTCCACGTTTTGATAAAAACCGGCCATGCTCCATATGCTGACAGTGCAGCGTGGACCGTTTTCAGTGGCTCAGACCTTGCAACTGCGGTAACAAATAATCTGCCGTGTATGAGTGTGTAAACGCAGTATGATGTAGTGATTTATATATGTTACAGTAAAAACCCAAAATCTGTAAAAAACTTGTATTTACTATAAGTCAAAACTAGTTTTGATGAGGACCACTTGACCACTTGTTGGGGGGGGGCTGCCGCCCCCTCCCTAAATTCAAAACAGTCAAAATTTCACGAAGAAAAATGAACGAACCAAAAGGAAATGAAATGTGAATCTAAGGAGTAATAATTGACGAACTTTATTGTTAATGGTAGTATATTTTGTAATTTTAACTCACTTTTTTCAATGGAATATATCTTTATATTTCTTACCCAGCCATTTTCAATTTTACTCAATTTAAATCCACTCAACCACAGCTCGGTTCGTTGGGAGTAGAGCTGAATAATTGTTCGATCAGGTATTGTGGGAATAAGGAAGGGTATAATAATCAGTTGATTACGTTCAGCTCTGAGTGAGTGAACAGCACTAAGCGGCGGGCATTTCGTTCGATTCACGGGAGCCGCGTACGAATCCTTTGTGTTCGTATACCTGCTCTTGAAACAGGCCGACCCAAAAATTCATTCAGCTCTACTCTAATTACCCTCGTTTATGTGAGAGATCTCAACCTGGGTTGAGTCAACCCGAGTCGAGTTTCAACCTGGGTCCAACTCGGGTTAGCGCATAAACACCCGTATATTTGAACTCGGGTTCAAAGGATTTCTGTCTTCTGCTTCTCTGCGTTTGCTTACATATGTGGCGACCGCGCGCCGTCTACGATCCAGATCCATCCGACTTGCACTCGTCGGTCAGAGAAGTACGCGGCAATTGCCGAGAGAGCGCGCCACCGGATTTTCCGCGGTGCGTTTCTCATCTTCTTATGACCGCGAGCCGCGAACGACCTCTCCGCTGAAGCTTGGCATTGTTGGGACGTTTCCACCAAAACTACTTATCAGCGGACTCTCCCATAGGCCCACGTAGAGGGCCTATATACAGGGTGTAAAAAAAAAGGAGCAGCTCCAAATAACTCGAGTTTGGGTTCGAATTTAATAAAACGCTGAAACACGGGTTCCATTATTTTGAGGGGGACATCTTTTAGGGGGGTTGCCGAATTCCAGGCCCCCCCAGGGGGCGGGTACGGGGGTCACCGCCCCCCTAAATCACATTTCTCAAATGACGACCCCTAATTTTTATTACATAACTTTGAAGAACATCAAATTCTAAGCATTTTGGCGCAAACCGCAGGTCGATCTCGTTTTTCGTGTTCGAGATATCGAAAGTCAAAGTTCGATTTTGACCCATTTTCAAAAATTCATAACTCCCACTAAAAAAGTCGGAATTTCAAAAACTATTAGCTTAAAATGCTCTACAAAACAAGTACTTTTCAGAAAAAATTACAACTGTCCAGGAAATTTGAATTTTAGGCTCCGAAAAAATATTCAAAATTTTCGAAAATTTTGAATCGGCGATATTCTTGTTAAACGGCCAGAATCGACAATTTTGGCTTAAAACCTGTTGGCTGAGTCCAAATGAGCGATGCAAAGTGCTTGAAAGCTCAAGAAAGTCTCAAAATCACCTTTAAAATGATCAAACTCAGTATTGAGAACACTGCTAAATTTAGAGTCAGGAAACACCTCTCTCTCGGGCTTTAATGGGGTTTTGGGGACTTTAGAGAGCTTTTGCATCGCTCATTTGGACTCAGCCAACAGGTTTTAAGCCAAAATTGTCGATTCTGGCCGTTTAACAAGAATATCGCCGATTCAAAATTTTCGAAAATTTTGAATATTTTTTTCGGAGTCAAAAATTCAAATTTCCTGGACAGTTGTATTTTTCTCTGAAAAGTACTTGTTTTGTAGAGCATTTTAAGCTAATATTTTTTTAAATTCCGACTTTTTTAGTGGGAGTTATGAATTTTTGAAAATGGGTCAAAGTCGAACTTTGACTTTCGATATCTCGAACACGAAAAACGAGATCGACCTGCGGTTTGCGCCAAAATGCTTAGAATTTAATGTTCTTCAAAGTTATGTAATAAAAATTAGGGGTCGCTATTTTAGAAATGTGATTTAGGGGGGCGGCGACCCCCGTACCCGCCCCCCTGGGGGGGCCTGGAATTTGGCAACCCCCCTAAAAGATGTCCTCCTCAAAATAATGGAACCCGTGTTTCAGCGTTTTATTAAATTCGAACCCAAACTCGAGTTATTCGGAGCTGCTCCTTCTTTTTTTTCACCGTGTATATTTGACGAAAATGGCGGTGCGGTACGGACAAGTGCGACAGACGCGTGTTTAACCTTGCTGGTTTTGGTGACATCGATGCCGCGTGGTTCTGAACTCGGAGGTGTTTATGCTTGAAATCTCAACCCGAGTTCACCGACTCGACTCGGGTTTGAATCGGGGTCGAGTCGAACCCAAGTTCAGCGAGATCCAAAGTGTTTATGCGAGCATCTCAACTATAAAAAAAATTGGGTTCAGCAGAACCCGGGTTGAGATGCTCGCGTAAATGAGTCTATTGAATGCGCCAAAATACGCGTTCAAAAACTCGTTCATTTAATTCGTTCCCCTAATCACTCACTACCCCTGATCAGCGGAGGTTTGGAGTGCTGCAGAGCTGGCTGAGAATTGTGTGAGTGTGGGGGAGAGAGAGATAGAGAGAGAGAGAGGGAGGGAGAAAGAGAGAGAGAGAGAGAGAGAGTGAGAGAGAGAGAGAGGGGAGAGTGAGAGAGAGAGAGAGAGAGAGAGAGGAGAGAGAGAGAGGAGGAGAGAGAGAGAGAAAAGAGTAATAGAGATGATGTTATAAAACTATTATAAAACCTATTTGAGCTGGGTTAGATACGTGTGTGTGTGTGTGTATAAGCTCAGTATATTTTCTGTGCGTGTGTGACGAAGCCACTGACCCCCTACCCACTCTTTGTGTGTGTGCATCGAAAACTACTAAAGTCAACAGAGTCTGAGAACTCGGCTTCAGTCGTGATATGAAGCCTCTTTCAGGCGCAAAAGAAAATCAACGAAGGCATCAAATGGCTTCAAACACTGAGTTTTAAGCATACCTAATCCTACGATGTTTGCATACGCAATATTTTCCAACATTATCAAAAACAACATAAAGAACCGGGCTCCAAGGCCATGCCTATTGCCTGGATTGGAATTTTTCAATGCTTCCATCTACCAAACATGGCCACAGAAGGCGCCTATATGTATACAGGGTGTACCAGACCACCCGGATAGGTACTTTTCTCGAAAACGGCTGGGAGTAGAGAGCTGAAACAAAAAAGTCAGATAGAGAATTGACCCCAAAGAATTCAATGAAAATATTTTCAAAGCCCCCGAGGCCCCCCCGGGGGGTTGGGGGGGGGGGGGGGGGTAGGGTGGAGTGAAAAAGGGCTTTTTTCGATTTTGCTTCTGGTATAGTGATTTTTTTTTGCGAATGCACCAAAAAATAAGATTCTCAAAATTTGAGGTCGATCAGACAACTGCTAGGTGGTGCGCATGAGCTTTGAAGTTTGCACATTGGGAAGCATCTAAAAAAGTCAACTTCTGAACAGTTTTTTGCTCATAGCTCGGTTAAAAATGGTTTTTGGAGGAAAATGATAAGGACATATTCGATTTAAAATTCAATTTTACACAATTTATTTCATATACAATTTTTTGGTTCAGGCAGTATTTTCCAGAGAAAAATAAAAAAACCGATGTTTTGGTCATTTTTGTCGATTTTTTTTACTCATATCTTCGATATCATTGTTTTCAATCGATACTAGAGGTGGTGGGGATGGTGGGTGGTGGTTTTAGGGCTAAGGGTTGTAGGGGGGGGGGGGGTCAGATAATAGAAAAAAATCAAATATGCTTGTAGATCCTTCACTTCGAATAATGGAGCCCTCCTAGGCTGATAATAAGCTATATCATAACGGACGAATTTCTTATGCAGATTTTACCCTTTTTTTTTTAAAATTTTTTTTTTTTATTTTACTCGTCATTATTTTACGATTGAAACAATGATCAGTAGATGAAAAAAGTTTGCAGAGCTCACGAAAAGGTTATAGTTTGACGCATCAAAAAGCTGTGGAACTCGAAACACACTCACTCGTTTGCCCTTTGAAGCAGCGCGTGCTCCGGCAATCAGCATTCAAGCTCTCACCCTAGTTTCTTATTTTCGCTCTCCATAATCATTGCCAAAATCACGTTTCAGGATGAGCGAAAAAACCGTTCCTTTGGAACGCTTTTATAATACTCGATCAATAACGTCATTCGAGTGAGCTGGCAAACACCGCGAGTAACTAATCAATTTCCAAAAATTAGTGGCACCTTCATGAATTGTGTGGCGTCGCTTGACTGACAACCACACGGGCGCCTAAACTTTTTGAATGGAATCTGCTAAAATCATGAGATTTTTGTTCAGATTTTAGCAAGCTATGCATATAAAAAACGCAAGATGCAGTTTGCTGTTGTTTGTTGTTGTTGTGTGCGAGGGCGACTTTTCCGGGCTTTAACCTATGGAATATGGGACACTGATGTGACCGTCTAGATGTTCATATTCATTAATCATCGTGTGATGGGCGACTTTTCCGGGCTTTTTCCGGGTTAAATCCGTCAAGCTAGCTCCTTCAGATATACGGCGTAACAGATCGCCAATAAAAACTTTTGATCGGTGCTAAGATCTTAAGTATCCACAAAATTTGGTTCCAAGAGAGTATAAATTGGTTCAAAATTAGCGACGGTCAGATTTTTGCACCACATCAGCAATTTTCCTATGGGCCCATGGAAAGAACATGGGCAAAGGAGTGAGTGTGAATCGAATGCCAGTTTTTTGACGCGTCAAACTAAGACTCAATGATAAATTTTGAAGCAACTAGGAAGTATAACCGAGCCGCCCGTCTTCTCAAAAAAACCTAATGACGAAATTGAAAAATTTGCGACCGAAAACGAATAAGGATCAACCGTCGCCCTCACTTTCCCCTGTCACACACAAGCAATACAAGCAGAGTAAAAATATGCACTACAGTAGTCACTGAGGCATCAGTCTCTGTTTTCGACGAACAAGAAAGGAATCTACACATTTTGAAGGTGCTCGAAAGCAGACAAATTATCGTCATTCAACGCAAAAAAGGAATTTAAATTTTAAAAAGCGCCAGAACAACTTCTGATCAGTGGCGTAGCGTGAAATTTTGGGAGCGTTGTCTTCGTTCCATTTAACACTATGTACAAGGTCGAATGATGAGTTTGATCTTTTTCATGGGTTTAAATAACCGAACTGCAACGTTGCAAAATCGCACGCTACGCCACATGCTTTTGATCACAATAATTTGTTACAACCGCAAAATAGAATTTATTGCATTGAAAACCTCCGGGTGGGCGGGAGACGGAGCTCTTAAATGCAGATATCTTCTCGTGAGCTCTGCAAACTTTTTTCATCTACTGATCATTGTTTCAATCGTAAAAATAAAAAAATAACAAAAAAAGAAGGCTAAAATCTGCATAAGAAATTCGTCCGTTATGATATAGCTTATTATCAGCCTAGGAGGGCTCCATTATTCGAAGTGAAGGATCTACAAGCATATTTGATTTTTTTCTATTATCTGACCCCCCCCCTACAACCCTTAGCCCTAAAACCACCACCCACCATCCCCACCCACCTCTAGTATCGATTGAAAACAAAGATATCGAAGATATGAGTAAAAAAAATCGACAAAAATGACCAAAACATTGGTTTTTTTATTTTTCTCTGGAAAATACTGCCTGAACCAAAAAATTGTATATGAAATAAATTGTGTAAAATTGAATTTTAAATCGAATATGTCCTTATCATTTTCCTCCAAAAACCATTTTTAACCGAGCTATGAGCAAAAAACTGTTCAGAAGTTGACTTTTTTAGATGCTTCCCAATGTGCAAACTTCAAAGCTCATGCGCACCACCTAGCAGTTGTCTGATCGACCTCAAATTTTGAGAATCTTATTTTTTGGTGCATTCGCAAAAAAAAATCACTATACCAGAAGCAAAATCGAAAAAAGCTCTTTTTCACTCCACCCGGGGGGGGGGGGGGGGGGGGGGGGTTCGAAATACGTTTTTCCATTTTATGTGGGAAAAAGCAAAGAAAAGGTACCAAACTAAGTTCAGATACCGAAAGAACAACTCATTGTCGACATTTTTGGTACAGTAAATTTTTCCAGAAAACCCCAATTTTTGGGGTTATGGGCCCTTTTGGGGGGGGAATTTTCATTCGGCCACTGTGACCACACTATTCAATTTTTTTACAAAAAATAAAAATCATCTGAAAGAAGAGATCAAGACCTTACGATTAATGTGCCACATAATACCTAAAAATGAAAAATTAAGGCCCCCACTGAGATTCCAAAATTTGGGGGTCTTTGGGCCCCCACGTAAAAAAGTCAAATAGCGAGGTATGGCTTGTGCTACATCGATCAAAAGCCCTTAAGGAGTAGAATAAGATGACGCAATCCAAAATCCTCTACAATCATTTAAATTTTGAAATGGCGGCCATTTGAAAATTATGGGTGTTCAAAGGTAAGTCCTGGGAAAAGAGTCCAAGGTTGAACGATACATGGATTGAAAGGCCTTAAAAAAGCAAACGAATGGCGCAAATTGCAAATTAATCCGTCTCTTCAATCAAAAGTTATGGCCGTTTGAAATTGAAGCAGCTTTAAATAGGCCTTATTGAGCCCTTTAAGTTTCAATCGGCCATAACTTTTGATTGAAGAGGCGGATTAATTTGCGGTTTGCGCCATTCGTTTCCTTTTTTTAGGCATTTCAAGCCATGTATCGTTCAACCTTGGACTCTTTTCCCAGGACTTACCTTTGAACACCCATAATTTTCAAATGGCCGCCATTTCGAAATTAATGATTGTAGAGGATTTTGGATTGCGTCATCTTATTCTACTCCTTAAGGGCTTTTGATCGATGTAGCACAAGCCATACCTTGTTTTTTGACTTTTTTACGTGGGGGGGCCCAATGACCCCCAAATTTTGGAATCTTAGTGGGGGCCTTAATTTTTCATTTTTACGTATTATGTGGCACATCAATCGAAAGGTCTTGATCTCTTCTTTCAGATGGTTTTTAGTTTTTGTAAAAATATTGAATAGTGTGGTCACAGTGGCCGAATGAAAATTTCCCCCCAAAAGGGCCCATAACCCCAAAAATTGGGGTTTTCTGGAAAAATTTACTGACCAAAAATGTCGGCAATGAGTTGTTCTTTCAGGATCTGAACTTAGTTTGGTACCTTTCACAGGCTTTTTTCTGACAAAAATGAAAAATGTGTTTCGAACCCCCCCAAAACCTCCCAGAGGGGCCTCGGGGGGCTTTGAAAATATTTTCATTGGATTCTTTGGGGTCAATTCCCTATCTGACTTTTTTGTTTCAGCTCTCTACTCCCAGCCGTTTTCGAGAAAAAGTACCTATCCGTGTGGTCTGGTACACCCTGTACAGGTACACCCTGTGTATATATATATTATATATATATATATATATATATAATATATATATATATATATATATATATATATATATATATATATATATATAATATATATATATATATTATATATATATATATATATATATAATATATATATATATATAATATATATATATATATATATATATTATATATATATATATATATATATATATATATATATATAAAATATATATATATATATTATTTTTTTCATTGTAAGCATAAAAACGATCGGAAGAAGCTTTCCATATACTTCGTATGGCACACTTAAAAAGACCCTATGGCTAGTGTAATTAATTTTGTATCAACAGGAGAATCGAGTATTATGATGTTTTGTCAGATCACTTGTTCTTGTCTTTTCGAGGAAAATGCTCACCCGTTGAAAGCTATATTTCACCCATCGTTCAGAAATCACTGGCTAAGTTGGTTAAATGATGATCTATGTAAATTATCCTTATTGAACTGTGTGTTTAATAATTTGATCGTTCGATCCAGTGAAATCGATGGTTGAAAATCGCGTCATCGACGAATGTAAGTGCTAATTAATCCTTGGATTCCATCTCCAAGATTTCCAATTTACATTCATGGATTTTTGAGCCGCAATGGCAATCAACATCGCGGATTCGTTGGCTGATATATCTCTACAAAAAATAGGAAGACCCGATGAATATAATCAGAGTGTGAAGTTGTCCGGTTCGTACAAAGTTCATGCTGAAAACGTGGATCAGAGATTCAAGAGCTGTGCTCTAATTCTGAGTCTCAACCCTATTTAAATCATTATTTACTCAAAAATATAAAGATCATTATTTGTTCATTTCCGCTCACACGGCCCCTTAAGACCGAATCGCCAATCGAAAATTCAGTGATTGAGCCCGTGGTCCTCTCTTGGTTGTAGACGGAAGGTTGGAAGCCAAGAGTTAGAGAGGACACACAGACACAAGAGACATGATGAAACATGGGAATTAAAAGTCCAACGATGAGAAAACAAAAATCAAATGGAAATAGAGACCAAGTTGCGCGGAGGTAAAAACAAAGGGGAGAAATAAAAAAAAAAACAACTGACACAAGATCTCGTGGATGTATGAAAATTAACGGGGATCAAATCCAACAAAAACCACTATTATACGGACACCTAAAAAGAGAAAAAAATGACTTGTAGCCGTATGTAACGGTCAGAAGAACAAATAAAAAAAGAAAAACACATACATTAAATTCAGACACAAAACAACTAAGAGCAAATTAGCTAAACATGTAGACAGTAATATTCCACACAAAAAAAACCAGAGAGGAAATAAAAAACAATACATCGTGGAGCGAGTCTAACGATCAGACCACGAATCATCTAACACCCACAGAAAAAATAAAAGGACAAAATTATACGAAGTATCGATTTAAATGTATCGGACACAGGAGAAAATATAAAAACGTGCACCCGGTGCAAATATCCCAAACTGAATGAACGTCTTGCCACTGCAACAGTTGGATCGGAAGTCCTGGGGGGTGATCAAGGAGGATCGGATCGTTCCGGTATAGTTATCGTTATCGTTTACGTATAACCTTATGGGTGGTTCAACTGATCGAATCGTTTTGAGCCCCTCGTAACAATTGAAACGGACGAAAGGAAGCGATGAGTCTAAGGCTGTCGTAATCTCGATTGTTTGAAGTAGGAAGAGGTGAGGAGGGGATCACTTGCGCGATCGAGTTGCGCAGAAGCAAGCCCATTTGATTTAATGCAAACGATAACGATTGGTTTAATACCAAAACGATCCGATACTCCATGATCACCTCTCTGGTTTTTAGAGTCGAAGAGCCAGACCTGGTCGGCAGTTCGAACGCAACCCAAAAGGTGGAAGGACAAGGGAAGGAAATAAGTGGGTGGTCAAGGGAATCCCCCGACACGAGAGACAAACAGGCGACAGAGAATGAGAAAAAGTAAATAAAAGAGAAAAGAGCGAGAGACAGAGAGAGCAAGCAAGAGAGAGGGAAAGAGAGAGTGTGAGAGAGAAGGACAGAGAAGAGAGTGAGACAGTGCGAAAGGGTTAGCAGAAAGGGAGGCCCCGGTAGAAGGCATGAGAGAATAAAACGAGGAAGAAAACGTGACGTAAAACGGCACATGATGTATAGCGGTGTGAAAGTTATATGAAACTGAAATATTTATGAAGTAGCAGTAATTTGCTTCATTATTGGGACCTGGGAGGTCTTTGCGTTTAATGTCTGCATCTACTGTCATACACTGGTAAATATCATATTTTTTTCCTTTGAGCTGACTATTTTACTGGATTTCCTATAAAGTAAAAAGTAGTGAAATGCGGTAAAAATAAATATTAAAAATATAGTAAAAGTCGAAGGCAACGGATTTCAACGGATGGCAATGGATGGCAACGGATCACAATCGCAAGGAGTCAGGCGGGCTGACCTTGAATGGCAATGGATGGCAATGGATGGCAACGGATAGCAAGGCAAGGGGATTGCAGGCAGGTACCTGCTCTGTGAGAGCACCGTTGCAACGGTGCGCCTAAAAGCATTTTTATCTGAAGAGAATTTGTTCTGGAGAGTACTTTTGGCTATTATTACTATTTTAAATTCCGACCTTGGTTGGAGGAGTTATAGTTCATGAAAATAGGCCGATAACGAACTTAAGATTCAGTAAATCGAATGAAAACAAGTTGCCAAGTTCCAACACCTCAGTCTTGGAAAATCATGCCTTTGTTGGTTTGTCATTCGACAATTTTTTTTTTTTTTTTTAATTTATTACATTTTGTGTGATAACTTGGATTGACAGAACAACTTTCATGTTTTCATTTTTGCAAGATTGATTTTCATCTGAACAATGCTGTAAACCCCTCTGGACCATCTAGAAAGTAACGTCGGTGCTAAATTCGAATGCATATGGACCAATGGTTCAAAAGTTATGTCGGTATATGGAATCTGACAGACTAACGGACCCTTTCTTCTTCATCACTTTTCAGCAGCTAATCAGAGATGGAACCTCGTATGGCAAGACTCTTGCATATACAGGGACTCTACATGATTGTAGTTGTGCCGGTTCGCGGCAAGGCCTCTCTCACTTTCTGCTGCCGAGACGGCGTGAGTGGGGGGGGGGGGGGGGGGGGGGTGGCTCGCGGGCTGATCACAGAGTGCGTTGGCGAGCGAGGCGAGGGTTCGAGTGAGGTGATCAGCTGACGGCTAAAGACTCTCGTTCCTGGATCTCGCCTCGTCACGTGGTCGCATCGATTTTTGGTAAAGCTTTATTTCCTTTTCTTTGTTCGTAAAATAAAATGTAAATCGTCAATTACTTAACTCTCTTTTTCGCTTAAGTTTCATTACTCATTTTCTAAGCAAATTGCTACTTTCTTGTTGACCAATAATGTGAATAAACGTAAAGATCTCTATAAACTATCCGATTACTTGTCTTCCTTGGTCAACTCTGACTGCGTTGCTCCTTAGTACTTAGTTGCCTCTATTTTCGGTTTTCTATTGTAAAAGGGAGGGGGGGGAGCATTGAACCTAGCTGAAAGGCAAAAAGATCCAAGCAGTTGATCAACCACATTAGGTAGGTGTTGTGTTTCTTACGGGATATTTCAGATCACCTATAGCATGGTATTATTGTGGCCAAACTATGGCAACCCCTCAAATTTATGAAACAGGTGTAATAAATATCGACTTTAAAAAAATCGGGGGACATATTTTCAACCCCCTCCCCCAAAACACCTTTAGGAGGTTATTTAGAGGGTGAATGGGCAGTGGACACCCGTACCTCAACAAAATTGAATGAAAGGGGTATCTTTTGAATTTTAAATCTAGTGTGGCAAAAAAGAAAAAAATCTTTCAGATGTTTTTTCTGAAAACCAATCCTTAATGATTTTGAGGTAGTTGTTGAACATTTCAGAGGCTATTTTTGATTACCGCTGTGACCTGACCTACAAATTGACGGATTCAGAGGTAGAGTGGTTCCACATTTACGACCGGGACGCACACTTTGATCCGGCTGCGATCGGGTGAGGAGGACTCTCCTCCCACTCCATGAATGGAAAAGAGGCTTCCTCCCCCTCATTAATATAATGATAATGACTGCACGGTCAAAAGTGCCACCCATCTTCAGGTCTTCACACCTTGAGGAATAAGGAACAGTTTAGGGACAGCTACAGATTGAACACATAGGACTGAATTTAAAGAGAGAGAAGAGATGGGTACTTTGGTAATCTATCTCAATTCACTGACACGGTACGAAATGGGTCTCCAACCAGCAGCTGAATCTGTGGCACTATTAAACCGTGAAAATTCTGACGAGAGCTCAGTAAAGAGTTCACTTTATCTGCACAAATGTTGAGGACAGGATAAACAATATTTGTTTCATCAAATTACCAAAATATAAAAAAGTCACTGAGGCAACTCCAGCAATCACTCAGTTTTAGTTGAAATCAGCAATGTAGAACTGATGGCCCATCAACGGATTGATTATTATAATATTTGAAGAAACGGCTTTGATTGCAGTCTTATTTATTCAAAGATCATAGGCTGCCGAGGTATAAACATTTACCTTTGAACAGTGGGCAAGTGGAAGAGGAGTTCCAGGGCCAAGCTCCTGTCGTCACTATTGATTTCAAACGATGCAATATTGTAATGGTTTCTAGTACTGTTATATCCTATTGCTTATTCGTGGAATTTAGCTCCTGCCGATTAGTTTTGAATCAAACCCAGAATTTGAATGGACCATAGTAGGTAAATGTAATAAGGACAGATATTAAAACAATGGGGAATATATGGGGTGTTTTAGACCACCAAGCCAGCTTTTATTGTCGCCAAACTAAGACAAATATAAAAATTTGGTAAAACGTGTGTCGTGTATATCGACCCCAAAGAGATCGGGAAAAATATGTTCAGCCCCCCAAAACCACTCCTTTGGGGTTATTTACGGGGGGGGTACCCAAAAGTTCAGCCCCCCAAACCACTCCTTTGGGGTTATTTACGGGGGTGGGTACCCAAAAGTATCAGAAAGAAAGGATATGTTTTGACATCGGAAAAAATAAAACTATTTATCCAAGATTTTTTTTTTTTTTTTAAAACCATCCTTTACTGAGTTAGGGGTGGTTTTTTTTAAAAATTTAGGGGCAACTTCTGATTGACCACTGTTACCCTCTAAATCATTGGATTTGAAAAAAACTAGGAAATTTCTGAAAGGGCGAACCAAGGGCTTTCATTCGATTTATCATACGCGTATTTTGTGAAAAAGGGTACAAGGCCCCCTCATCCCAAAATGTTGGGGCTTCGGGGAGCCATACGTAAAAATTTTCAAATAAAAAGGTATGGCTCGTGAAACATCATTTAAAAGATCTTCGAAATACGAAAGAAATGATGACCCCTAAAAGTGGTAAAAACTACCCCTTTCAAAATGGCGGCAGTTTTAAGATTTCGGGGCTCATCAAGGGTACCTTCAGAAAAATGACCCGAAGTTGAGCGATACATGGCTAAAGGCACTTGAATATAGAAAGAGAACGGTTTAAACCGCGAGTAAAACCGATTTTTCAACCCAGAGTTAAGGCCCATTGAAATTTAGGGGTAGTTGTGTTTCCCAGAAAGGCGCCCTTAAATTTCAATCAGCCGTAACTTTGGATTGACTAGTCGGTTTGACTCGCTGTTTAAACCGTTCTTTTTCTCTATTCAAGATCCTTCGCTCAATTTCGGGTCATTTTTCTGAAGGTCCCCCTTGAGCCCCCAAATCTTAAAACGAACGCCATTTAGAAAGGGGGTAGTTTTTACAACTTTTGGGGGCATCCTTTTTTTCGTCTCTTAAAGACTTTTCAAATGATGTAAAGCCATACCTTTTTATTTGACAATTTACACGTAGAGCCCCCGAAGCCCCAACATTTTGGGGTGAGGGGCCTTTTACCCTTTTTCACAAAAATAGGCATGTGATACATCGAAAGAAAGTGCGTGGTCTTCCCTTTCGGAAACGTTTTAATTTATCAAATCCAATGATTTAGGGTCAGTCAAAATTGCCCCTATATTTTTCAAGAACCACCTCTAACTTATTGTCAGCAAAGGGTGGTTTAAAAAAAAAAAAAAAAAAAAAAAAAAAAAAAAAAAAAATATTCGATAGTTTATGTTTTGTAGGCCGTATTAGATTCCAATGTCAAAACATACCTTTTCTACGATCTCTTTGGGATCGATTTACATTCGACGCGTTTTACCAAATTTCATATTTGCATTAGTTTGGCCACAATAAAAGCTGGCCAGGTGGTCTAAAACTCCCTGTAAAGAAAGGGTTTTTTCACTCTCTTACTCCACTTCAATAACCTGCTACCCATTCTCAATTGGATGCATCATAGACAAGTTCACTTGACCGTTAGCCATAATCCATACTTCTATTATTTTAATACCTGAAAAACACGGACGAGCTTAAACAAAACCATAGAATCGTGCATAACTATACAGCATTGGCCTCACTTAGGAAATTATTTCAACCGTGGGTTCGGGTTGAGGAATTGTGATAAATAAATTTTGAAAAAGGTGGGAGGTAAAACTCAAATAAAAGAGAAACTAAGGATTTACATTTTGACACAAACACTTTGCTGCCCATCAGCCGATCAGAGTAAACCGAAAAGATAATTAAAAATAAAAGATTAGACCGCCCCATCGGGGACGGCCTGTTTTCAAAAAAGAACTTACATTCAAGAGAACGAGAATAGCGTCCCTTCGTCGAAGACAGAAATAATACTGAAAAATGGCTTGACTATGCGCCGGAGGAGCGAACCCCGTAGCGATCCCAGGAACGTAACGAGCGCGTTGATTGGTCGAGACAGCATCATCCTACCAACCAACACGCTAAAGCCTTGCTTCCACCATCCACCTCAGCCGGAAGACATAGACCCACGCTTGGTGCAGTAAATGCGCCTTCAAACTGAGAAGGACGCCAGAAGCATGACACATACGCTCCTGCAATCGCCACATACTCTCCCCCGACGACAGTCAGCGCGGGATAGTTGAATTTAGCTGCTGCAATGCTACAACTACAGAACTTAAGAATCGTTTCATTATAACCCTCAAGATCTTGAATCAAATATTCGACACTTTTCCTGTCTGTTAGTACAATAACCCGAGAGGAAAGCATGTTAAGGCTGACTCATTGCTAGTAACCTTGGTAATGGTTATCTCGGGCCACTCGTGGATCGCTAATTCATCATCATTTTATATCACTAATATACCATCATTTCAGCTGCTTGTAAATTTTATTTAATTGTTTATGTTTCATAAAAACGACAATTAAGAAGAACTGACACTCAAATTATCCAAGAAAATCTTCAAACTCAATTTTGCTAATGTTTCCTGGGTTTTTTTAAAACCCAGGAACTGGACTCAGTTGGAATCTGGTTGGCCAATTCTACAAAGTTTGTCTTCTCACTAATGTTTCAGTCAAACGCTAAAATAAAATGAATTGTATCATTTATGATGCATAACGAATCGAGGCAGATGGGATTTATAAGGTTTTTTGAGAGCGCTTTAGCAGCGCTAAACTGAGTAGTACTGTAGTATTGTAGTTATCGTAGATGTTAGTGGACGTTTGGTATTATGATAGAATTTTTTAAAACATTATATTTTATGACGCCATCAAAAAAAGGCCGTTGTCTTACTGTAGATCTTTGAGGGCCCATTTTAGGCATACATGGGTTCATACAGTTCAGAGTTACGGTGCGGGTGGAAATCGATTGCATGCCAAAACCTTAATGATGAGGGACAGTTGTTTATGGAAAATATAAAGAGTCCTCTCGCTAGCTTCTGTTCTGTTAAGACTTGGCGGTGAGGCTATCTTTTTCTAAAATCAAATTTGCTCTGCAAGCTTTTGCGATAAAATTATGAAGAACAATGAAATGGCATCCTCCGTTGTTATGGAGGTATTTTTAATGTAAACCCGACTAGACGTCCAATTGCTATGAGACAAGCTGTACCCCAGATAGAATATGAGTACAATGTACGTGGCGTCCCTAAAAACGTCAATCCCTCATTAAATTTTGCAGACCTGAGCAATTTTCAGTCTTTAATTAAAAAGACTTGTATGGAGGTAAATTGCTAACTACATGTATATTTTGTCAGCAGTAAAGCCAATGATGTGGTTTATATTGTAAAAAATTTATATTTTAGATCTTCCAATCCAGCCCATTCAATCCCCATGCATGACTTGGTGGTGAAGGGAGGGGACAAGACTACTAGAGGAGAGATTTTATCAGGACTTTACCTCACCGTCAAGAATGTTTTTTATTGAATCTAAATTTTTTAAAAGTTCACTGTTCATAATTGTGAATGGTTAAAACCAAACCCATATGGCGAATTGTGTAACGCAGAACATGTTGAGTAACAGGCCAAAACGCTTTATTTTTTCAAAACTTGCGTGAATTGCTTTATCAACTTTGATGCTTTAACGTCAAAATAATTTAAACTCATCAATCAAAATGATTGTTTTATTAATTTTTAACTTAAATTTATACCAATTCTGAATATCTGTGAAAAGATTACGTTCGTTTGCCCAGCTTCACCCAATGTTTATACCGTTTTGTAATGAAAAAATAGATAAAACGCATGATGAAATTTTTGGAGTCAAATTACTATCCGTTGGTTTTTAGACAAATCAATTACTTTTTGGTGGTGTTATTCATAAAACTGAGACTAATCTTATCAGCCAGCTCTTTGACTCCAGAGCAAATTAGAGAGGAATTGGTGAAAGCTGAAATCATCCCAGATGTAATTTTATCGCCTCCAGCCCAAGCTATAGAAGTGAGTATCTAAAATTGGTTTTCTTTTCGGAAATGTCTTGTATTTATATTTCGGCCAAACCTCCGCCAGTTGTTACAGCTAAAATTTTACAGCATGATGAATGTATTATCATATTTATTTCCAACTGTTCTTATTGGACCTCGTTTCCAAAAGTGTCATTCTGGGATTGCAAACTTCGTGATATTCGTCAAAAATGTTTGTGGTTCATGGGTTGCTAGATGACGATAATATATGAAACGGGCCTCAAATTGGACAAGTTTAAAGTAATTTCCTTTTGAAAGAAAAGAAACTCCCGCCATGTTGTATTGCCACACTCACATAACAGAGCAGGTTAATTCTTCTAGAACCTCCCCCTTAGACCGTGAGATTCATTACTTAGAGAGAGTGTACCTACTATTTTAACACCTGAGCAGTTAGAATGTAGGTGGGGTCATAAAACGCACCGTGTAAGAGAACATGAGCTCACCTCCTATTTTTCTAACAGAATTGTTTTCTTATTTTACCGTTGCAGGTTACGTACACGAAATGGTGTATTTTGAAAAAGTTTGTAGAATTCGGGACCGTAATTGCTGCAAAAAAGTTGCAGTCTCCTCCACAAAGTATCCAATGGCCTTACGAAAACGGAAAATATTACACGCTTCTCCTGACAAGTATTTAAATAATCTATAAGTTTCTTAGAATAGAGTCATTATTATTAAGTAACCAAAAATATTTTTTCAGGCACTTTGTGGTTTCAAAAAAAAAAAAAAAAAAAAAAAAAAATACATTTACCATACATTTGAATTTGAGTTCAAGAAATTTTTCCTCAGAAAATGGTTTGACCCATCACCGATTTAAAAGAACTTTCCTCTTACATGAAAAATAAAGACGTAATTTCAACATTCTTGTTGTTTGCTAAAAGCTATTCCGTTTTTTATTGCAACACTGACCGCCTCCATAATCATTAATCAGTTATTAAACATATCTAAAATGTTGCTATAGGATGTTGTTGGATGGTAAATGTTACAAGTCAAAACATTTTTCACGTGACAACTATTACGCCTTTTTCATTTCCTATACAGGGTGTTTCAGACCACCCATCCATTATCTTTTTAACGAAAACGGCGCAAGATATCGAAATAATGACCAAACTTTCCCCATGTATACTGACCCCAAAGTATTCAGGGAAAATATTGCCGTCCCCGAAAAACGGCCCTTAGGGGCCTGTTTGGGCCCCAAGAAGGGGGCAAATTGCTATTTCTCAATTTTTTCTTATGGGAAGGGTGTTTTTTCATTTCAGAAATGGATTGTTCACCTGAAAATAAGCATCTTTGGTTCGGGAATTTTTTTAAAAAAATGGCCCCTTCTCAAGTTATGGGCAGTTTTAAAACCCTTATAGGGGCCATTTTCAATCGCTCGCTGTGACTTCAAAATTGTCGGATTTCAAAACACTAAAACTTTTGTTATTCAGCAGATCAAGGGCTTTCTTTTGATGTATCACAACCCTATTTTTTGCGAAAAAAATGGGGGGGCCTTTCCCCCAAATTTGGGGCTTCGGCGGCCTCTACGAAATTTTTTGCAAATTGCAAGGCATAGGTTGTGATATATTATTCGAAAGCTCTTAAAAAGACGAAAAAAATGGTCCAAACCAAAAGTCAATCCACTAATTTTAACGAGAGTTACGGCCTGGCCTCTCCCCCTGAATTTTTGGGCTTTAGGGGCGGGGCCCCTTTGAGTAAAATTTAAAATGGCAGGGTACAAGATTTTATAACTCATTCGAAAGTCCTTCAAAATATGAAGATATTGGTCCAAACTGGGTCTCAATTTGATAATTTCGACGAGAGTTACAGCCATTCAAAGATTTGCAGTATTTTTTTCCACTTCGCGGGATTTTGTAAGGGGCCGTTATTGCTTTCTATGACTACCTCGGCGTATCATCCAATACGAGAAAAATACTGAAAATCTTTGAACGGCTGTAACTCTCGTTGAAATTATCAAACTGAGACCCAAATTGAGATGGCTTCAATGGTATCTTGAAACTGATTTAATCTGCTTTAGGTCCTGACGCACCATCAAGAGCAAATCCATCTCTTCGTGAGTGGCAACATTGGCTTGTGGGAAACATTCAGAAAAATGACATTAAAGCAGGGGAAACCCTCACAGAGTATCGAGCACCGGGATTTGTTTGCAAAACGGGTAAATTTTTTAAAACAGAAAACAAAACAAAATTTAAAACCTGCAATAAAATTTGCGATAGTTTCTTTAGTTTTCGCAAAAAGTGAGTTTTCTTATTTACATGTTTTTAGCTTTTTAAGACATTTTTTAACGTTTCCATTAACTCACGCAAAAGAAAAATCCTGAAATGCGGTGATACGCTTGTTGTGAACGACAAACGTCAACGATATTTACACTTTGACGATGTCATGGCTCTGATCAATACCACCTCCGTCCATACCTCCAACCGTTAGGTTCTGGTCATGGTCACACGGATTCTACGTTTTTTCACAGCCGCCTATGGGATGCGGAGAACCCGTGTGACCATAACCTCAATGGAGTGGTTGAAGGTATTCTTTGGTTTGTTGTACATCACGATCAACGTAAACAAACGTGGTTGTTGAATTCCACTAAGACTCCGTAAGGAAACGAAAATAAGTCCTTCCTTCACGATGAAGAAGCCAAAACTTGACAAGCGGGAACACCTCAATAGGGGTAAAGACAGATGAAATTTTCAACTCAAGCCTGAATTATCTAAAAATAGACCAGAATCAATCCACGAATGGAGATAGATGGACACAATTGCGCGAAAAACATCGAAAACCGACGCAGAAAAGCGTTTTTAAACCAGTATTTCTTTCGACGAAATGTCAGTCTGCCAGTTAAATAGAGGAATTCAATTGGCTACAAAGTCATCACTGTCACTGACAGTGGTGCCACGTCAATCTGAAACAACGACTTGAGACAGAGAAATTGTATGGCTTTTAATGCTAAAAAATAGCGAATACCTTGTACTAAATGGCAAAACAAAAAGCGATATGTATCTACTCCCATAAGGGCCGTGCATAAAATACTAAGAATTACAGATGGAATAACAAACCGATTTACTACTTGTGACGGAATGAGGCTCTAGAAAATTGAGTTTGGCCTTGCACATTGTCTGAGATGGCTACATCGTAAAGAACACCGCGCTTTGCTTATGGGAACTGGCTCACAGTATTTTTTTTTAAATTGAAATATATTGTGTAAAAGTGTCTCCTGAGAAAATGATCGCATGGGCGGAAGAAAAATAATGACAGGATCTCGAGATATTCACGTCTAAAGTTTGGAACTTTTTGCCCGGTCCTTCGTATTCTCGTTTACGTAGGAGGCCGGGTTTTTACGACGCAGACGGGAAACCTTCTCGACCGACTCCCTCGACTTAGAGCGCATTGATAGAACTACTTCCTTTTCGAACTGCTTATTTTTCCACCCCACAGGCCCCACCCACTATTGTGTCTCGTCGTCCATGCTTCATCTTGACCCCTCCATCAACTGATTACTTACTTACATCAACATTTACAATGAGGGAGAAAGATAGATAGAGCAGATAGTTCGCACAGAAAAAGAAAATGTTGATGTAGGTAAGTAATCAGTTGAGGGAGGGGTCAAGATGAAGCATGGACGATGAGACCCAATAGTGGGTGTGGGATGACCAAAAAAGCAGTTGGGAGGGATCGCAGAAGGAAGTAGTTCTAATGTTCTATCAATGCACATTGAGTCGAGAGACTCGACCGAGAAAATGTCCCGTCTGCGTAGTACTAACCCGGCCTGCTACATATACGAGAATACGAAGCAACGGGCAAATAGCTCCCAACTTTAGACGCGAATAACTCGAAATCCTGTCATAATCTTTTTTCCCCGCCAGTGAGAGCTTTTTCTCAGAAGACACTTTTACACAACATATTTCAATTTCAAAATAAACTATAGGGAACACCCTGCGAACACTTTCTCCTTCCATTTTTATCTGGGGGGGTCGAAGGACCACCAGACTCCCTTTAAGAATTCTGGGGGAGACCCCCAGACCCCCTCCAGTATTCTGGAGGTGACCCCCAGACCCCCCCTCTAGTATTCTGGGGGAGACCCCCAGACCCCCCTTTATAATTCTGGGGGAGACCCCCAACCCCCCCCCTTTAGAATTCTGGGGGAGACCCTCCTTTAGATATCTGGGGGAGACCCCCAACCCCCTTTAAAATTCTGGGAGGGACTCCTAGACTCCCATCAAATTTAAAATATTTTCACCTCTGGACATAATTCCGCCTTCAATTCGAAGTGTTGGCGATTTTGCAGAGAAGCTGTACGAATAGTTCCCTACTTCATCCTTTAAAGGATGGGTTTTGAACTGTGGATCTTCAAAAGAATTTTTTAGTTTGGTAGATTAAACCCCCCTTTAAAGATGTTCTTTGTTTGTAGATTGTGTACACCAAATGTCAACAAAATTCATCCATCCATTTTCTTTATAAGTTTAATTTTCTTTGGATATTCTATTTTTTGGGTTTATTGATGGAACAGCTATTTTGCCTTAAAACAGTCTCAGACTTAAGGGTCGTATATTATAGTTTTACATTAAAAAGAAATCCCTGCCTAGGTTGGTTGCAAACTTTTTGTTGCAATTTTCATCAAACGTAATTGAGTCATATTTGAATTTCTTATTCCAAGTATTACGATTGTTTTTTTTATTTGCTTGGTTTCAAAGATTTTTGCTTGATCACACCTATATTGGCCCTTGAAACGGTCTTAAAGGTTTTTGATGATGACTGTATGATAGGAATATTTTAGTGGGTCAGTAACATAATATGTTTGTGCAAAGTTTCATCAAAATTCATCCCATGAATGATTGACTCCAAGTTTTAATATTAATTCCCCGCTTTAATTCATGTTTTTGGGTCGAACACCCTATTTTGATTTTTAAACGCTCTTAAGTGTTGTATATTATATCTGTGAGGAATACTTTCTTTTATAGACTAATTGTAGATTGTATTTGCCAGTTTTTATAAAATTCATTGGACCAAACCTGAATTATCCCAATTAATAGGATTATGTTTTTATTTGCTTATATTCCAATATTTTTTTCTCAATCCCACCTATATTGCCTCTTGAAAAGGTTTTATGAGTTGAGTATGGTGACTAAGAAAGGAAAATATCTTAGTATTTTGATAGTGGATTGTGTGTACAAAAGTTTTTATCAAAATTCATCGAGCCATAATTGATTGACTCCAAGTTTAAAGATTAATTTCTCACGATAATTCCATTTTTTGGCTCGAGCACACCGATTTTGATTTTTTAAACAGTCTTAAGGGCTGTATATTGTAATGATAAGAAATTCTATTTAAAGTAGAGTAAATGTAGGTAGGTAGATTGTTTGTGCCGGATTTAATTAAAATTAATTGGACTTAACCCGAATTATCTCAATAAGTAGGATTATGTTTTTATTTGCTTAATTGGTCTTATTTTTTCTCAATCGCACCTATATGGTCCCTTGAAACGGTCCAAAGGATTTATTATGATGATACTAAGAAGAAAATATTTTAGTACTGTGGTAGTACATTGCGTACACAAAGTTTCATCAAAAGTCATCCAGCTTTTAGTAATTGGCACTGATATACAAGATTAATTTCTCACTTTTATTCCATTTTTTGGCTCGAACGCCCTAAATTGATTTTTTAAACGGTCTTAAGGGTTACTTTACTAATTATAAGGGGTTAATTTTACTGTGGGCTGGTTGTAGAATGTTTTTACAAATTTTCTTCCAAATCCAAAGATCCAATATTGAAATATTTAAATTTTTCTCTTTTTTGACCCATTTTCCCATTGATTTTAATGGAAACCATTTTTCTTTCATAACTAACCTAAAAATTAAAATTTTAAAAAAACAAAAAAAAGCCCCTCTGGGGAATGTTAAAAGCAACATCTCTGCAAAATTTGGATGCATATAGATCAATAGTTGAAAAGTTATGCTGGATTTCACGTTCATGACTACAGACAGACCGACGGACAGACAGACGCCACAGAAATTTTTTGCATTTACTCCTCCCTACCACATATGGTTCAGAAATATTGAAATATCATGGATGGATGTTCTTTAGGATAGTATTAGGCATGATAAGAGCCAATTATTTTATAATTATCTTGATTGACTTCGTCGCAGCGGGCCAAGTATTGAAGCAAAATGCATCAAAAATCCCTGTGCCATCGCAAAACTTTCTCAATTTTTCTAATTTCATTAGAGTGAGAAAGTAAAAATTTACTGGGAGCCAGTTCTCATAAGTAAAACGCAGTGTCCTTTGCACAAGAGTAGATGTGTATCAAGCACAATGTATGTAACCCAGCATATTAAACAGCCAGAAATTCGTGAATTTGAACAATCATAGAAAAGTTCAAAACGTTAAGTAACTAACAGTGAAAACATTATAACTTTAATCAACACACTCTAATTACCATTCTGTTATAAATAACAACGCGAGACTGTGAAGGTAAGCGCAGAACGGTTAAGACTTAAGCATCATGATCAAACTAAGAAACTTGGTAAAGATTACATCGAGTTAATTTACAATGTTTCCTTCTTTCATCGCATAAATCCGTTTTTTCTTGTAAATCCATGCAATATCACATAATAGTTTGTGCAATCTGTCCTTATCACAGCGGTCGTGTGGTCGCACACATTTCCGCTAAGCTGTCAAAGTCGTCAAGACAAGAAACAAATTGCATTGATCGTGTTTAAAGCTTGTATACTTATCCAAAGAATGTTCCAGCTTCCTGAATGTGCAAATACTTTGAGCTCTCAACAACTTCGCATCAAACACGAGAAATGATTGTAATGATTATATACATGATTATGTATGATTGTAATGGTTGTAATGATTGCGTGACACCAAGACTTTGCCGCTTCTACTTTGCATTGTTTTCGACAATGCCTGAGCATTGAGATTTAAATTTTTTCAACTTTCGATTGTTTTTTTTTTTGTATAAAGACATTGGACGAGAGTCCTGAGACTGAACTCTTAAACTATCAAAAGTCACTGACGGAACGCTTTTATTAGGATTTTTGATGTTTCAGGTCTACATCGGATGGTATTTCTTGTATTCAAGCAACCAAAGAGAATATCGTTCACAGAGCGAAAAAGACGAAAACGGTGAGTTAATTCAAGCAATTCTGTAGAATGTCATGCTTGCAGTTTTGCTCCTTGTATGATCATAGGATGCGTGAAACCACTTATAAAAAACTCTCTTTTGAAGGTGCTACTTTACAATACAAGACATTTGACAGGTTTTAGGCACACCTCATGCTATGTCAGCATCTAACGGTCATTTCCAATACTCGTAACACATATACCAAGACATGTCTGTGTCTGATTATACTTATCGGTCTACAATCAGCGGCATGTTCGGTGGTAAAATGAGGGAAAATTATATTTTTCATTTCACTCCGAGGCCATGCTCTTTTCTTGCTAGGAAAAGCCAAGACTCTAAAAGAGTTGCTCATTAGCAGAATTATGGATTTTTTCGGTTTCTTTACTCTCAACGCGAATTATCGCTGCATCCTCGGTCCTTCGTACGTTGCATTTTGCTGATGCCTGAATTCGTCAAATTTTTTGCGCTTGTCACCCGTCATTATTTTCAAGTATATAAACAATGTGCTTCCTTTCAGTAGTTACAAATTAAATTTCCGGGAAAAAATGCTGAAGTTGATAGGAAAGTTCATACTGATTTTCTCAACTATAACGAACGTACAACTTTGTTAAGACTTGGTGTTAATCTCATAAGTTCTTGCAGCTGTGTATGTTTTTCTTTTAGTACAGTATTTTCTCCTCCCACATATGACAACATTGAAAAAATATAATGCATAGATCAAGTTTTAGGAGGAATCATTTTTACAAAGTAACCGATAGAAATGTCTGGGGATACCACACATAAACTCAGGATGATGCAATGCTTAGTAAAATTGAGTAGCTACCATTGCTTCTAGGACCACCTACAAAAAAAATCTGAGAGAAACTTTTACTAAGGGAACTCAAAATCGTAGGAAGCTGTTTATAAACATGATTCTAACAGTTCGATACCAATTTTTATCACATGGGGAAACAAGAGGCTTGACCGCTTGAAATATTTCCCTGCGAAGAAATGGGAACTGAATTTTCGAAATTCGTGTCCATGTAGGTGGACTCTCCCTTTTTCCAGCACTTGCACTATTATCCTGTTCTAACAGATCCATGTATGTATTTCCATGTTTTTCCGTGCGTTTTCCTAGCTACCACTGCTCTTCCAATTTCCCCTACTAAACGTACATATTTTGCCCGGTTTCTTAAAAAAAAAAAAAAAACTTCTAGCGTGGCAATGCAACGTGTTGCACACTTCTTTCAGCATTTCTCATTTAAAACGATAGTATACTATACTCCCTATCTAAAAAATTCATTTTGGATTTTATATCGGGAAATAAGAAAAACAATTTGCCATAACTGGCATAACTGCACGCCGCTAGTCATTTGGCAATACTTCTCCACAGTTTTAAGTGTTTTGAACGAAATAAAAACAAAGGAATTTTTGTTTAATGTAATGCCTCTGACTCTTATTTTTTCAGTGTTCTGAGGAGCTACTTTTCAACTCAAGTATTTTCTGCAAAATACAATCTAAGCACACCGGTAGCAGGTAACTACCTTCAAATAGACTGCGGCTCACCTGATGAGGACGGTGATCAATGATTTTCTACGTCGTCTTCTTCAGGGTTACACAATTTTTAGACATTAGAAAAACCTTGTGGATTGTGAAGAGACACCATGAAGTTGTTCCACTTATGAACCGTAGATGATTTTGTGATCCGTGGGGAAAACATTATCTCGCGAGTTTTCTATTCAGTGGTTGAAAAAGAAAGCCATTGTATTCATGTCATTGGTTCTCGAGGTAAAAGCTAACACAAATTCCTTGTATGTCTCTGGTATGTCGTTGGGACGAAATAAGTGGGTTGATGTAGTTGTAATTTGGTAGTCAGAAATATGGTCAAACGTTTATTATACAGGGTGTCAATTAAAAAAGGAGCCAGGCTTAATATCTCGAAAACGGCTCCGAATTTCGAAAAACGCTGAAACATGTGTTCGATTATTTCGAGGACGACATCTTTTGAGGGGGTCCCCAATTTCGGAGCCCCCCTCTGGGGGGCCCCAGGGGGTCAAGTCCCATATTTCAAATAAGGACCCGAATTTTTTATTCGATAATCGGAAAGAAGGTAAAATTCTAAGACTTTTGGCGCAAACCAAAAGTCAATATCGTTTTTCGTGTTCGATATATCGAAGGTCAAAGTTCGATATGGACCCATCTTCAGAAATTCGTAACTTTCCTTTAAATAGTCCAAATTTCAAAAATTTTGGGTCTAAAACACTCTACAGAGCAAGCACTTTTCAGAAAAAATTCAATTTAACAGAAATTTAGTCAAAATTTGGTTTTAAAGCCCCCAAACATTTTTAACGTTTTTGTCCCCCACGGGGGGCTATCAAAAAAATTCCGAGAGACGACCCCTATTGAGTGATACATCAATCGAAAAGGCGTAACAAACTGAGCATTTTGGCGCAAACCGGAGTCCCATATCGTTTTTCATATTCGAGATATCGAATGTCAAATGTCGATTTACAAAATGCGATGTCTCGAATATGAAAAACGATATGGGACTCCGGTTTGCGCCAAAATGCTCAGTTTGTTACGCCTTTTCGATTGATGTATCACTCGATAGGGGTCGTCTCTCGGAATTTTTTTGATAGCCCCCCGTGGGGGACAAAAACGTAAAAAATAATTGGGGGCTTTAAAACCAAATTTTGACTAAATTTCTGTTAAAATTGAATTTTTTTTGAAAAGTGCTTGCTCTGTAGAGTGTTTTAGACCCAACATTTTTGAAATTTGGACTATTTAAAGGAAAGTTACGAATTTCTGAAGATGGGTCCATATCGAACTTTGACCTTCGATACATCGAACACGAAAAACGATATCGACTTTTGCTTTGCGCCAAAAGTCTTAGAATTTTACTTTCTTTCCGATTATCGAATAAAAAATGGGGGTCCTCATTTGAAATATGGGACTTGACCCCCCCGAGGCCCCCAGAGGGGGGCCCCGAAATTGGAGACCCCCTCAAAAGATGTCTTCCTCGAAATAATCGAACACGTGTTTCAGCGTTTTTCGAAATTCGGAGCCGTTTTCGAGATATTAAGCCTGGCTCCTTTTTTAATTGACACCCTGTATGTTTAAGTTCAAAACAAATTATGTGTGGTGATATTTCGAAGGATCTGTGAAGGATGAAGGGGCTATTCCCATGTTTCTTATTTATTTACCAGAAAGTAGCACAGAGTGTGAAGTTGGTAAAAAATAACGCACCAGAGACAAGAAAGAAAGAAAGAAAGCATATTTGTTGCTAATGATGTTTTTGGTCCCACTATGGCACTTAGATTCTTTCGATTTGCCAATTATTAAATTCAAAACTCCTACGTACTCAACGTCGGCTTCAGGTCCATTTGGTAATAAATACCATTAACTCTCTTAATAATAATGAACTCCAAGATTAACATCCTCGATCAATTTCTCGTCCGAAAAATAGACTTTGAAGATCAATTTTCATGGAATATCGAATAAACATACCAGTCACGAATACTGAGAATGCTTGCTTTCTCATACATTGTAGTAGCATCATATAATTTGCTCTTTTTCACATAAGCTTTGTAGTGCACGCAAAAAATATGATAAAAGTAAGAAAAGAATGAGTTTCTCTTCAAAACGACACCGAAAACACTTTATGGACTTACAATTGAAAAAGACTGGTGTAAATCTGGGTATCATTACTCATCAAAATTTATGTATCGACGCAAAAAATGTTTATCAAAACTTGGAATACACGAATGCTAACTTTTAAATTGAAAAGAGTGTAATTTATAATATGCTTAAATATCCCAAAATATTGCTGATTTCGCAAAACACATTTTCAGTTCAGTGACCAACGTCTGATTGAAGCAATAAATACGGTTTCATTTGCAATCATTTTAGTGAAACCTCAATTTCATACAATGGTTTTTTTTCCAATGCAATGTGTATTCCTGGTTAACAGAATATTTTTACAATTTCCACACACAATTTTTTTTTCCTTGAAGTCTCAATGATTTATCCAAAAGAACTTGATTCAAAATGGAAGTTTTTCGCTCCCATCGGTTTTCCTGAAACTTTGTATTTAGATAGTGATTTGATAGAAGTAGTATTTTTATCAAATATGGTTTTTCTCAAATTAATTAGGGGGGAGTTAGAGGGGGGAGCAAAATTCCATCTTTCAAAAATTCATAACTTTCGCGTAAATCATCCGATTGAAACGCGGATTCCACCAAAAGATGCGCATTGTAAAGCACTTTTGACTAATTTGAACTAATTTCAATTTTAGTAATTTTTTACTTAGTTATCGTAACTTTTGTAATGTTTAGGCCACTCAAAAATTACTCAAAGTTAAATAAAAAAAAATATATTTTTTTATTTTGACTGGGTTAAAATGTATTATTATTCTTTAAATTCTGCATAAAATTAGCCCAAGCAGAATGTAGGGCAATTTTTTTTGCGAAGTTATGCATTTTTTAGAGAGAAAAAAACGAGTTTTTGAGGGACTGGGGTACGGGCACCCACCAGCGTTCCATGGAGAGGTTCGAGAAAAAAAAAAAAAAAAAAAAAAAAAAAAAAAATAGTAATTTTTAATTCGGATCAAAAATATATATGTTATTCCTCCTTAAAAGCTGCGTAAAATTAGCCCAAGCAGAATGTGGAGTAATTTATTGTTAGGGAGTATGTTTGTTTTAGTTTCTAGAACGAAATTCTGATTAAAATGAAATTCTGTTATGAATGTTTGAAAGGTGGGACTTTCCCCCTCTAACTTCCCTAATAAATTTTAGAAAAACCATACTTGAAAAAAGACTCCCCAAATCAAAGCACTATCAAAGTACAAAGTTTCAGGAAAATTGGTGGGGGGCCAAAAACTTCCATTTTGAATCAAGCACTTTGATCGTGTTGTGACTGCGTTGAGACGTTATATCTCCATTGACATATGGTCGCTTTATCAAAATACGTATTTCATCACGAAGTATTATGTTGGCCGCAATTCCAAAAAATCTGTGAGGATACAAAGAAGCCAAAAACGCTACTGATTCTGAAACTGATTCTGTGCTTTAATGTGATCAAATGTTTAGGTTTATGGTTACTTTACTTCAGCTGGACTCTAAGATTTTGATTAAGTATTTAAAACTTGAATTTTTTGTTTGGTATCTTAAGGATTAGCTACCAAAACCGTTCTAAGCATTTGGTTCAACCAAATAAAGGTATATTTTAATAAAAAAAAAAAAAAAAAAAAAAAAAAAAAAAAAAAAAAAAAAATTCATGGTCTTTTTTATTCAAATTCAAATTAATGGAGCGCAAAGTTCCTTGGTTTTTTGCTAACAAATAAGGAAATCATTGCACGTAACCACTTATAACTAGTAATTAAAAGAAGCAGCACTGTGAACGGCGATGTTCCACATCTTTAACTGCAACTGAGTATGCCAGGAAAAACACTTATAGAGCTGAAACAAACACTTACTCAGAATAGCGTGCCACTGGTGTAATATGCACTGCAATGGCAAATTAATGTTAATTTGCATTTGTGCTAAACCGCATCAAATATTTGACATATAGGTCAGCTGCACTGTCAACAGAATCGATTTTTGACGCTTGATTCATATAGATTATGCCGAGAAAATAACAATGAGTTTTGTTCCATCGAAATCCGTTCAGAAATAAGCGAGATATATCCATTTGAAAATGACGGCATTATTCCGTCATTTCGTCATCATGTTAAGACCGACTTGCATGTTTGCACTACAGCTTCGCCGACCTGTGCAGTGCTGCCAACCACTTTGCTCACGAAAGCTCGCCGCCGTATTTCATTTCATTGTTTATGTTCGTAGTTGTTGCTGTGTCCGTGGCTATAGTGTTATCAGGGTGTGTTTATTATTGTTTATCATTAATTCACGGTGAATTGACGGATTTCAAAGTCAAATAGTTTGAAATTTCTTTGGCAATCGTTGTTCTTTTTAAAATGAATCAGTCTAGCATCACTGCGCGCTTGCTGGAAAGATGCACGGGTGGCGGACAGCGGCGGAAAACGACGAAATGGATGTATCTCGCTTATTTCTGAACGGATTTCGATGGAACAAAACTCATTGTTATTTTCTCGGCATAATCTATAAGAACCAAACGTCAAAAGTCGATTCTGTTGGTGCAAGGTCCCGGTATAAGTGCAACTGACTTATACCGGGTACGAAGATTTTAATTGTAATATTAACGCTATGCACAGCAAATATCTAATTGGACTTTTAATGCACAGGGTGCTCAGGGGCCCTTTTGCTGTTCGAGCCTGCTAAGAATCATTTTCTCGAATACGGTTGGCCTCAACAATTTGAAAGAATTGGTTCAAACAGAATTTATCGGTTCGGACAGAATTCATTCTCGAAACATCACGCATTGATTTAAAATCAGAGTTATTTTCCAAATAAACTGCTGCACAGTGCAAACCGTTCAACTTGGACTCCGGTCTATTATACCGTGTGCACAACTGCAAAACCCCAAACCTTCCCAAATGTATCGAAGCATGTGGGAGAGAACCTGGGCTAAAGGCGGGGGAGCCTTCAATATTCATGGTCAAGGCTGAAATTGGGCTAAAAATCACACCGTACCCTAACTGCTCAACCAATCCAGTCCTTCATCTTATCTAGGTGCAGGCAGAATTGCACACTCAGCGTAATGTAATCCAGTTAAAATTCGTTATAAAAATCCGCCAAAAACGTTTAGAATTATCAATCGGGATTGAATCTGGTTTGAATCAGTATTCTGATTGCATTTGCCAATCCAAAACAACACGACATTTGACATTTTGACGAATGTTAACCAGATTCTCTATCGAGATTATTAGAGGAATGACAATCTCAGTGCAATCTGAGTTGAAAACCGATCGCAGACACATTATAACTTTATTCAGGGTAGTCCTGAAATCACGATCTGATCCAATTCCCATCCTAGTCCGACTCGCGATTCTCCTGGCTCGGAGGGTCCCAACAGAAGACTTATTCAAACCGGATAGTTGCCGAATTTCTTCTTGGTCAGATCATGTTTCAAATCCGGGTTTATTCCATATTCAATTTGGCTCGGCCATCGCACATCTCACGGACCACCGGATCACCACGCGGTGCTAAGTCACAGTACTCCGTTGTAACTGCAGTTTCGGATACTCATTACTCGGTGGCACGCGCCATCATTCAATTTATTTTATACAAGGGTATATAAAAGTCCTGCACCGAGACCATATCTTTTGAGTGGTTTCACTAATGAAAACGAAACCTTCAAGAGTCCAGAAATCAATGTGATCTACTTATTGGAGTATCCAAAATTTCCAAGTGGCGTCTTTACGAGGAGATTTGACCCCCAACTCGAAATTTTCAAGAAGCAACCCCAATTCTGTGCTACAACGTTCGAAAAGGAAAATTTTAAGACTTTCAGCGTAATCGCGAGGTCAATATAATTTTTCCTTTTCAAAAACTGTAGGTCAACGTTTGATTTCGACCCATTTGCAAAACTTTTCTAAGTTTCGTCAAAATTTGGTTTTATCCAAAAAACTCTGATTTATTGTATTTTTTTCATAATTGTCTTTTTAAACCCCCATAATTTTTTTAAAAATTGCCCTTTGGGGGAAGGGGGTAATGTCAAAATTCCAAGGCACGTTCGAATTTAGAACATTAGTGTGCAAAATGGTCTCACTAACAAGCACTTTCACTTTCAGTAAAATACGTTTTTCCCACAAAAATTGGTCGAAAATTGTTTTTCGGACCCTAAAATCGTTTTCAATTTTTCAAAATATTTGGAATCGCTGATTTCTTTTTTGTTTGCTTGATTTTTGTTTTTAAATGTCAATATGCTAAGCTAAGTGGACTAAAAATAGTCTCAATAGTTTCACTCCCGGTTTAATGGGCTCAACAACACCAATTTCGTTATTGAAATCAAACAGATTGAACATTTAACGATTCAAAATTTAAACATCATCAAGGGCCCATTTTTTCTTTATTCATCGACAGTTTGAGGCTTTAAAGACATTCAAAACCTAGAAGTCCCGGAGACACAATTTTCAGTCCATTTTTGTTTCATTTTGACGGCTTTTGGCACATTTTGAAAAGAAATCACTTCATCTCCCGAGACAATTTTCTTCGCCAATATTTTTAAAAAATCAGTTCATTTTTCGGCCATTTCATTTGGAAATATTTTCGTCCAATTTATTTCTGTGATAATTCACGTATCAGCGCTCAGCGGGGGCAACCTTTTTGAGGTATTTTAGTACATATTATGGAAAATACCGCCAACAAGTTCCGCGGAGGATATGAGCGGCTGATGTTCGTGATGTTCAAAGAACGTTTGATGATGATATGAAAACCGATCCACTAAAAAACCACAACATGTCTCTGCGGAGCGGACGCACATTGGAGCGAGTCAATAGGAGAGGCAGGACACGGAAAAGCGACTTTAAATGCGTACATCTTTGTTAGTACGCAACGAAAAAGTTTTAAAATAGTTCCATTGATTTTTGTGTAAAATTCCCAAGCGCTCTTTATAATATGTTTTTTGACGGAAAAAACATTCAAATTTGCAATTTTTGTCATCCATTCCATATCCGACCACCACGCATTGCCTCGCTCCACTGTGGGACAGCCCTAGCCGGCGCCACGGTGGATCGAGTCAATGGGGAGCATCGGACATTTGGTTGTGTGACTCTTAAATATCGCGATAACCAGTGAAAGACACATGAAACCTACTCAATTTTTCACGAGGATTTCGATTTTTTTACTTTCATGGGCCTAAAATCATTACCGTGCCTATAAATGTCTCATTTTCAATCTAAGAAGAGGTTGAAAAAAACTACTATTTTCTGCGAATTTTTGCGTGTGAACAAAAGATTAGATACGTTGTAGTTTGAGCAACTGTTGTTGCCTACGGCTTAATACTAGTTTTTAGACACTTTTCAGATTACTCTATTCAAATAATTTGGGGGGGGGGCAGACAATCTTAAGATAAATGCAAGTGAAGACAAATATACAACTAACTAATAAAAGTTCTTCCTATATTATCACTGATTTATTTAGGTAAGAATTTCCCAAGTATATACTCAACTTGTACACCTACTTACATATTACTTACAACCTAACCTCACCTAACCTAACCAAAAAAAAAAAAATAAAAAATGAAAATAAACCAAAATTAGCAATATTTATGCGGGCTTTAAGTGATAGTTTGTGACTGATTATAATCGTCAGAACACGTACAAAAATACAAAAACAGGAACAACAACAAAAACAAAAACAACAACGATAATTAAAAGACAAAAAAAAAATTAGTGTGTTCCTTATTTTAAGGATGTTTGAAAGGCGAATCATTCAGAAGTGAAGAAAGATTCTGAAAGATGGAATAGGTAACAAATTATCGATTACCACTTCTGAATTTTAAAAAAAATGCCATCTGGTCGAGCTAAAAAGACAAAAAAGATTAGCTATCAACTATCCAGATTTCTTGGTTTCATTTAAAGGCGTTTCTAAACACACAATAAAGAAAAAAAATGTTTAACTTCCACAAATTTTTTCATCCTTTAACTTCACATTTGCAGAAGTTTTGGAACAAATGATCAAATCGAAATCAAATTTTCAATTGCATGGAATTAACTTAAAATTGAACATCTATGCGAGGAGAGACAGGGCTTTTGGTTCAAGCGAGGTCTTTTTCTTTGTGGCGACTAAAGTTGGTCTCATGTTAGAAATAAGGGGGTCTGATGAAATAAGCATAAAATTTAAGATGTCTCTATTTGCTGCGAGTGTGTTCACGAAAGTGTTTCGTGACATTTCGTGAACATTTCAATACCTGTCGCATGGCAGTCGGGTGTTCAGGAGCATCATCTGCCTCTTAATTTCTATACGAATTTAAATTGCAATAATTGCTAACCAACTAAAGTAGTAACAATCATCAAGATATTTCCATTCATTCTTGCGTTTTTTTTTTTTTTTTTTTTTTTTTTTTTTTTTTTTTTTTATTTTTTTATTTTTTACATCAATAACATTTACTTTATAACGCATTTAGATTAGTCAATATGGCAACACCGCAGTAGTGAGCTGCAAATTGTCGTACTGTCATATACAGAGAAAAATAGCGACTTCAATCAAATTTTTGCCAAAAGAGTAATTTCCATTTTCCATGCGGGTAAATGAATTTATGAAAAGGGCTATAAGACTTGAACACCCCTCCCCACCTGACCACTCATATTTATGGTTACAACCCCCATTTATTTACTTTAAAGAAAAGCTCTTCCAACCACCATCACCTCTAGAAAGATAACTGATCACCAAAACGCATCTGTCATCAAACCATACCCACCGGTCTAGGGTGATAAATATTTTCACGAAAAAAGGGCCCTTCAAAAATTTCCATTTTTAGCCCTCTAACTTCTGGATCCGCAAACTTCCGCAAGATGTTTGACAAGACATGAGTTCAAGGGGGTGTTAGGAGTCAGGAGATGTGTCTCTTCATTGCAAGTTCGCGCGAGTTTTATACTAAAACCTCAGTTATTCCTGAAAAAAGGGCTTTTTTCAAGGTCCTCCATTAATGCTCTCTACTGAGTCGAAAATTGCAGTTTAAAAAAGCATAATAAGCTTTTCTTGAAGCTAAAGTGACCCTCAATCAGCTCCAAGTATGAAAATTGCGAACACGAATCAGTTATCTATAGTATTTTGCATTTGAAGTCGCGGAAGTAGAGGTCAGATTTTCGTAAAATTGATTCTTCCTCAAAAATACAAACTTTGAAGTACCATCACTGCCAGAAAAAGTGCCTTAAATTAAATTGTGCACACATTTTTGGGACCCCTGAAGGCCCTAGAATAAGATTCTTATGTCAGAAGTTGAATTTTTAAAACTCCATTTTTGCCCAAATGTCCGGAGCTTAGCATTGACTCGATCCACCATGGGCGCGACGTTTCACGGTCTTTTCGCGGCCTACTATTACAGAATAGTCGACTTTTATTTCGACAGTTGTCGGCTTTCGATGTCATCTTAGTGGTATTCTTCGCACTTTATTTACAGATTGTGGGCGTGGCTTAATTCAGATGTTGCTGTACGGTACAGTACCAAAACAGACCAAATATCTGTCGGACAGCATCTTAAATCGTGCTCCCGAGCACAATTTTGAAATGAGATGTCGAGTGCGATAGCGTTTCAAGCAGACATCTATAGGTGAAATTCAGTAGGTATTGAGCCGTGGTTGGCCGTAATTTCTAGGGGCTTGATATAAACATCCGTCGGATGACATCCTAATCCAAAATCTGACAAAATACAGGACGACTGACGAAGCCTGTCTCAAGCCTGGCCTGTCGATTCTGCGCACTAGCTGACATTGGAAGCAATTCCCCCCAAAAGCCCCCCGCGTTTTGGGTGCACTCGAAAATTTGAAACAAGGCCGTGGCAGCGAACATATTGCAGAAGCGATACATCGAATTTGGCGGAGTTAAGTTAAGTCTTTCAAACGGAGTGTTCATAATTAATTTGGCGGCTCCCATTTAACCCAGCTAAAGTTCATGACAAGTTCGATTATTTATTTGTGTTTACCCAAACCAGAAGCAAAAGAGGTTGTGCTTTGTGTTTTTAAAGAAGAAAACAGAAACACTAATTTAAGAAGAAAAGGATGGTATTCATCCGATGAAAATTCAAGCCGATAATGTTCCATTCAATGCTGAAGAGTTCATAAATTTTACAAAGAAATATGAAATTGAAATATTGTCCTTGTTATCATTAGGGGAATGGATTGGCTGAGAAGGCCTGTCATGTAGCCAAAAAATTCTGTTAAAAAGTAAGGATCAAAATGTAGATTTTAGAGAACTTCTGTTAGAATATCGAAACAGTCCCCTATCAAAATTGAAAGCTTCACCTAGCCAAATTTTGATGAGCCGAAATATGCGAACTCTATTGCCAGTAACAACGAATTTCCTAACACCGAAGATCATTGAAAATGTTCGTGAACAGTTAGTAGAAAACCAGCGTAAGTCTGCGCTCGTATACAATAAAACTGCAGTACGGAAACCTGGTGTTTTCAAAGAGGGGGACAAATTATTAGTCAAAACTGCAAAAAATGAATCATGGTTGCCAGCAACAATAGTTGAAAAGCACAAAACTCCTAGGTCATACATCATCCGCAAACAGAATGGGAATCTCTGCCGAAGAAATGAAGTTCATCTAAAACCTTTCTATGGTCGTAAGGAAGATGTTCTTAATGAAGAACCCTTTTACGATTTCACCTTGAAGCAGGAGCCAGTCCAACTTATGGAGAAGTGACAGTTTATCAAGGAAATCAAGAGGAAGTCTTAGAAGACAACAATAAACAAGCTCCGGATGACCACCAATCATCTCATGAAAATAATCCTGATCCTTCATTTCTTAAAACTAATTCAACTATTTTAGCCTCTGTTGCAGGTCCTTCTACTTCTTTGTCTAATTCGCCTGTTGTCAAGGATTCCCCGAACTTAACGCTGACGCCCACTCTGTACCACTCTGCAAATGATTCAGATGACAGCAGCGACGATGAAGTACGAATTTTAGCTTCAACGCATGGTCCTTCTAAAGTTTTGGTTACAAGCATAAGGCCCACTTTAAGAGCTAGAGGTGTGAGTTGTGCATCCAAGTCTGGAAGATCCACCATACCTCCGAACCAATATACTCCTGAGTTCGACTGACCCTTGCTTTGTTTTCCTGTTTTTGTTAAAGGGGGAGATGTTGGAGTGGCATCCGTGTCATGCCTTTTTCCTTGGTTGGCAGCAGTGCCGGGAATTAAGAATGAATTATCTTTGTATGATCTTTTTAGCTGTCAGAGAACTGCAAGTGGATAAGTTTGTTATTTAGTTATAGGAAGATGAATAAATATTTCTGATCTCAATAATGGGCTGGCTTAATTCAACCCTAAAACAGTTCATAATTAATTTGGCGGCTCCCATTTAACCCTACTAAAGTTTCTGACAAGTTCGATTATTTATTTGTGATTACCCAAGCTAGAAGCAAAAGAGGTTGTGCTTTGTGTTTTTAAAGAAGAAAAAGGGAAAAAATAATTTTAAGAAGAAAATGGGGAATCTCATGCATTGCTCAGTGTTTATTCGTTTATTTTAAATGTAGAAAAATTTCGTTTATAAATATAAGTTATTGAAATTTATGGCAATATTAATTTTAAGAAGGCAGTTTAAATTATCTTTAATTTCAAA
>VMOF01000111.1:48273166-48292726 GCA_011764245.1 Trialeurodes vaporariorum
GTTGCCATTCATTTTTAGCTTTTTTATCTCCTTAAGAATAAAAATCAACAACTAGTACTATTGACGACAAAAATTTTTTTCTTACCAATCTTTCACCTTTTTAAAACCTATGTTACTTCCGCCGCACATGCGAAATTTCAGCAATCTAGCGGAACTTTAATCGATTTTTTAAACTTCTCTATAATACCTGCATATGTACATTTTTCTTCATTGGAGAGTCTATATTTTAGGTTTTAACCTCTTTTCCAAAAAATTGAAAGGAGGGGCTGTGAGGCTGCGTGACATGTCACTTTTATCTGATTTTTTAACTTGCAGAAAAAACAGACGCTGCGTGCTAAAAAATCGACCACATCTTTTCTACTCTAAATTTAGTTTAGATGTTCACATATGATCAGCCAGGACTTACTGGTAACCTCCTTGTGAAAAAAACCATTTTACATTTCTGCTTGACTAAAACATCATTTTTGCACTGTTGCCAAGTCCACTGAGTTTTGTTATTTGTTCAAAGCGGCAAAAGCTTGAAATTTAAAATCTAAAATTTTTTCAGATGAACATTTGACTAAATATACCGAAAATCCCAAATATTGGACCGTGATTTTCTGAAAGCCCGTACTTTTGAGTGCAGGAATATTTCATCCGTTCTTGCTTAAATTTGCCGAAAACATTTTTTCAGAGCGAGATAAGAAAGCAACCTTCTAAAATAAAAGGGTTTTAAAACTGCACGGAAACCGACATTTATTAAAATGTCGAATTCCGTGCATTTTAACCGTTTTATTTTAGAAGGATGCTTTCTTATCTCGCTCTGAAAAATTGTATGAGGAAAATTTTAAGCAAAAACGGATGAAAATTCCTGCACTCAAAGTACGGGTTTTCAGAAAATCACGGTCCAATATTGGTATATTTCGGTATTTTTAGTCAAAGTTCATCTGAAAAATTGTAGCTTTTAAATTTCAAGCTTTTGCCGCTTTGAAAAAATAAAAGACTTAGTAGACTTGGCAACAGTGCAAAAGCGATGTTTCAGTCAAGCAGAACATGTAAAAGGGTTTTTTACCAGAAGGTTACCAGAAAGCCCCTGGCTGATCATATGTGAACATCAAACCAAGTTTAGAGTAAAAAAGATGTGGTAAATTTTTTGAGCGCGCAGCGTCTTTTTTTTCTGCAAGTTAAAAAATCATTTAATAAGTGACATGTCACGCAGCCTCACAGCCGCTCCTTTCAATTTTTTGGATAAATGAGGTTAAATACCTAAAGTATAGACTCTCCAAGAAGAAAATGTACATATGCAGGTATTATATAGAGAAGTTTAAAAAATCGTTTAAAGTTCCGCTAGATTGCTGAAATTTCGCACTGTGCGCCGGTCGAAATGCTTTACCGGGCATACATCTCCTTTAAACCAAGCCTATATAGTGCCACTGGGTAACGACCCTTTTTGGGTTTTTTTTTGGTTAGTGTTTTAAATTATTTTTCTCGAAGAAAAGAATTTACGACATTTTTTGTGTCGTCATGTACTATCGACGAATTAAAGACTGTCGCGAGATTTCCAAAAGCTAAGTTCTCCTTTAAGGTTCGGGTTCGGCCATATTTCCTCCCACCCTTGCTGGTGGGGGGGCCCAGTGCGGGTGTTGCATGAAAGCTGTTGCAATCAGTCCCATACTCACATCCATAACTGAAAAGGTATGCTAATCTCGTGAAAATCTTTAATTCGTCGATAGTACAAGTACTAAAACTTTCAAAAGAAAGTCCTCTCATCGAAATTGTTTTTGAAAAATTTTTTTGTTGTTTTTGTTTTCCGTCGTTAAAAATTTTTGAGGCAAAATGTTTCAAACTGAAATACTGTGAGACTGAAATACCTAAAAACAAAAAAATTTTCTCAAATTGGTCGAAAAATGAAATAATAATAATTTCTACCAGGGATTTTCTTTTGAAAGCCATAGTACAGACTCTAAAGAAATGTAGGATCATTTCAAGTATCTCTTCAGAGTTTTTACCCAAAAAAGTTTTCTTGGATAAAACGTTCTGTTTTCTTGGACGTTTCTGGTTTTTAGAAAACCCAGAAACTGATCGGCAACGTTCTATCAGGGCTGCCGTTTTGCGTAGAATCAAAGCTATTTTTCAATTCACCCATGATTCCACCGGTTGAGAAAGATTACACAGTTCAGTTCAGAGCATGACTATGATAAACTGAAAAACTCGCATCTGTAATCTTTTCTCAACCGGTGGAGTCGTCGATGACTTTAAAAAACTTGTGGATTTTTAATTAATCAACGGAGTTTCCACCGAAAGGAAGATTCAGATCAGAGTATTTTTTATGCATTACAGTCA
This sequence comes from Trialeurodes vaporariorum, assembly GCA_011764245.1. Classification (NCBI taxonomy): domain Eukaryota; kingdom Metazoa; phylum Arthropoda; class Insecta; order Hemiptera; family Aleyrodidae; genus Trialeurodes; species Trialeurodes vaporariorum. The sequence goes on from VMOF01000111.1 coordinate 48,275,489, forward strand.
TACACTGAAAACTGTTAATCTTTTCTCAACCGGTGGAATCATCGGTGACTAGAAAAAAAGCATTGATTCTACGCAAAACGGCAGCCCTGCGTTCTATGCACGTATTGAACAAAACCCTTGTAATACATTGAAAATTATTCATCGCCGGGCTTTACGATGAAAAGAACCAAGCCGTTTTTTATCAGGGAAATTTATTCAAAGGGTCTTTTGCACACTTTTTCTACAACTGTTTCGAGCATGAGATCCTTTATTCTAATGCAGAGCCACCGTGAACACACCAAAGCCTCTAAAAACCCCCTCTTTAAAACTCGTAAATGCCTTTCTAAAATCCGTCAATTCCAACTGCGCGCTTTTTTAAATTTTCCTTATAATGTAAAAAAAAGCAAGCAACTGCAGTAGTCCCGGGCAACATAGGCCAGGGGGGTCGCGTGCAATTTGGCAACAATGTATTCTATCCATTTAAAACCCCTTAAAAGATCGAATTCAGGGGGTGCACAGTGCACAAGGGAAAAATTTGATATATTTAATGAGTTTAAATGGAGCAGTTGCATTGTTGTCCGATGGCACGCGACGCCACTGAATAGGCGATGATCGGAATGATCGGACACCCAGTAAGATCGGTGAGACCAGACCCGTCAATTTTTAAAGTCAATTTGACAACAATTAATAGAATCAACAGAATTTAGAGATTGAATAAATCTTTCAACATTCAGATGAATTGGGGTGCCCAACGTAAGTGGAAGACTAGCTGGAAAGGGGGTGTTGTGAAGGGGGGGGGGGGGTTTGGGAAAGCAACTCCGCGGGTGTAAGTAGTTTCGCATCCGGTGAAAGGGGCCGTTAGTTCGGTGGATGGCGTGATGGTGCGGGCTAGACGCGAGGAGGGTGCACATGAGGTGTAGAGAAAAGGGGGAGGGGCGGGAGAGCGGGTGGGGAAATTTTGATTTGCTTTAACTCTCTCTCGCCCTTTGATTGCATTTCTGACTTCTCTCGTTCGGTGGCTTTTTTATGGATGTACAGTATGTGAATGTAATGGAACGGGTATGTAGCATGTATAGGGAAAGCTATATACATATAGTGACTCCCTACCGGACAGATCCCGGATCCTATTCCGCGTGACCTTTGATTCCCTTTTACCCTCCCCGGGGCCCCCGGGGTTTCCTCTTCTACAGCCGGTATCCTTGCTGCCCGACCCCCATGTGCCCCCACAACACAACAGGTGCTCTTAATGGCAAACCCTTTCGGCGGCTGGCTTATACACCCTGTGTTCGCACTTCGAAGCTCGCCCTTGCACGAATTATATCGGGTAAAGTTTTGACAAAAAGATTACTTTCATTTATAAATCATATTTTTTTCGCTGTCTGGGTAAATAAGCTCGTGCTTGAATGTCGTTTATTTCTGGCCCCAGGTATGTTTTCACATAGATGTAGGGGGATAAACAAATTTTGTCCGCCCTTCTCTCTCTCCTCTCTCTCTCTTTTCCCTCTCTCCCCCTTTTTCTCTCTTCCCCCTCTTCTCTCTTCTCCCCTCTCTTCCTCCCCCTCCTCTCCCCTCTCTCTTCTCTCTCCGAGTGTTGAAAAAGGGATAACTGAAGGCTGTGCTGTGATTGGATATCCCCTATAGTTTCCCTTTTTCCCAAACACATCGTTCAAAGAGAGAAGAGAGAGGAGGACGGATTCCTGGATCGCCTGCGTATGCGCAGTGCAAGCTCAATGTCTAGTGTCGTAACTTTATACAGGGTTTTAAAAAAAATGGTTTCCCACTCAAGTTATCTCGAAAAACTTGCGAATTTAGAAAATCGCTCAAACACGTTTTCAATGTTTTCGAGGGGGGCACCTTTTAAGGGGGTCCCCAAATTTTTGGGGGCCCCCTCCGGGGGCACCACCCCCCCAAATCCAAACTTCAAAAGGGGACCCCCATTTTTATTCGATAATTGAAAAAAAACAAATTTTAAGACTTTCAGCACAAACCGGAAATCGATATCGTTTTAGTTTTCGATATATCGAAATTCAAAGTTTGATATGGACCCTTTTCAAAAATTTACAACTTCCTTTTTAAATTACCCAAAATTTAGCAAACTTTAGGTTCAAAATGTTCTACGAGCAAGTACTTTTCAGAAAAAAATAAAATTTCGGGAAAAATTTCCCAAAAAGGGGGGTTTCTGAGCCCCAAATTTTTTTTTAAAAATTTTCGAACTTTTCAGAGGCTGTAAAAAAAAAAACTACTTCAAATTTAAAAAAACGCTGAAACAGGGGTTCGCTTATTTTATAACCCGAGCATTTTGGCGAAAACCCGGGGAAGTCGATATCGTTTTTCGTTCTCGAGATCGAAATTATTCGAGCGAATTTTTGACATTTGATCAACATCGAACTTTGACCTTCGATATCTCGAGAACGAAAAACGATATCGACTTCCAGTTTGCGCCAAAATGTTTGGCTTAAGACGGGCTTTCAAATGATGTATCCCACAATAGGTTTTTATGACACGAAATTTTAAAAATTGTCAAATTTGGGGGGCCGTCCCCCCTGCCCCCGCCCCCCCGGGGGGGCCCTAAGAATTTTTGACCCCCTGAAAAGATGGACCCCTTAAAATAAGCGAACCCATGTTTCAGCGTTTTTAAGTAGATTCCATGAATCTACTTATTGGGGAGGGTGCGATGTTGGATTTTTCGGGAAATTTTATCAAATGAGCACGTTTCATGGTCCCCTGAGTGAGAAAATACCACTCTTTGAAATTGTATATAAAATATATTATATTTTATATTTGTTTCAGCCATTTTTACCGTTTTTATGTCCCACGATCCTGTTCGAAATTTTTTGGTTTTTGTTCTTGAAATTTTCTCAACTATTCGTTGGGTTTATTTCTTGGATGAGTTCGAAGATGGTGTAAACCCGGACAGTTAGTTTTCGCGTTATGGGCCGTGTTTGAGTCGAAAAAAATGTGTTTTTGAGGTTTATTTTTAGGAGTTTTTGTTTTGAGTATTTTTTTTGGGAAAATTTATGTTAGCCGTTTTTTACGCAGCTTTTTTACTCGAGTCATTTTTTGTTTTTTGCGTTGTAAGCGAGTTATAGCATGTGTTTTTCGGGTTTTTTTGGGAGTGTTTTTATATGAAGAAATTGTTTTTTTGTTTCAAAAATTTTTGTATATATCGTTAAGGATGTTTTTAGTTCATATGCTCTTTGCCTTGCATTTTCCTTGTGTTTTACGTGTTTTTTTCGAGCTATTCAGTTTCTTATGGGATTTTACAAGTGAAAGACAAGGATGGCGTATTGGTATAATTGCTCTTTCTTTTTTTTACACGTACACCCGTTGCTTAGGTACGTTATTTATTTATTTTCTTGTTTTATCAGCTGCTCCTATTCAAATTTTTTTTCATTACCGTTAAAAGATTACACATTTTTCAATCTTTGTACTATAATCTTTTTTTCATGGTCATTTTTATTTTATGTTAAAAAGCTGATAAAAAAAAAAGAAAATTTAATAATTTAAAAAAAATCATAACATAACCTATTTATTGAAATTTGTGAAAAAATTACATAACCTAGCTTTTATTTCTCACTTTCATTGTAAAGATTACACATTTCTCTTTGGTAAAATAATCTTTTTCACAATCATATTTGGATTTTGGGCAGCTGATAAAATAAAAAAGAAAAATTCAGAGAAAAATTCAGCAAAAAATTTTAACCTATATTTTAAATTTTTGAAAAAAAGATTTAACCAAGCATGGAATCTACTTCGTCTTACCGGCCTGCCGGGGGGCATTTTTTAAATTTGAAGTAGTTTTTTTTCTACAGCCTCTGAAAAGTTCGAAATTTTCAAAAAATTTAGGGGCTCAGAAAACCCCCCCTTTTGGGAAATTTTCCAGAAAGTTTGTATTTTTTTTTTGAAAAGTTCTTGCTCTTTAGAATATTTTGAACCTAAAGTTTTTTAAATTTGGATAATTTAAAAGGAAGTTGTGAATTTTTGAAAATGGGTCCATATAGAACTTTGAACTTCGATATATCGAAAACTAAAAACGATATCGACTTCCGGTTTGTGCTGAAAGTCTTAGAATTTTGTCTTCTTTTCAATTATCGAATAAAAAATGGGGGTCCCCATTTGAAGTATTGGATTTAGGGGGGTGCTGCCCCCCCCCTAGGGGCCCCCGGAGGGGGCCCCAAAATTGGCGACCCCCTTAAAAGGTGTCCCCCTCGAAATCATTAAACACGTGTTTGAGCGATTTTCTAAATTCGCAACCGTTTTCGAGATAACTTGAGTGGAACCTATTTTAATTAACACCCTGTATAAGGTCTTCGATGTATTTCCGGATAATCATCAAAGCCATCTAAAAGCCAAAAAGTAGGATCCATTCCTACTTTTTTCTTTAAAAGTGAAAAGCCAAAAAGCTAGCTTTTGAACCTTGCTCCACCTGCGAATTCGGAAGTACTTTTGAAAAAGTACTTTCGAATTCGCAGGTGGAGACACCCCTTAGTAAACCAATCAAGCGAAACTGCTGTAGATATAGGCATTACCAGTAACAGTCACCTTCACCGAGACAAAGTCTCTCAGTGCGGAAATAAGTTTTAAACAAAAGTGCAAGTAGGAAGAGTGGCTATCTGGACACAGAATTCCAATGCAACTATCCAGGTGAGAAAATTTTGCTTGTTTCTGTCATGCGTCAGTTTTTTATCCTACAAATCCTTCCATGAAAGGAAACAGTATTGTAAATTTGTGTGTCCAGAATTCCAGATAGCCTCTCTCAAACACTTGCACTTTCGTTCAAAACCAATGTCCCTTAAATTAATGGGGCTCTTGCAAACTTTTGCTATAAGCGAATGAATAGTCCAATTTCTTAAGCAAAGACCAGCAAAAATCACAAAAATCACACTAAAATAGTCTAAAATTCAGTAATAAACTCACATAACTGCTATAACGGCAAGATCGTTCTACGGCATGGCGGCATGGCGGTTCAACGCAGGTATCATCAAAGATTTCTGTCTATAATGTCACTTTCTCTACGAAAGCACAGAGTTATTTCGCGATTTAGATAGGAATCTCCCATGATAACTGCGTCTCTCCGCCATTGAGCCCGATTCTGAGTGTGAGTTTCGTGGTTTTTTTAGTATACTCATCGTCATTTTTACAGGTTTTTATGCAAGAATCAACTCTTCAATCCCCTGTAGCAAAAGTTTCAAGAGCCCCATTAATTATTATTTTTGATTTAAGGTATATACAAAAATGAGGCAAACAAACTGAGCCTGCGCAAAACATGGACGGATACAGGGAATTGTCTTTCTCTCTCTCCTCTCATTTGAAAACGTGCGTTAGAAAAGGACGGAAGAGGGGGCCAAAGTCACGTGATGGCCCCCTCTGCTATCCTTATCTAACACATAAGTCCAAATGAAACTAGAGAGAGAAAGACAATTCCCTGTATCCGCCCATGGCGTAAAAATTTCTAGAGATTTCCATCATGGCTTGCCTCCTTGGCAGTGGCGTAACTAGAACTTACCTTTCTCTCACTTTGTCCATTAAAATGTGTAAGTTAGAAAAGGATAGGAAAGGGGGATCAATCCCCTCATCCTGTCCTTTTTCTACCTGTACATTCAGATGAGTAAAAAGAGAGATAGAATGATTTCTAGTTACGCTACTGCTCCTTGGTGTTTCGAAATAAAGTTCCATAAATCTTCTCTATTGATATACCTCGTTGATTTTAATAAGTCGAAAACTCGGAATTTTTTATTTATGTCACAGTTTTGTAAACTCCGGTTTCCATCATCACATTGAAGGAGAATAACGAACTCTCGTTCATTAAGTCTGTTTATTGCACGCACTTGGTGTATTTATTATACTTTTTGTTTCGGCAAAGCAGAGCTGCCGTTTTGCGTATAATCAATGAAATTTTTAAATTCACCGATGACTCCACCGGTTGAGAAAAGATTACACGGTACAGCCTTGCGTATAACTGTAATGCTCAAAAATTCTCGCATCTGTGATATTTTCTCAAACCGGATGACTTTAAGAAACGTTTGGATGTTTTAATGATTTTACGGCGATTGCACTAATTGAGAAAAAAGATTACAGATCAGAGTATTTTTGTGCAGTACAGTCGTACGCTGAACTGAATTTTGTAATCTTTTCTCAACCGGTGGAATCATCGGTGAATAGAAAACTGCCATTAATCATACTCAAAGACGGCAGCTCTGCGTCAAAGCGGATGATAGAAAACTGTATTTGTAAAAGGGGTTTTCCTCGCTCGGTTCTGTTATAATGATGTTAGACACGGACTATTACCGAATTACCCAAGTCTGCGTCTTCGTTATGCAAATCGGATCCTCAAGAACTCAACGAAGCTTCTTTAATGTTTGTCTCTCTTTGTTGAGTGATGATTGAAAAATAACAATCTGATAACCTACAATAACCCGAGTTGACTGTATTTCAAACGCGTTGCATTACCTCTCTATTTTTTGTTCTTTCTTCCTTCAATATTTGTTCTTCTTTCTCATTTCTTTCTTACATTATTAATTTTGTTATTTTTTTTTTCTGTACGCACGAAGGAAAAAATCCCCAATGAAATTATAGGCTGTCATGACTGCCGGTAGTTCTGGCATTCAGCCACCTAGCAGCAACAGCAATGATCCGACGAAGTCAGTGGTAAAGCGTGCAATCTAGCAATGTTGTATTTGGCTCATTAAAACCCACGAGAAATATTAAAATATCAAGGGATCGGCAATGGCTATCGTATTTGATATTTTTCATGAGTTCAAATGGAGAAAATGCAACGTTGCCAGGTAGCACACTTTTGCCACTGGACAAAATGAATAATAATTTTTTTATTTTTTTTTGCCGGTTAGCTTAGGTAGGCTATTTGAGTAGAGGACTGTTCCAGTCTATCTATAGGTCTTTTTTAGTCTATCTATTGGAGGAGAGGTTAGGTTAGGTTAGCTTAGGTAGGCTATTTGAGTGACTGTTTTAGTCTATCTATAGGTATTTTTCAGTCTATTTATAGGACTTTTTCAGTCTACCTATAGGACTGTTTTAGTCTATCTAGTGGTTAGGTTATAAGTTATGCAATCCATAATCAAAGTATAACCGACGAGCTATACATTTATCTAGAGTGGCAGACTAATGGGTAACCTGCGTAACCACCGTGAAAGATTTTTAGATTAAGTTTATGTATACTTTTTTCCACTAATTCCCATATACTTTAGTGCAGAAGCACATTGAATAGAAACATGCTCCAACCTCTGGTCGTTGCATAAAAATACATGGAAATACATGGACAAAATTACACCTTAAACTTAACCTTAAAATCTTCCATGGTGGTTACGTTGGTTACCCATTGAACTGTCATTCTAGATGAATCTAGCGTGAGTGTAACTATTGTGATTTCATCCGCACCTACTTTTTCTACACCGCACCGGGGCTTATGACTGTACCTCGTACTACATGTATGTGCTCTGTGTTTTGCGACGTTGTTCTTTTTTATTTATTTTTAAGGCAGGAGCAGAAATACTTTTCTAGTTTTAATCTTCCGACCTTGCGTAAATAAATTCAATTTTCCATCTTTCTAATATCACCAAGCCGCACAAGACTGGTATAAAGACTCACGCTCACTAAATGACTCGACTGTATATGACCCGAACCACCGTTTCGCGTTTCAATGTTCTTGAGCTCGTGGAATATGAGTCCCTTATTGGAAATTCAACGCTTTTACGCGTTCAATCAAATTTATTTACGGAACTACGGATTTCAAAAGTTCCCGGTTTGAGCTCTGGGACCATTGTTGCCAGATTAAAGCGATAAATCGCCTTGTCCTGAATTTGAATCAATGGAAAACTAGAAACCTAATAAATCGGCTCTAAGATCTGACAACCATGTCCAGTGGCGTCGCATGCCATCTGGCAGCAATGCAACTGCTCCATTTAAACTCATTAAATATATCGAATTTTCTTTGTGCACTGTGCACCCCCTGAATTCGATATTTTACATGAGTTCAAATGGATAGAATACATTGTTGCCAAATTGCACGCGACGCCTCTGACCATGTCTTCGACAGTGTCGTGTTTCGGTCGTCTAGAAAGAAAGTGGAATTAGCGTGTTTTGAGTTTAAAATATTGAATGTGAAGCCTTCGAACATCTCAGCTTGAGTTCATGTAAGCTGATCAAAGTTGTTTTAAAATATTCACCGACGGTAATTGAATCAAAGATTCCAGTTTCACTAATTGCAGCTGAAGGAACGTTTTAGCTTCAGAGTTCCGGCTGCAATGATTGAATGTGTCATTAATTTATGATAGCTAAGGCTAACTGTTATTATTAACGTCTTGAACATTCGCTCTCGAACAAAAATTGGAAGGTAATTTTTTTTGCCAGTTTCGACCGAGTCCGTTGTAACGAGCCTGTGTGTTTCACATGCAGGCACGTCACCCATTCCGTGAATTTTGGTCGATGAAGGGTTTCGGAGATATCAGTGGTCCCGAATAATTTTATTCTTCAGAAAACTGGGCTTTTCTCTACACAGGAAAGACAAGTATCAGGCTTATGACGTGATACTTGTAGCTCTTGTCTGGACAACAGCTCAGCGAAAATTCACTGGGAGATGAGCACACTCTACGTTGACAGATGGCGCGGCTTCTCAAATACATGTGTATGGCGATAGCCGTGCTGTCTGGCGACAGGGAGAAAGTGTGGCATCAGGGTGAGATTCAGCATCTCGCGTCCCGTGTGCATATTGTCCACTCGGAAAATCAGTTTCCGTGTAAAAATCTGATTGGTCGTGATGGGCATGTACGCGCGGGGTGAGAGAGGCTGAAATGAAGCCTCATGCGAATCTTCGAAATTTTCTGAAGTCAGTCGCGTGTGAGGGCTCCGCGAGGGATTCGCGTTTTGGTTTTTATTGTTTTATTTGGGTTTTCGTGGCCGGGGCTCGCCGGCCGGGAGCTTGCGTTGTTTGTTGTTGTTGTTGTTTTATCGAATGTTTGGCCAATATAATAAGTGTGTGTTCTATAATTCCGTATCGTTTTTCTATTTTATTTTATTTCATCTATATCTACCATTTTGAGTTATACCAAGTTTTGACACTTTTACCGAAAAGTGTCTGGTGGAGCTACCCCCCCTATCGCTATCGCAAATAGAAAAAACCAGCGTTACAAATGGTGCAGGCCCCAACGGGTAATTGACGTTTTACCCGAAAACGACCTCGCCCTCTCGTGCCAAGCGGTTTTGTTTTAATTTTATTAATTTTCCGAATGGGACGCGTTTCCAAGTTGTTTTTTTGTTTTGAAGTTTTTCGTGTTTTTTTTTTGCTCTGTTTGGAAGTTCCCGTAGTTTTTTTCGTGGTTTTTTTTTCTTGTTTCTTTTTCGTGATTCTTTTTTTCGTGCTGAAGTTGTGATTGTGGTTACATGAAGTTTATCGTTTCGTAAATTTGCGGACAGTTTATTTTAATTTTATTTGTTGGTTTGCTCGTTTAAATTTTTCTTAAAATTTTATATATTAATGTGATGCTCGCAGTTTCGGGTCTTTTATCCTTTTTTTTCTGTCTTAACAACAAAAAAATGTGTGCTTTTAACTGCTAAACTTGTGAGTCGAAACACCGCGGTTGGTCATGGTTCGGTGGATTATTCGTCGACGATCCAGTGTCCTGTAAAGGTAAAATGATAAGTTAACTTACAACTTATCAATGACTCATTTCCACCATTATTCTGAAGAGCGGCGGAGGGACGCTCTTCTTTTTGAAGCGGCGGCGCAACCTAAAACCAGGTTCTTTTCTTATAATATCGATGGTTCTTTGTGTGTCGGAGAGGGGGATTGTGTCAATGACTTTATTTTCTCGTTTGAGATGGCCGTAAGTAAATATCATTGGGATGATGAGTACACCATATATAAATTGTCTCTGCACTTGGGTGGAGCAGCTCTATCATGGTTCCGAGAGAATAGAGCCAGTTTAGAACGATCAAGTTGGATTTATGTAAGGCGAAATTTTCTGGAACGTTTTTATCCAGATTCGCTCCTATTAGAATTTTTGATCTGTCACCAATACTTTGAGGAAACGTGCAATGACTATTTTCAACGAAAGTTATCAATTTTACCAGAATACTGTTCTGAAAACATTCGTAGTAGCCAGCTTGTGAAATGGCTCATTGAAGGTGTTCATCCTCACTTTGCCTCAGACATCAAGGCACTGTGCCCTAATGCCACGTTTGACGAGCTAGGTTATGCGGTAGTCACTGTGACTAATCATCAAACACCAAAATTTTCAATGGCGGAAGAAAATAAAAGCGAGGAACCATGTCAACTGTGCTTTGGTTTCGGGCATTTTGCTCCAGAGTGTCCTGATCATACTTGCCAATTTTGCCAGATTTTCGGACACACGGCCCTTGATTGTCCGGATTTCCAAAAATTTGCCTGTCAAATCTGTGGTAGTTTTAATCACCGCACTTCAGACTGCACTGAGGTACCCGCCTTAATTTCGGAAAGTGAACTAAAAGTTGCTAAGACTGATTCTGAAATAACATCAACGTCGAAAAAAATTCTAGGAGAGTTAGCAAAAGTAGGAGTTTCTGACAAAATTAACAAGGAGGGAGAGTTTCTGCTTCCTGCCACAGTCAATCAAATGCTTTCAATCAAGGCTGAAATTAAACAAGTCAAGCGAGAAAACTGTGCCTTTGCTTTTCCAGACCTATCAACTGTAGAACTTTCCTGGAACGAGCATCCCGTTTGTTTCGAAAAACCAAAAAAGTATCCTGATGCTGAGAATTCTATCTGTGTCGCAAATTATCAGAGAGCTACTTTCCATCACTCATCACTCGATCAGATACCATCAGCTGATACTTCTGGCCACTTCAATGCGAGGATTTTCAAAATTTGCAAACATTTTTCTTTCTCTCAACTGGCTAGACTATGCTTATTGACTGACTCATCTAAGGAAATCAAAAGTATCAGCCCGTTTTTAAAATTTCCAAAACCATACCCCTTTTTTTTTCGGAAAAATTTCCTCTCGATTGAAAACACCAGATTTTTTAAAAATTGGATGCCCGAATCGTCTAATCGTTGCTTGCTCAAAACATCTCAAATTGACTCCAGAATCATCGCCTTTCTGCCGAAGCTTACATCAGCTGTCAACTTAGTCGTCAAATCTAAAGCCGCTGCTAATGTTCAACTGTCACTTCCTTTCCGATATTTTGTAGGTTTTTACGAGTCCTTTTTACGCGCTTACAAAAACCCTAAATTGCAGCGATACCAGATAACACGCAAGTGTAAGTTCAAACATCAACGGAAACACTCTAGTAAACGTTTAATTCCGGCATTTATTAAGCATATTTGGAAGACGGAAAATATTGTGATGCGCCACCAGAATAAAATAATGCGTTTGATGCTTCCTGCTTCTCAAAAAAAAAAAAAATAAGAAGAAATTGGACCCACCTGATATTTGAAATAATTTCGACCTTTATCCAGTGAACGTGTGCAGTGTTTTTTTTTAATGAATGGGCAAATTACGTCTTAAAAGTGTGCTTCCCGAGTTTAAATCAGTTTCTCTTCAAAATTAAATTCTCGCGTCAATCTCATATTTTTCGATAAAATAATGATGTCTTTTAAAAGAAACAAAAAGTTTCATTTTGTCCGTTTTTTCTTTCTCCAGTGATCTTTAGATTCAATACAAAATTTCAGTCTTAATTTTGATGCTTTATTTTTTTGCCTAAAAATAAAAGTGTGTTTTAGTGTAAGTAAATAATAGTGTTTCTCATAAATAGATCTCGGAGATAGTGTTAGTGTTTTGTTTATCTCGTATCTATCGTTAACGGTCCCCATTTTTCGCGGCTCATCCTTCAGAAATCTAGAGACTAAAACTATAATGAAAATCAACACTTCCGATGGAAATGCACATCTAAAATACCGTTAATTCACCAGGAGGTGTCACATATATTTCTACGCTGCTCAATCACTGCTTTCTATCTTGCTCAACCATTAATACTGCACATTTTCAACTGTAATATCATGGAGCAGCTTAAAATCAAATTTGACATTTTTTTCTATACATTGTATCGGGCAAAATTGCTTCTCGCAGGTTGAAATCTCACCTGAATTATTAAAATGCCGAGTAATATCGGAAGGACTTAAAATCTCTCATTGCTTCCACAGATTTAAGAAATTAGAAAAGTAGGAATTAAGTAAGTTTAAGTTAACTTCAGTTTAAGTTTCCACGCAGCATAGGTCTTCATAAAACACTCACGTGAGTCAAAGATTATCTTTTCTCTATCTAATAGGTAATGGCATGCTGAAAAAAAAAGGGAAAGGTATAATTCATGGACAAACTTACAAAATTTAAGCTAATTTGAAACTAAACTCATTCAAGTGAGTCAACAAAGTACACTACATTTTTTACGCACTTTTTAAAGCGTGTTTTCCCTTGGTTTTAAAATCAAGCAGATTTCACTAAGTTGCTGTTGCCCTTTAGTCTCTTGCCATTTTCTAGTGTACTTTCTTAGATGATATCATCGTAGAGCTTTCCAGGATCCAGATCGCTATACGTAAAGCTTAGAAGCTGTTGCTTTAACTAGCCGTGGCTTGTAGTAGATTTTTTTTAAAGGTATTTTGGACAGTGGCATTCAGAGGGTGCAGGGTCAACACGGAAGCAGTATGGAATAAATCGTTTAAATTACTCAAGAGAAAGCGCACAGAGTTAAAAAAAAAAATATATGCAATTACTCTTGTATTATTGTAGGCTCACTTCTGGAATGAATTTTAATTAGTTTATTTTACCTCAACACCTGAATGAGTTCCATTGAATTTGAAAGTTTTACCCGAGAAAAAGGTTAATTTTTATTTTTACAAACGTCTTTTTTTCTCTTATCGGATTCCATCAGTGTCATAGTAACAAGGCTCTTCTTTTTTTTTCTTTTTTTTTAAACAAATTTTCTAACATAGGATCTTTTAAGTTTTAAGTTTATAATTTGTCTTTATAAGAGACTCATGCGTTCATTTGCCGACCTGATTTTAAATTTTCTTTAAAAGGGAGGTGATAACTTTTGATTTTTTCTCCCATCTCACTCAGAATTCGCAGACGCCCCGTCTAAGTTCAACCATTCTTTTAAGTAATGTTCACTAAATGGGATCTTTTAAGTGAATCGCGATAACTCGATTAAAATTTCTATCTCTTTAACTCTCAAATTTTAACAATTATTTCCAAAAAAAAAAGAAAGTGTTCAACCTGGCAACGAGGCATTTGTTGCAGTTGGTAAAAAAAAAAAAAAAAAAAAAAAAAAAAAAAAAAAAAAAAAAACACCAGCCTACCGCTCAATGTCATGGAGTATCAGCATTATCCGTAACGTTGCCGTGAGACAAGGGGGATCGACGTTTCCAGATTTGGCAATTTGACTAAAAATAAACGTTGATGAGTCTGTCTCTCTACTAATCATTTCCTAATTTAACAGTTTCCTTTCTTAAATTAGTTCAATCATAAATCTTCCTGTGCATTTTATTACACTTCTTATGGAATAAAACAGCCAGGGGCGGCTGTTGAAAAAGGGAGGGGGAGGGGCCAGTTTATCAGCAATTTTGTAGCCAACTTTTGATTTAAAAAAAAAAAAAAAAAAAAAAAGGCCAAGTTTTAGAAACTATCATTTTTTTTTTAAACCTCAGTTAATGTTATTTTGCCTTTTCACTGTTTTTATCATTAATTTATGAGACAGTTATCTTCTCAAGAACTACCATCTCTCTTTATCAGGGATACCAACATAGCGACATTCCGTTTTTCACGATAAAATACTCGGTAAAATCTACCAATAACAATTTCTGAAAGTACGAAGCGAATTCAAACAAAACCAAATTTTAATTCTACGAACATACGATCAAATTTTACAACCAATTATTTCTATATCGATTATTATTCGACATTTCTCAAAATGTGACTGTAAATTCGGTATTTACCATCAGGCTCAATACGTTGTAAAGAGTCTTAAATTTATTGACTTCCAGATCATGATGTTTAACACCAAGAATCCAACAATTAGAGAGGATTCAAATGAAAATGATACAAATGTGCCAAAAAGTTGTCTGAGTATTATTCAATTTCATGCTGTTTATTTTTTTTAAATTAATTTTTAAATGTACTGTTTTAAAATAACTCATTAAGGTAACTTAAAACCCAAAAACTGGGCCAAAGCACTGGGTCAGTTAATTTCAAATAATAAGTATGCAAACATTAATTGTTTTACATACTTTCAATAATGTTATACTCAAGTTGCTCAAAACTGCCTCCCAAGTATTTCAAGAGCTTCGTTTTGCCTTTCATTATTCTTATCATGTTCATTTTTCTGCCACCCTTTCTTTTTATAGTTTGTATTCATAATTTAGTCCGTAGAATCCCACGACAAACGATCGTATACAGCACAAACGAATCTCAAGTCCCGAGTGACAAATCCTATCTCATTTCAGTGCAGGGTTGTCAGATGACTCCCGTTCCAATTAAAGTTTCGCACAGTATTCTTACGCAGGCTTAGTTATAAAAAAAAAAAAAAAAAAAAAAAAAAAAAAATCTATTCGCAGTTACTTACAGCTCATTATCTTCATTAGTCATTTAAAATTTTAACTTTCAATCACTTATAGTCTTATTTTCTAATTTGATTTTCATAAACCGGATAAACTTTACAACCCTGCTCTAAGAACATCATTCGTTGAGTTATATTCACCTTTCTGTCTTAGATCAGCATTTTCCGCTCGATCGAGAGCTCACTGTTTACATATTACGTATCGAGTTTCCCTCGTGGAGAACTCGGTCGATACTATTCTCATCTACGATCAGCTGAGTAGCACCATGGGCCACTGAACTCTCCGTGACCTTTCATCGACTAAAATTCTCTGAGAACTCGCTGCTTTCGTTTATGAAGGGATTTAAAGATGCGAGGGCGCATCTAATTGACAAGGAGGGATGTAACGGCCTGTGTGTTTCACATGCAGGCACGTCACCCATTCCGTGAATTTTGGTCGTTGAAGGGTTTTGGAGATATCAGTGGTCCCGAATAATTTTATTCTTCAGAAAACTGGGCTTTTCTCTACACAGGAAAAACAAGTATCAGGCTTATGACGTGATACTTGTAGCTCTTGTCTGGACAACAGCTCAGCGAAAATTCCTGGGAGATGAGCACACTCTACGTTGACAGATGGCGCGGCTTCTCAAATACATGTGTATGGCGATAGCCGTGCTGTCTGGCGACAGGGAGAAAGTGTGGCATCAGGGTGAGATTCAGCATCTCGCGTCCCGTGTGCATATTGTCCACTCGGAAAATCAGTTTCCGTGTAAAAATCTGATTGGTCGTGATGGGCATGTACGCGCGGGGTGAGAGAGGCTGAAATGAAGCCTCATGCGAATCTTCGAAATTTTCTGAAGTCAGTCGCGTGTGAGGGCTCCGCGAGGGATTCGCGTTTTGGTTTTTATTGTTTTATTTGGGTTTTCGTGGCCGGGGCTCGCCGGCCGGGAGCTTGCGTTGTTTGTTGTTGTTGTTGTTTTATCGAATGTTTGGCCAATATAATAAGTGTGTGTTCTATAATTCCGTATCGTTTTTCTATTTTATTTTATTTCATCTATATCTACCATTTTGAGTTATACCAAGTTTTGACACTTTTACCGAAAAGTGTCTGGTGGAGCTACCCCCCCCCCCCTATCGCTATCGCAAATAGAAAAAACCAGCGTTACACCGTGAGGTAAGAAGGTTGCCATCTGAGAGATAAGGTGGAGCAATTGTGAGCTGTTCCCCCTCTATGGAATTTTGGGAATACCAATTTTCAAGCTCATTCACTAAAAACTGTTCGTTCTCGAAATCCTATTACAGAACAAAACAAAATAATTGCGAGTAATAAAAGGCTAACTTTTGGGGGAAATTAATAAGTGGACTTTCAGTGCAAAACCTATTTTTCTTTCGCCCTTTCTTTCAAAAAATTTTTGTGTTTTCTATTGTATTTCTAAACAAGTATTTGGCGAGCATTGGTCCGGGAAAGAAGCCAGCTATTTTCTTTTTTAAACTTTAGTGGCCATCCGGGGAATGGAGCAGTTTAGATATTTTATCCGTTTTGCGATGCACTTTATTTTATCCACCAGCAGTATGTGCGGAATTTTACAATCCACGTCTTTCATCGACTTAACAGTGGATAACAAAATGAAATTGTGTATTTTTCGGCAACAGCGTCTCTATGCTTTTACATTCGCAGAG
The DNA here is from genome assembly GCA_011764245.1 of Trialeurodes vaporariorum. Classification (NCBI taxonomy): domain Eukaryota; kingdom Metazoa; phylum Arthropoda; class Insecta; order Hemiptera; family Aleyrodidae; genus Trialeurodes; species Trialeurodes vaporariorum. The sequence goes on from VMOF01000111.1 coordinate 48,291,668, forward strand.
AAAATATTCGCATACTATCATTGCTTCACTTAGGTGCTCCAGAAGCAAATCCATTATTGCACCGAATGGCAAAATATTAGATTTCTTTTATGGAAGATATGGCTGTTTCCAACGGGATCTAGATAAAGTGGGGTGCGGGCGTTCTTTTATGCTGAAAATTGGACCACTTTACGAGAAAACATTTGATATTAAGGTCCTTACAATTTCCCGTTCATCGGGTGTTCATCGCAGAGGAGATGGGGGTAGGGATGTCATCGATTCTTGCGAATGTGAATATTGTGATTTTTCTTTTTACGAGGATATGACAATCTGAGAGAATACATAACGAACAATTCTTTCAGTTGCACGTGTTTTCCAAGAATCTATTTCGTTAAGAAAAGCAAAGGCGGGTCCCAAAATGTCTCTTTCTCTCATTCTTTTTGATTTTTACGCTGAAGTTTAGGAAAAGACAGCACTTCGGGCGAAAATCATACGATAGCCCCTCTTTCTTTCCTTTCCTGACACGTGTGATCAAATGAGTTGAGAGAGCAGAGCTACATTTTTCAATTCACCGATGATTTCTATGGTTAAGAAAAGATAACTCAGTTCTGTTCAGTCCGCAGTTCAGTGTATGACTATATATACTCTGATCTGTAGTATTTTCTCAATCGGAATTCGTCTCATTTTTATGGACATTTTAGACCAAGAAATGTTGAACATTCCTCAGCCATGGAAAAATACCAATGGTTATGAAGTATTCCTCAACTTTTGGTGTTAATTTCCCCAAAATTAAGGCAAGTGCAACGTTTGTCTGTGCTCCATCAGTCGAATTGTTGGTAAGAAATGTTTATTCTCTCTCAGGAAATTGGAACGGGGGGAAAGGGTTTTTGGTGGTCAAACTCTGAAATTTCATAGGTCAGACCCTCGAATCGTTTAACAGAAACAGCTTTTTGATAATCTTCACTCTTACCTCCCCCTCTTCTGCAATTTGAGTGACAGTCTTTTGGGGAAGCCCTCCCCCCCATGAAAAAAAAAAAAAAAAAAAAAAAAAAAAAAAAAAAAAAATTAGACTGTTTTTAT
>VMOF01000111.1:48293226-48520646 GCA_011764245.1 Trialeurodes vaporariorum
TTGAGCGATGTATCACTCGATAAGGGTAGTGCCTCGGAATTTTTGAGGTAGCCTCCCTGACGGGCAATATTTTAGAACATTGTTGAGGGGCTCTAAAACCAAATTTGGACTAAAAGTATGGCAGAACCGTATTTTTTTCTGAAAAGGACTTGCTTTTTACAGTATTTTAGACTCCTAGTTTTTCTAATTCCGACTTTTTAAATGGGAATTCTGATTTTTTGAAAATCGAACTTTGAACATCGATATATCGAAAACGAAAAACGATATCGACCTCTAGTTTGCGCCAAAAGTCTTGGAATTTTATGCCCTTTCAAACGATGTATCAAAAGATCGGGATTGCCATTTGAAAATTTTGAGCTAGCCCCCCTGGGAGGCCCCCTAGGGGGGTGGGGGGTTTTAAAAAATAAAGTTCATCGAAAGTTATGAAGAATGGTCCGAACCGCAACTTTTTATCTCAACTCGTTCAAAAGTTAGACAGGGGGGGATACGTCTGTTACGGCCTGTATATCATGTCTAAGTAACTAAATAAATACGAGAAGCTCAAAATATTTTTAAGCGTTTCTCCCATCGGACTTCAGACATTTTTTTTCAAATGGTAAACCTGTATCATAAAATTTATGCTTTTAATAGTACAATACATCTTGAAACGCATAGTCAGACTTAATTTCTGAATTTGTCAAGTTTATAAATGGATACTTTATGTAAAAATACTCCAGATCACCAAGTTTCAAGTCTTTTTGATTTGTAACTGTGGCTATTACTGAAAAATCAAATTTTAGTAACACATGGAGGAATCGCAGTTCAAAAGGGGGGCATTTTTTACCCATATTCATAGGGAAAACATGTTATATTTCGGGCTCCAATATACACAGTAGAAGTTTGCGCCCGGAATTTAGTTGCATTTTGCATATTCCTAATATTTTGTAGCTTGCACTTATTTAGTTATGATTCAGTTAAATACTTTAATCTTGCGCACTTATAGGTGGTTGTGGCTGATATGATTATTGGTGTTTGCAATTTATCGCTCCTCACCTTCGTTTGTAATCCTCGCCTTGTTGAAAGGTGCTGTTGGCATGGTCATAAATAAAATCTTTAGGATGCGAAATTCCAATGCCTTTCAAAAATTTGTTGCTAGGTATGTTTGTTCTGAGTTGGGAAAACGAGGTAGTACTTGAGCACCACGAGTACCTGTGCCTGGCATTCGTAAATTTTTTAAATCGCATTTCAACGGTAATCAGAGTGAATTTTCAAAGAATCAAGAACTGAGTACAGGTACTCATGGGACTCTAGACTACCCCGTTTCCCCAACTCTGGCCTTGTTGCACATTTCAGCCTCAAACCCATTTAAAAGTTATTCAACAGTACAGCAATAAGAAGTAAGTAAGTACACACATCAAAACTAGGAGACGAGTGAACTTTCGGACTATTGATTGAGGAAGAATATTGAGACAATATCCATGTAGAGAGCCGTTTTAACATCTGATAAGCACTATAAGAGGGATTAAACCTGTGTTGTATGCTAATGGATGAAAATAATGAAACAGGCTGCTTTTAATCTTACCTTAAAGCATCAAAGCTGGATCGTTTCGGACAGCAACCAGGGAGGGGGCGTAAATATAGCGGACAACAAGCTTTTCTAAACTTAAATTATAGGTAGCCGGAATGGTTTTTAAAACATTTGAAGATTTGGAAATTGCTGCTGCCACAGACCAGTTCAAGATTGTCAATTACTTAATAGCTATACGGTCCTTCTTGTAGCACAATTTATATTTTAAAAATGGTCATAAACAAAGTAAAAACCAAGCAAGTCATTCAGAAAAATTGGATGATTCACTTCAAAGACAAGTAGGTAATCCTTGAACCTTCTGATAATCCTGAAGCGTGAAAACAACACTGCCGGTGTAAAATGAATTTCTTGCAGCGTTGGAAGTGTATACTGTGTAGGAAGTAGGTACCTTTTAAGACAGGGAAATGTCCGAAAAACACCAAAATGTGGAGTTTTGATGAATGATTAGCGCAGAAATGAAACGTTTGAAAGTCAATGTTTTTGGAAAAAGTAAAGCCGTATGTTTACTTTTGTTCATAAACAATGAAAACAGACCATGAGCAAACCAAATTCTGCTGTGAATTTTAAACAGAAATGCGTCAAAAATGTCTTTGATCCTAGAATTTAGTCCTTCATAGCGTTCAGGTGTAATTATGGACTAATTGTAAGTGTCACCTTATTAAAAGCCTTGACGCAGTTAGAACCATTCGTTTACTGCCTCGTCTTACCACAGTCCCCCCCCCATTTCAAAAAGAAGGTACCTGTCACATACTGTGTATGTTAAGTTGACAACAGTGTGTTGCGCTAGAATAAGAAGAAGAAGAATATACTTTTTGGCCTGACTAGCCGTTGTCTTGGTCGTGAAATCTTGTCGTCTTATTCTTTAATTAATGTCCTTCATTAATATCGTCTTTATTAATGTCTTGGTTATAAATTCAGATTCATAACATGGTGTCAGGTTTAACGGTTTGAAACCCACGGTTCGTCGTCGTCGTTCGTCTTGTGATTATAGTCGTGATTTAGTCGTCCTGAGAAAAGTCGCGTGGACCACGTGGAATTGGTGGCGATAGTTAAATTTTCAACGTCTTGAAAATCGTCAAAAGTAGTGAAAAAATGTTCGTCTTTGCACTGTTGTCTCTGTGCAATGCAGCTATAACGTCGAAATAGCGTCTTTTTTTTTGGTCTACCCAGTCACTAACATTATCGTCGCCGTACTTACCACGTCTGTCGTCTATAAGTCCGCCAACTGTTGTCACATCACTCATATCGTCAAACTTCTTTCATTCACGTCACATGTACTTACCTACTTCTTATAAACCTGAACATGGCAAACGAAGGACCAAATCAAGTCAATCCGCCAAATCAAGTCAATCCGCCTATTAACGAAGCTCCTACAAATGTTCAAGCTCCAAAAAGGGAAACTCGTCGCCGAAATTTTACATCAATCAACCCGATACATCTCAATTCTCAAGCCCAGTCAACTACCTGGAAAGATTGGTACTTCTTATACAATCTTTATTCAATATCTCAGGGCCTACCAAAAGAAACCGACGAAATGCAAGTCGCCACATTGCTGTATCACCTCGGGCCAGAAATTATACCAATCTACAAGTCATTCAGCGTAGAGGTTAGCACTGTTAAATATACTGATTTAATAGCCCTTTTTAACCAGTACTTTTTGCCTAAAAAGAATATCGCCATTGAAAGGCATAAATTTTTCACTAGGCGTCAAACGAGTAGTGAATCAATTGACGAATACATCATGTCGCTTAAAAATCTTGCCGCTACCTGCGAATTTGAAAACTTGTGCGATCAATTAGTACGTGATATCTTTCGAACCAATTTACATGAAACTAATGTTCTGATCCAAGAAAAATTGCTTCAAGAAGGAAACATCTCACTGGAAAAAACTATCGAAATTGCTAAATCAATGGAACTGTCAAAAGTACAAATTCAACTCTTAGCTGGAGATTCGTCAGAAGTCAATCTTCTAAATAAACGGTCTAATGGAAGGAAGCTTAACAAATATCCTCGCAGTAATAATCGTCAATCAGGCTCTTATGTTCAATCTAGTCGTAAACAGTCAATGAATGGTCAACAAAATCAATTCAGTCAATCGTCCAATTATTCATCCAACAAAAATCAAAATCAAGGTCAGTCTTCAAAGAACAACCGTGATTACCCGTCAACCAATTCTTCTAACAGTAAGTGTTCAAATTGTAATCAATTCCATCGTCACAAATGCCCTGCGGAAGGTATCAAATGCAGTAGATGTTGCAAATTCAATCATTATGCCAAAATGTGTCCAAACAAATCTGTCCATATGCTAGATGTAGAAGAAAGCAGTGATGATAATTTAGCCAATGATTTTGATGAATTTGAAAAAGGTCAAATCCGATAAAATCACTTTACTGTTAGTGATACTAATAATGATTCTTTAAGTGTGTCTCAATTGATCTGGGAAACCCAAGTAACTATTAAAAACAAAAATATTTCTTGTCAATTAGATAGTGGTGCCAGACAAATCAATTTAAGATTTAATCTAAAAAGTCAATTTCTTAAAACTGAAATTGATTTCTTTGGCCACAGATTTAATAGAACAGGCCTACTGCCTGATGAAGCAAAAGTTACCGCTTTAACTGAAATGAAACCACCCACTAATGCTCAAGAACTTAAACGTTTCTTAGGTTTAGCTAACTACTTAAGAGCTTTTATTGAAAACTATTCTGGAAAAACCTCAAATCTTCGTAAGCTATTACAAAAGAATATTATCTTTGAGTGGACGGATATTCATGATAAAGAATTTGACAATTTAAAAAAGATCTTAAGCTCAAAACCTGTCCTAACGTACTACGACCTAAACAAAAGTCTTAGTATGCGCAAATAGAAAAAGAATTATTTGCCATTCTTTATGGTTGTGTGAGGTATCATAGCTTCATGTACGCACAAAATGTTTTAGTGGAAACGGACCATCAACCGTTGGTCACTCTTTTTAAAAAACCTCTTAATGAGGTCCCTCAACGCCTCCAACGGATGATGTTAAAATTACAACCCCACAGATTAAATGTAATATAAGTCCCAGGAAAAAAAACTATTAATAGCAGATGCGCTTTCCCGTGCTCCTGTCGAGCCCGCTAACTCTTTGGAAAAATTAAACCAGTAAATGAAGATTTATTAATTCATGCAAATTTCCTAATTAAGTCTTTAGCGGTTAGCCCTCAACAGTACGATAAATTAAAACAGGAAACGTTAAAGGATGAAACGCTCTCTCAGCTAAAATCGTTAATTCTTACTAGTTGGCCAGATTCAAAATCTAACCTTCATGTCAACCTTCAACCCTTTTTCAAAAATCGCGTCCATCTTCATGTGATTGATGATTTAGTATTTTGTAATTGCTGTACTGTAATTCCAAATACTATGTAAAAAGAAATGCTATCCAAATTGCATGCAGGACATGCTGGAGTAACTAAATGCCTGAATCTAGCCTCAAATAAAATTTATTGGCCAAACTTGTCAAAAGACATCTATCAAGTAATTAATGAGTGTCATGTCTGTAAGACTCATCAAAAATCTAATATCAAGGAACCATTGTTACCGCATGAACTTGAAACGCAACCTTGGCATAAAGTAGGCACAGACCTGTTTCATTTTGACAACAAGTTATACCTGTTAGTTGTTGATTATTTTTCTAAATATTTTGAATTCAATACTGTAAAAACCTCTAACAGTAAATCTGTAATAACATGTTTGAAATCCTTCTTTGCGCGTTTTGGTTCACCAGTAAAACTAATCTCTGATAATGGCCCCCCGTTTGACAGTGCAGACTTACGTGAATTTTGTAGTTCATGGGACATTATGCACATCACCTCAAGTCCATACCATCCTAAGTCCAATGGCTTAGCTGAACGTTTTGTTGGAATCGCTAAAAATATCCTTAGCAAATGTAAACAGAATGGAACGGATCCTTATTTAGCTTTATTACAATATAGGGCCACCCCTAAAGAAGAAATGGCATCCCCAGCAGAGTTACTTTTAGGAAAACAAATTAGGACTAACATTCCTCAGCTAGAATCTAGTTTGAAACCTAAATCCATAAATTTAAATAAGCATTTAAAAGCATCACAAAACTATCAAGAGAAAATGTCAAATTATTACAGAAAAACAAGCGAAAGAATTAAAACACTGTAAAATCAATAAACGTGTGTACTTCAAAAAGCATCCTCTAGAACCTTGGATTCCTGGTAAAATTGTAAGCATTGATTCTGCCCCTCGATCATATGTAATCGAAACGAAAGATGGTGCTTGCTATAGACGTAATCGTCAACATATTTTAGATAATAACGAAGAAGAACAGTACACCGAAAGTAACGGAGAAAGCTCAACTAGTAAAGTTGACAATGTCACCCCCTCTCCTGTTGTATCCCCTAAAGATTTAATTTTGAACAAGTATACTCCTAGGTATGCTCCTGGAGATAACTCTTCAATTGTAACGTCTGAAGAATTTCATACTCCTCGTTTGTCGCATCCCACTGTAACAAGATATGGTAGGAGAATTATAAAACCCAGAAAACTTTGTGAATAAATAAAAAATAAAAATTGTGTTCCTATTAGTATTTTAATCGACTTGTTTGTAGTTAAACATAAATTGTTATTTAGTTTATTTAAAAGAAAAGGCATGTCACATACTGTGTATGTTAAGTTGGCAACAGTGTGTTGTGCTAGAATAAGAAGAAGAAGAATATACTTTTTGGCCTGACTAGCCGTTGTCTTGGTCGTGAAATCTTGTCGTCTTATTCTTTAATTAATGTCCTTTATCAATAACGTCTTCATTAATGTCTTGGTTATAAATTCAGATTCATAACAGTACCTATAAGACATTTCCCCTAGAATCACTGAAGTATTGCCTCTTGAGCTCCCAAACTGTAAAGTATTATGTTTTTCCAATGTTTGTCCATCCAAGAGTTGTTCCAAAATTTAAACTGTCTCAAAAAATTTGCCTTTACCTGCTTCAGTTTGATTCTAGAAAGCTCTTACGATCATCTGTGATGACACCGCTCTTCCTCTGTCAAAACTTGTAAGTCCTTATTTTTCTCTGACTTGGAAACTGATCACAAACAATCGATTGGACTTGGATGAATTAAATGGAATCTAAGAGAATTAGGTAGAGTCGAATAAACTTAGCCCTGTCCAATTAATTTCGTATTTTGGGCCATATGCACAGTTGTTAATTTCTACTTGTGATCAATAATCCTTACTTAAATGCCGCGGAAATCACATAAAGAGCTGATGCATCAAGATTTGTTCAGTTTTAACTGAGACATGGCCATTCGATAAAAACTGCTTCATGACGAATATCCTTGCCAATATTCCAGACCAATTAATTGTACCTATGCTTGCATTGTTGAATATTATGGCAACACCGGTAATGTTCAACACTTGACAAATCGCGCAACGCCGCTTCCTGTCGAACTATATTTCCAAGTGTCTGTCTTATACTTATTAATTTTTACGACTTTTCACCCTCTCGAGAAATACCGTGAGAGGGTGTCAATACCAACTGCATTTTTGGAAGAAGTCAGTCTGAGTTTAGAAGCGTATAATGTCAGGTCTCTTTTCCATCTTTTGTTTAAGTGAATAAATATCTTATTAATATGAAACTGCGTTCGACGCAATTTATTTACAATTGACAACAGGTTATGGGCCCAGAGCCGCTGGGTTCGTGCGTGTCCGCGAACTTTCTTCAGTTCAATGTTTTGAAGAAAAGTGTATTATGAGATATTGTTTTGCGCGGTATTTAGCGTGGTAATTTTTTTGTAATGTTTAGAGTGTTTCGGGTTTAGTTTTTCAAAAGTTTTTCCTTGTTCCCTTGAACAAACAGCGGACAGTTTGTTTTTATTTTTTGTTATATTTGTGTATGTGTGAGTGTGTGTTTTTAAAATACCTAGTAATATATTTTGAGAACAAAAATGACGGAACAAGAATTCAGCAATATGGCAATCGAAAAATTAGTTGGAAGGAGCAATTATTCGGATTGGGCAACGGACCTCCAAATTTTTATGGAGGCCAAAGAAATTTTTGGAGTTATCTCAGGGAAGGATAAACTGCCAACGGAGGAGTCTACATGGAAAAGGAAGGACGCAATAGGAAAACATCTCATCCTCACAAGCCTCGAAAATTCACTGAAAATGCACGTAAGGCCTTTGGCAACAGCTCAGGAGATGTGGACAAAGCTGAGAGATTTGTACGGAGAAAAACAAGAGGGTTTGAAGTGTGTCCTTATGCAGGAATTTTTAATGTATCATATCAACCAGGAACTCCTTTGATGGTGCACGTGAGTAATTTAGAAAACTTATTCTACAAGATTAGGTCTGTAGATAGTACTGCAGATGAATATATGTTGATTAGTAAAATTTTAAGTTCACTCCCAGAAAGTTTTAACAATTTTATAACAGCGTGGGAACTGGCTAGTTCAGAAATAAAAACCCTGTCAAATTTAATAGATAGATTGATGGCAGAGGAAAAAAGGAAAAAATTGTGTACTGAGGATCGTAATGTAGCTTTTATGACAGCTACTACAGTAAGGTTTTCAAGAAGCAGTGACCTTCAATGTTTTAAATGCAAGAAATTTGGTCATTTAAAAAGAGAGTGCAAGGTCAATCAAAAGTCCTTAGAATGTTTTAGATGTGGCCAAGAGCGTCATTCATCACGATTTTGTAATGCAGAACTGCCGAGTTGTAACTATTGTAGACGTGGAAAACACATAGAAAGAAATTGTTTTGTGAAAAATAAACAGGAAAAAGATATTGTGCACGGAGAGAAATGATGAGTGTACGAGACCAAGATCTTGATGATATTTACAACGCTCCGAGGTCTCCTAGCGGCACAACATTACTCACCGCAAAGTTCACATTTCCAACATTGTAAACTGCACAGGGCCAGAACCGGCCGCCAGATATTGCGATATTGTCGAAGTAACATTGTGAACTACACATGTCGCTTGGGTCTCCTTTGCCGGCGCGTTCAATGCAAATTTTAATCGAGCATTTTCGTTTCAATATAAGTGACAATTTTAAATTTCACAAACCTGGACGGCGCACTATGTGGTATTTGACCAAAAAAGCTGGCAAAAACTCAAAAAACAAAAAGTCGCTATTGGGAAAAACTGTTGTGATTTTCGAAATCTACATAGATTTTTGCACTAGAAACTTGTATTTAGAGGGTCTAAACTAGATTAATTCACCTAGAATCCACCAGGGGAAAAATCAGTTTTATCACCATTAAATTTAGCCTCAGCACGAGACTATAATCAAAGTAAACAAAAAGTGTTTCAAATGAAGTCAGAACAAAATTTTGTACATGGATCATCTTCCTGAAGGTACTTACAATCAGTTTATGCCAATTTCATCCAATTTTAATTTGAATTTGATATATTTTTGCTACTTCAAAGTTTTTTAGCTAAAAACGCAAATTTTCCGATTTTCAAGAGAACTTAAGTTCAAACATCCTGCCACATCCCGCGGGTATATATAAGAGAAATGGTAGTCCTTAGTGCGTACTAATAGGCCTTGAAGTCAGAAGTTGCGGAAAAACGCGGCTTTTCTGGGAAAATTAGTTCGAATTTTGCGTTTTTGTACGAAATTCTCGTTTTCACGTGTTGTAGAGGCGACGAGTGAAATTTGGCAACACCGTCCAAATGACTTGAAACTCACTATCTACGGGTACTTTTTAACGCTGAATTCAAGTTTTGCATCTGTTTTTCAAAATTCGAAAATCCAAGATGGCTGCCGACCGATTAGCCGAAAAAATTATCGGCAGCCATCTTGGATTTTCGAAGTTTGAAAAACTTATGCAAAATTTGAATTCAGCGTTGAAAAATACCCCCAGATACCAAATTCCAAGTCATTACGACTGTAAAAACAGTTTATGCCAACTTTTCCGGTCAAATACCACATAGTGCGGCGTGTTGCCTATGAATGTCGTTGATGCTAACTTTAACGCTTATTCGGTTTTGATTGGTGTGTTGATAATTTCGATGTTCAGTGGATGATATTATCTTTGCTCTGGTTCAAAAAATGCATCTCTCAAAGTGAGGTCAAAATTTTCTTGAATCAAGTCAAAGACTGTTTACGTATTAAAATGAAACATCAAGGTCATTTGCAGGAATTAGGAACAAATGAAGACACAATATATCGGAGTAATTAAACACATGTAAGGTAAGTGACCCAAAGGTGGCCATACCTATGCTTGGGGCCAATATGCACATATGAGGCATGAGAGATAAAAAAAACTAAATATGTCAATTTACTATTTAGACAGTTGGTCATCATACGTTAATTTCATTTTTTTTTTAAATTTGCTTGTTTTTGAGGTTTTTTTTGCGTTTGAAAAAAAGTAGAGTTTTGACATCGCGCAAAACATGCACCTAAGGTGGCCACCCCTCATATTTTTGATGCACCTAAACGTGTACACCCCCTTTTAAATTTCATTAATAAGTATTCAAATGCAATTTTATCGTTCAAAAACGGAATCTAGACTCTAGTTACACCAAAAATTATAATGATTACGATGAATTGAAAGTCAAAGGTGGAATCAATTTAAGGGCTTAGCTCTTACGATTGTTTACTTCCGAGAAAATTAGCTGAAGACCTGCAAAAATGGACGTTGCACTGTTTCGCGCCGACTGAATCGCCCGATGCTTTTGATTTTTGGAGTGGGGGAAGCGATAGCATCCTGCTACTCAGCACTAACGCCATTTATCGTCAATTCGTGTATTTAACTGAAATAAGCAGGGGTGGGCCACCTTAATAGCCGGGCCACCTTTGGGTAACCTACCTTATACACAAACACACGTTCAACCAAATATACCTTTCGAACCCGCACGAATAAATATATTCAATAAAGAATCACAATCACAAGAAAATGTGGAAGACAGTTATTTTAGGTTTGAATCACTGGCAAAGGAAGTGGGGTTTTTGTAATAGCAGTAACGAGGGAAATCTTATAAAAACTCACAAAAGTCACACTCCTTCCAAACGAAGCCATCAAATAATAATGATTTCACACATATTCACGCACTTAAAGAAACAGTTTCGAAAAAATAAATCTTCGAGATTCACACTAATTGAGACAAGAAATGCAGCTAGAGGTACGGATTAGACGAACACACGGAATAAAAGATGCGGGATGAAAGCTGGAAGTATGTGTTAAATGATCGAATTACTTCAAAATCGCATTTTGATCAATAATTTACGATTAATGATAAATATGTATAATTTCATAGGACCGAAAGACAATTAAAACAAAGAAGCACGAATCGCACTTTGTGGATTTAGAGGTTATGTTATGACAAAACAAAAACTCAATCACACGGTTTCCAAAAACACCACTCAATAACCACTACAATAAGTTACCGCAGAATGAAAAACACACTTATAAACAAAAGGGAACCCACATAAATAGTCACACTTGTAGATATTCACAAATTAATTAACTTAATTGAGTAAACTAGATGAGAACCGAGAACATGACTGACTGTCACCGAGCACAGGCAATGAATGAGAAATAGGCGGGAAATCGGTTCAACGGTTATTTTTGATGGACCATGATAGCTGTCATCTTCTCAAAGATCGCTGCAGAGTATGCATATCTAGGTAGTGATAAGAACCAAACGAAACAATGTAAATTAAACCGAGGCCGCACTATTGAAATAAACAACGATTGCCGCTGAGTTTGCATATTTGCATCGCATAAAATGGCATTCGGACATGGTAATCGACATCATATGCAGACTGTTGGGAATTGTGTTTTGACGACATTGAGAACATTGTAAAATTCAGCGTAGTGATGTGACCGTCACTTGCTTTATGTTTACAATGTTAACGTTGTAGATTTCTCATTTCTAAGAGTGTATTTCAATGGATGAAACTGCTCTTGTTGCCTGATCTTGTAGCAAAGATTATTATACGCACTTTACAATGCAAAAAATGTAAGCAACGCAGACGCTTTTTTCTCCGTGTGTCTTCAAATGCTAGTTTTTTTGTACCGGATAGGTCTAGTTTTTATGTTCAAAACATTTTTTCTTCTAATAAGTGGGTGGTGGATTCTGGATCGTCATCGCACATGACGAATGACATTAGTAAACTAAGGAAGGACGTGGCACAATCCTTATGGGAAATGGCCTACGGTCAAATTTAATAAATGTGGCATCATTTTTTTCGTCTCGTCGTCCTGATCAAAAAGTCTCACGGGCCCAAAAAATTATCATCGCCCGTTTTCGAGATAATCGAGCTTAAAGTTTGAGCAAATCTCGGCACTCAGGGACGAATTCGCTCGGTAATTGAGCGTGCGTCTTACCCTGGAAGCGGCTTACCGCAAACTGGCGATGGCTGTCGCCCCTTTTGCTCACACTCTGTCCGGAGAGCGTGTTGAAGCGTTTGGAGTGGGAGAAAAAGGGGCATCACCTCCGGACGGAGTGTGAGCAAAAGGAGCGGCAGCCATTGCCAGTTTGCGGCAAGCCGCTTCCAGGGTAGGATGCACGCTCAATTACCGAGCGAATTCGTCCCTGAGTACCGAGATTTGCTCAGACTTTAAGCTCGATTATCTCGAAAACGGGCGATGATAATTTTTTGGGCCCGTGAGACTTTTTGATCAGGACGACGAGACGAAAAAAATGATGCCACATTTATTAAGTTTGACCGTAGGCCATTTCCCATAAGGATTGTGCCACGTCCTTTCAGAGAAACAGACTTGCGAGTGCAAATCGTAAAGGAAGGTAGTAATTTGGAGATAGCCGGTATAGGTATAATTGAGTCTGAAAATTGCACTTTAACAAATGTCTTGTACGCTCCGGAATTGGCTAAAAATGTGTTATCTGTAAATGCAATCGTTCAAAATGGTGGGGAGGTTCGATTCAGTAAAGAAGGAGTAATAATTTTACAAAATGGAAAAAGAGTGCTATAAGGTGTCCTTGAATCGAACGGATTGTTCACTGTAAATTTGAATCCGAAAGATGAAACATCATATTTAGTGAGTAGTAATCAAATTGCTGAACAATGTACTAAGAAGTTTGGGCATTTAGATCAGAAAAATATTAAATGATTTAAACACCAAGTTACTCAGCCAAAGCAAAAAGAAGCTTCTGATTGTTTACGATTAAGTTTTGAAAATGATCCTTCTAATGAGGATGTGATAACGTCACAGGTTGAAACTGTACCAGTTAAAGAAACTACGGATCCTGATGAGCTTTATACAGCGGTTAAGGCAAATGTAGAAAGGAAGGCAAAGAGTATTGAAAATGAGGGGGGGAAGGGTATGATTGTAACTAAGAGTGAACAGAAAGTCAATCGGAATTCAAAGAGGGAACGAAATATTGCTTTGAGATACCCTGATCCTGAGGAGACAGCTTTATTGACCAATGTAAATTTTTTTGAGCAAAGAACGTATGCCGAAAAACAACCGAAAAAAGCAGAATTTGATGTCAAAACGGCATTTGTGTACGGTAAGCTAGATTACGGCTAGTTGTCGTATTGAAATATTTTCTTGCTAACATTCATTCGTATTAAAATTCTGAGTAACTCTCATTTATTTAAATAAAAAAAAAAAAAAGAAGTTTATGGCTTTGATAAATTTGTGCCAACACTTTATTCCCTGTTTTTTGTTTGCGAATTTTAACTATCCCTAACGGCACACTCAATCCAGGTTTGGTTTCAATCCAGCTACTCGAAGGATTGACAAACCGACGATTGCCAATCCGACTTTAATCCGATTTCAAGACTGGTTTACAAGCGGCACGGGGATGATCAGCTCCGATATCCGGATTGGAATCGGCTTGAACAAGGATAAACACGGACTCCTCAAACCTATGAGAACCCGTTTTCAATCAGTATCAAACCTAGATTGACAGTCGGATAATCACCAGGTGTACAAGCTTCGTGAAAGACGAATTTAAATCCGATTCAAACTGCATACTGGACCCTGCCACAAATTGGATCCGAACCGGTTTCAAGCCAGTTCTCTGAACATGGTTCAAGATGGATTTAGAAACTCATAAAAAAAGGACTTCAAAACGGTTTCAAACTTGCTACAAGAAGCTTCATCAACCTAGTTTCAAATGAGCTTTCAGCCGATTTCTTAATCGTCCAGTCGGTTGGCCAGTTTAGTGCTTCGTCTTGAAACTCGATTGAAACCGAGTTAATCGAAGTACTCGCAACCGATAGGAATCTGTTTCCAACAAGGATCAAACCTAGTTAATCAATCGGATAGACGTCAGGTTCAAAGGCTCCATATAAGACAAATCAGGGACGGGTTAAAAATCGACCCATTTTGCAAACTACATCCTAATAGAAATGGAATCCGATCCAACATCATGCCAGCCTTGTGAACCGAATTCAAGTCGGATTCAACCCGCTGTAAAGACGGTTTGAGTTTGGGTCGGATCACGTTCGTCAATTTTTTTTGCGGACATGTAAGCCATTTCAAGCAATCTACAATTCGCATTCAATCCGATTCAAATAACTGTTTTGAAACCGGATTTGAAAGTAGAGTTCTTGATCCGTTTAAACCCGTGTTTAACCCAATTGATAAAACAAGTTTGAATATGGTTTCAAATTAGTTTGAAGTAGGGTTTGTAACCCTCCATGAAATCAGTTTGAATCAAGGTGAAATCTAGCTATCCAATTTTTGGTGCGGACATCTAAGCCATTTCAAATCGTTTACAATTCGCATTCAATCTAGATTGAATAACCTGGTTTGAAACCGGATAGGGAAGCGGAGTGAACTTAGTTCGCGGCTTCCGCCGAGAGAGTGCTCCACCATATTTTTGCGAAACGTTACTCGCGTTTACTTGGCCGCGAGCTGCGAACGACCTCTCCACTGAAACTTAGTACGGTTGGGACATCTCCATCATTAGTTTTTGGTAATGTATTCACCTGTGGCCCACGTAGAGTGCCTGAAAATTGGTTAAGCGAGTCTAACCTAAACAATACCTCAAGCTTGAGTCTATATCTTTCTATCAGCTTGAAGTTGGTCATGAGTTGGTCTAGTGCAGTTCATTCATAACTTGGCTGCCATCTGGATTCAATCTGGTAATATAAGTTTAGATACGGTCTTGTGAGTCATTGAAGTCGCCTAGCTGCACTTTGCATTCAATCCGGCTTGAGAAACCAGTTGTGAAACCGGACGGGGACGAAGCTTAGTTCTTGATCCGAAATATACCCATGTTGAACCCAACTGATGAAACAAGTTTGAAAACATCTTTAAATCAGCTGAAAGTAGAGTATATAATCCTCTTCAAAATCAGTTTGATTTCGGGTTAAATCCGGCTGTTCTATTTTTAGTGCGGACATATAAGCATTTCAAGCCGTCAATAATTCGCATTTAGTCTGGGTTGAATAATCTAGTTTGAATCCGGTCAGGAATTTGAGGTTTAAAACTGGAGTAACCCTGATTGAACCCCATTAATGATTCAAGTTGGAAAGCGTATTTAAATCAGCTTGAAAAGGGATTCACAATCAACGGCTAAGATTGCTTAAATCCGAATCAAATCTAGTTAGTCAACTTTTTTTGCGGACATGTAAGCCATTTCAGACTATCTATAATTCGCATTCAACCCTGCTTTGATAATCTCGTTTGAATCCGGTTCGGAATCGGTGGTTTAAAATTGGGAATAACCCTGATTGAACCCCATTTTTGAAACAAGTTGAAAAGGTTTTTGAACCAGTTTGAATAGGGGTCTATGATGCTTGGCGAAGATATCTAGAATCCTAGTTAAATCTAGTTAGTCAAATTTTTTTGCGGACATGTAAGCCATTTCAAACTGTCTATAATCCGGCTTAAATCCAGATTGTGTTAATCGGGTTTGAAACCGGATTGCAAAACTGGATTGAAATCGGTTGACTGGTTTGCCAAACCGAATTGAATCCGGTTTCAAACTCGAAATGTGCCGTTAGGGATGCATTTTTCAGAATTTTATGTTTTCATATTTTTTGTTATTTCGTGCATTTTAAATTGTTTTGTGTGCCTTGGCTATATTTTTTCATATTTGTTGTTTTTTTTCATGCATTTTGTAATTATTTTGTGTGACTACGTTATAAGTTTTTTGTGAAAGGAGACCAGGATAAATTAGTAAACACACCTAATGTAGCATAGGCCTCGGTGGAGGAAAGTTTATTTTTCTAATCTTTTAAAAAAGTCAAAGAGAATAAGAAAGAGAAGCTATAATTTTGATTTGTCAAGTGTTTTCACATTAAGAGGGTGTGTTGAATATTATGGCAACACCGGTAATGTTCAACACTTGACAAATCGCGCAAAGCCGCTTCCTGTCGAACTATATTTCCAAATGTCTGTCTTATACTTATTAATTTTTACGACTTTTCACCCTCTCGAGAAATACCGTGAGAGAGGGTGTCAAGACCAACTGCATTTTTGGAAGAAGTCAGTCTGAGTTTAGAAGCGTATAATGTCAGGTCTCTTTTCCATCTTTTGTTTACGTGAATAAATATCTTATTAATATGAAACTGCGTTCGACGCAATTTATTTACAATTGTCTGTCAACATGCATGACAGTCATGGAGAGCAGAACTTTTCAAATGTCAACACCAACACCAAGTTCTGTGATGCATTAATTTAATGTTAAATGGTGTCGACTGAAATAGTGCGCTAAGGTCGATCGGAGAGCATCCATCTCACTCGACTAATTTGACTTTTGACTAATTGATAATCACCTGCTCAAGGATGCGCTTTGATGCAATGCAGAAGCAGGCACCACTACCTACTTGCTACAACCTGATACTCAAAATGCTTCTGCTGTGGTACATTCATATCTAAATTATGATAACTTACGGTTTGAACAATGTTAAAGTTGAAATCCGAGCATGACTGCTGATTCTTCACATGAAGCAGCGCATTGATTGAGGAGATAAGCGGAGGAGATTAAGCTGTGACGTAGGTGGGGTACGAATGCCTCCCCTCCACCTTTATACTTCCATCGTGGAAGAAATCATGATGCATCTGCGCTCATTGTGACAATTTCAGAATTTATTTAAGAATTCATGCTCAAAAGTGGAAATTACCAGCAGAGCAACTGACTCAAATGATTGGAATGGACTTAGTCCAATAGCTTCGATTTGTCGAAGTTGACTCGATTGTTCATAATCGGCTGCCAAGAAATTACATCATGCAGAAATAGGTAAAAGGACTTAAACTGCACTTACACGTTTGGACAGAAGAAGAGTGCTGATATCAAAGATGGTCATGGAGGGCTTTCTAGAATCAAACTGTAGCTGATAAATGCTGATAGTTGGAGACAGTTAAAATTTTAGAAATACTTTTTAGCAAATGAGCCAGATTTATCTCTGGAATAAACACTGGGAAAACTGAAAGGGGCAACACTTCAGAAAGGATCAGGATCACAAAGGCTTCTTTGAGAGAACAGTCATCAAAGCACTCTTTCTCATGGACAGAATGATGACTTGAGTGAAACTGGCAAGTTAAGTTTTGAACAAAAATAAAAAGCTTATTATCACCTTACAAATTAGACATCAATTCAGGATTAATTCAGTAATTTTTGAAATGCTTGGAAAGTCAAAATAGTCAAGCTCTCTTGGAAAAAGAAAGATAGCATTGGCTACGCTGAGTACGCTCTGACGTTTTCTGAACGTCGAATAATAAGGTCTCTGATGAGTGCCGAAAAAACCAAACATCCTTGGCGCACAGTGATGTTCGGACATTTCCTTGTCTTAAAAGTATAAAAATCCTGTGTGGGACAGGAAACAAACGATTTTACAGCTTGATGGTGCTGGAGAGAAATTAAACTGGACGTTGCATGAAGCTTGCTTTCAAATCGTGAAAACTATTATTCAACACATAATCAGCCTGGAAGGCTTCTAGAGGTAGTACCTAAAGGCTCCTGAAAGAGTTCCTGATGAAGTTGTCTCGAGACATGGAAACTTGAGAATAGGTAATGGAGCACATGCCTTCAAGACAATTCTTGATTTAAAGTAAGTTATTTAATCAAACAATACATCCAAGGTGGGTTTTTTCCCCTTTCGGTAACTTTTCTCTCTAGACCACTGCGATCACAAACATTTCAACAGGATCAAGGAACACGCTCATCGGTTAACGAAGTTATCTACTTCAGATCACTCAACTAAGGAGATGAACATGAGAAAAATATGTCTCAAGAAGAGAGAGTTTGCTGAGAGAGGTCAAACTACAAAATTTTTGAATAAATCACCACAAACATACCACTTTCACTCGTCAAAATGCCAAGAAAGGCAATGAGTTACGGCATTACGAGGCAATAACACGCACTGTAGAATCTGGCAAATTAAATGAAAGCTATGAAGAACTTGAGTGTTTCAATTAGTAGAAACTGAAATTAAGGCTTTGATTGAGAAAACACGCACAGTTCACAAAGAAATTCTAATTTTGTACATTGCGGAGATAAGGAACTTCGGTTTGTTTTCACAACACACATCTCTAACCTTAAAATCTCCGAGGCGGTTACGCATGTTTACCAAAGCTTCTGAACTAGATATAGCTCGTTAGTAATCACAGACAAAATAATGTAACTACCAAATTCATTCATAACGGAGACAAATCCTTATGAAAAACTTAGGGTCAATACTCAGTCAAAACCTAACTCAAACATTCGAACATTTCAAACGGCGCACTATGGATCCAAATCCAGTCCTAAGTGGTCAAAAATACAAAGACATGAGATATCACAAGAATTGACGATCCATCAAATGATATTCTCCGATAAGTATGGGAGAAACCAGGAATGAAAAACTGAGCTAAATAAACCCCTTAAAATCAACTATAGTACCCAGCTAAAATACTAGTTTTCCAACTTTGAACAGATCGAATTTGGACCGCCAAAGATTTGATTTCTGTCTATTGTGCGGCGGACTGAAGAATATCGAAAATCCGATAAGGCGCGCGATTCGTTTTTTTCCTAGTTAAAGGATAGGGAGACTTTTGGCGTTGCCGCTCCGTAATATATCGAACGAACGGAATCCACCATAAAACGAGACGCGATTATTACGCGTGGAAATCTGACAACGCACGTTTGCGACCAAGCCGAAAATTGTCGATTTTTACGCAGGAAGTTTATGGCCAAAATCGATACAAAACCATAACAAAAACATGCAGTACTTACTACACGTTGAAAAGGAGCAGCTCCGAATAACTCGAGTTTGGGTTCGAATTTCATAAAACACTGAAACACGGGTTCCATTATTTTGAGGGGGACATCTTTTAAGGGGGTTGCCGAATTCCAGGCCCCCCAGGAGGGCGGGTCCGGGGGTCACAGCCCCCCTAAACCACATTTTTCAAATGGCGACCCCTGATTTTTATAACATAAAATTAAAGAATAATAAATTCTAAGCATTTTGGTGGAAACCGCAGGTCGATATCGTTTTTCGTGTTCGAGATATCGAAAGTTAAAGTTCGATTTTGACCCATTTTCAAAAATTCACAACTCCCACTAAAAAGTCGGAATTTAAAAAACTTTTAGCTTAAAATACTCTACAAAACGAGTCCTTTTCAGAAAAAATAAGACAAACCCAGAAACCTGATTTTTAGGCTTCAAAAAAAATTTCAAAATTTTCGAAAATTTTTAATCAGCAATATTCTTGTAAAACGGCCCGAATCAACAATTTTGGCTTGAAACCGGTTGACTGAGTCCAAATGAGTGATGCAAAGCGTTTGAAAGCTCAAGAAAGTCACAAAATCACCATTAAAATGACCAAATTCAGTATTGAGAACATGACTAAGTTCAGAGTCAGGTAATACCTCTCTTTCAGGCTTTAATGGGGTTTTGAAGACTTGTAAGCGGCTTGCATCGTTCATTTAGACTCAGCCAACTGGTTTCAAGCCAAAATTATTGATTCGGGCCGTTTTACAAGAATATCGCTGATTGAAAATTTTCGAAAATTTTGAAAGTTTTTTGAAGCCTAAAAATCAGGTTTCTGGGACTGTCTTATTTTTTCTGAAAGGTACTCGTTTTGTAGAGTATTTTAAGCTAAAAGTTTTTTAAATTCCGACTTTTTTAGTGGGAGTTTTTAATTTTGGAAAATGGGTCAAAATCGAACTTTACCTTTCAATATCTCGAACACGAAAAACGATATCGACCTGCAGTTTGCGCCAAAATGCTTAAAATTTGATATTCTTTAGAGTTATGTAATAAAAATTAGGGGTCGCCATTTGAGAAATGTGGTTTAGGGGGGCAGTGACCCCCTGACCCACTCCTCTGGGGGAGGCCTAGAATTCGGCAACACCCTTAAAAGATGCCCCCCTCAAAATAATGGAACCCATGTTTCAGCGTTTTATGAAATTCGAACCCAAACTCGATTTATTCGGAGCTGCTCCTTTTTTTTTTTTTTTTTACACCCTGTATAATAAATAGTCCAGGCAACGGGGAGCTAATATGGACCCTAGCTTGCAAAGTTTGCGGACTTATATCGGAGAGTCGATTGTAATGTATTTTGGGTCGCTGAATCCGAATCTGAACTTTGCGTACGAATCAGAGGGGCGGAAAGGCCGCCATTTTCCTAAATGGCGGTCAAAATCACGTTTTTTGGCCTTATTTTGCTCATAACTGGCGTATTATTGGTCAAATGCAAAAAATACCTTGGTACAAAGTTAAAGTACGTCTAATTTACAACAAAAAAGTAACTGGTCATTATTTCGGAAAGATCAAAACTGAATGCGCTATGGAGCCGCGAAAAAACGTCTATTGCGGCGCATGACTGCTAAACGCCGCCTTGCGGCCCTTGCGCCGGCCATCGCTCGCACGCTCCTCACCTCACCTTGGCAATATGTGAATAACAAATAAAGAAGAACAAATTACTTCAATTTGGCGTATCTTCTTTGGGCTCCAAGTTGTGTTACTCCGTTTTACACCATCCAGCAGGTCGAGTAGGCAAATTCATTTAAATGTGGTAATGTATGGTATCAACGTTAAAAAAATGTCAATCTGCGCCTAATTCACACCATCGTTCCGTGTACATTCGTTTTTTTTTTACCTTCATCTTCACTCTGCCTCCATCCTTTTGAGTCTCTGAGTGGGCCAGCTAGTCCGTACTTTCCACACGGAGGAGAGGGGATGGGGGTCTGAGCTGGTTTCGGGGCTTTTCCCTCAGTTTCGCGTTCACTTTCAGATTCATCGGTTTCAAACAGAGTGGCTCTGGTCTATGATTCATCAAAACTAGCACTTGGACGTATGATTGCTGCACTCACTGTTTCAATTTACGCAATATGCACTGAGCATCTGAGCCCACTTTTTCGGCATCGGCAGGCACTGCAACCGGCGCGGCACGCGGAGACAACGTTCCGTGAAATTTCAGGACATCCGTCTTAAAATAAAATCTGAAGCTGACAACTAAACAGTGGCCGCTGAATCGGTCCACTTTTAAATGGTTTTCAACCATAGCAAAAGCCTACTTTCTCAATATGAAGCTAAAGTTGGACTGGGAATCTAGTACTAAGGCTGTTATAAAATGAGAAATATTAAAAAGGATTTGAACGATAAATTAAAAGAGACACGTTATGACAGATGATGGTAGCCATGACAAGAGAGATTATATTGTAGACCCAGCTACGACAACCCCGACTGGTAGGTTCTACAGTGCTGCCACAGGCGGCAGATTGGCTAAACTATGATACATCCTAACACGCTCTTCTTCTTTTCTTTTTTTTAAAAAAAACTTTAGAAGCAACATTTTTTTTTTTTCTATCACAGACAAAATAGTGCGGTTGATTTATGATCATACAAATTTAACACATACAAGATTAAAAAAAATTAAAATTGATTTAAAAGAAGTAAAGTTCATTTACAACTTAGTCATACATAAAAAAAATGAAATGGTTATTACCTTTCATAGTCAAACAATTTTCTAGGAGGAACGATGATTCGACCTCTAACCGTGCGACGAGGAGGCGGTAGATGAGATTTTGGCGTTTCGTTTAAAGTTGCATTTTGATTTGGACTAGGGTTGCACGAAGACATAGAGTTAAAGGAAGAAGAAGTAGACGATTGTGATGAATGGTTGGATGTTGTTTGAAAATTTGATCGTGGCGACTCATTCACTGGAGTAATTGACTGATTATTCAAAGAAGTTGATGGAATGGGCGACTGAATATTTGGCGATGTGGACACAGTGGAAGACTGGTTGGCAGACAATTCATTTTCTGACGATTGACGATGAGAATCAAATGACGATTGACGGACTGGAACTGGAGTTTCAAGTGGGTGATGTAGAATAGACAACGGTTTTTTCAAAATATGGAATCGATTGCGAATGTATGTTTTACCATTACTTTCCACGACGTAAGATCTTATACCAGTTTGACGGAGAATCATCCCTGGAATCCAGTGTCCTTTTGGTTGCAGCTTGAAATACACAGTTTCATTATTGTTTAGAGGAGGTAACGGCTTTGAATTACGATCATAGTAATATTTTGAGGTAGACTGGCGAAATCGTAACTGCTTTCTGTGGTTGTCATGATCAACAACTTGGGGCTTTAACAGATTCTTAGAGATTGGCAAACTACATCTCAAACGACGTGACATAAGTAATTTGGAAGGAGCTTCCATGTCTTCTTTTGGAGTGTTTCTCAGATGTAGGAGAGCAAGATACGGATCAGTTTTGGATTCTTTACACTTTTTTAGCATGTTTTTAATAATTTTGACTGCACTTTCTGCTAACCCGTTTGCCTTCGGATAGTGAGGACTTGACTTAATGTGTTTGATTTCCCAATTTTCACAAAATATTTTAAAATCATTACTATTATACGGTGGACCGTTATCACTGACTAATATTTCAGGTGCTCCATGACGGCTGAAAATTGATTTACAATGAGGAATGACGTTTTTCGACTCAAGAGATTTGATAGTAGCCATTTCAATGAATTTGGAATAGTAATCAACCATAATTAAATAGTTAATATTGTCAAAAGAAAGAAAGTATGTTCCAACTTTTTGCCATGGACGGAATGGAATTTCGTGCGATTGTAATAGCTCTTTTGGGTTATTGCGACAAAATTTTGAACAAGTTGCACAGTTATCAATAAAATGCTTGATTTGCATTGACATAAAAGGCCAAAATAGCACACCACGCACCATACTTTTGGTACGTTCTACACTCATATGACTTAAATGTATTAGGCCTAAGATATATTTTCTTAGAGACGGAGGAATGACTATACCTGTGTTTTTGAAGACTAGATTGTTCTCGACTGCAATTTCATCTTTAACATCCCAATATGGTTTGGCAACATTTTCTACTAGCGATTTGTCCTTCGGCCATCCTTCTTGATGATACTTCATGATTATTTTCATTTCTTCATCGTTGGCAGTAGCTTCTTTAATTTTTTCCAAGGTTTCAGGTCTAACAGCTAACGATTCTGTGAGCAAGTTTACATGAATTGACAAGTCTCCATCAAGAAATTGATCAGTTTCGGGCAACGCAGCTCTTGAAAGTGTGTCGGCGACATACATTAGTTGTCCTGGTTTGTAGACAATATCATACGAATAGGCTTGAATTTGAAGAAACATGCGTTGTAATCGTGACGGTATTGATCCTAACGGCTTTTTACTGATGGTGACAAGTGGAGAGTGATCAGTTTCAATTTTGATGTGCTGACCATAAATGTATTGCTTAAATTTACTACAGCCATAGGCTACAGCGTACATTTCTTTCTCGATTTGAGCATAGTTTTGTTGGGTGGATGTGAGAGATTTTGACGCAAACGCAATTGGTTTATTGTCTTG
The DNA here is from genome assembly GCA_011764245.1 of Trialeurodes vaporariorum. Taxonomy (NCBI): domain Eukaryota; kingdom Metazoa; phylum Arthropoda; class Insecta; order Hemiptera; family Aleyrodidae; genus Trialeurodes; species Trialeurodes vaporariorum. The sequence goes on from VMOF01000111.1 coordinate 48,316,545, forward strand.
CAGAATAGTGGCTCCTACGGCTGACTTGGACGCATCGACACTCAGAACAATTTTCTTGTTCGGGTCATAATGTGATAAGACTGGCGCACTTGTGACTAGATGTTGTAATTGCTTGAATGATTCATCTTCTTGAGGACCCCACTTCCACTCGGCATTTTTCTTGACTAGATTTCTTAAGCTTTGAGATTTTTCTGGCAGGTTCGGTAAAAAATTTGCTAAGTAATTGACTAGACCTAAAAAACGTAGAAGTTGTTTTTTATCTGTTGGAGGATCCATGTGGCAAATTGCTCGGACTCGTTCTGGATCTGGTTTTACACCTTCTCCTGAGAAAATATGACCTAAGTATTTGACAAACGTAGTACCAAAAACACATTTTTGTTGGTTAAATTTAATATTTAATTCTGTGGCTCTTATGAGGACATTTTCAAGACGTTGATCGTGTCCTTCTTTAGTACTTGCATGAACTAGTAAATCATCCAGATAGATTTCAACTCCAGGTAGATCTCCAAAACATTCAACCATTGTTCTGTGGAACAATTCTGGTGCTACTGATATACCAAAGGGAAGTCTTAAAAATTTGTATCTGCCAAATGGCGTATTGAAAGTTAGTAGATCAGTGCTTTCCGAATGAATAGGAATAAACCAGAAACCTGAATTTGCATCCAGCGTTGAAAAGTATTTGGAACCGTTGAGTTTTGACCGGATTTCTTCTATTGTTGGAATTGGAAAATGGGATCTGAGCAGCGACTTATTTGAATTCCTAGGATCTAGGCAAATACGAATGTGACCAGACTTACGGACGGTGATGACCATTGAACTGACCCAATCAGTAGGTTTGGTGACTTTACAGATGACTTCATCGTTGACCATTCTTTGTAGTTCCTTTTTGACTTTTCTGTGCAGGCGAAAAGGAAGACGTCTACTTGCATCGACAATTGGGATCGCATCAGGACGTAAATAAAGTTTGCATGGTTTGGAGAAACAACCTAAACCTTTAAAAACTGAGGCATACTTTTTCAACATTGCTTGACAATTATTGACAGGATTTTTATGACTATTGGCAGAATTATTGTGACTAATTGTATTGACTCTTTTAATCAGCTTTAAATCAATGCAAGACTTTCGTCCTAAAATCATACAACAATCTTGATTCATAATATAAAACGGTAATAAAAATCTTTGGTTATTATAATAACACGTCAATTCGGCAATACCTGTTACATCCATGTCATTGCCACAAAAAGAGGTAATTTTTGCTTTCGCAGGGTAAATTAAAGTTTCATTTAAATTAAGACGTTTAAAATGAGACAAACTCATAGCATTAATACCGGCACCAGTGTCTAATTGAGCTCCAGCAGGCTGATTATTGATACTTAAGGTGACAGACCACGTATCAGAATCATTGTCAGATTTCAATTTACAAATAAAATAATCATTACTTTCTTGACTAGGGTTATTCTCGTTTGAGTAAAGATGTCTGATTGACTTATTCCTACACAATTTACTAAAATGATTCACACCTTGACAGTTGTAACAACGCTGACCATACGCTGGACAACGGTAGCGGTGAGTTTGACCACAATTATTGCAAGGCACATTAGATTGAGAAGTTTTGTTGGGACTATGGTGGTTTGAAGAGCTAGAACTGTTTCGCCTGGTGCGACTTCTATTTCTAGGTTGATGTCTGTTAAACGACTTTGATCTATGGCGTTGACGATTGTGTCGGTGAGACTGCGATCGGTGTCTAAAATTTCTGTGCGAAGACAAGTTGTAATTTGACGATGACCTGTTTTCATTTTGAGACACAGCAAAAACTTTACCTACATCAAGACTTTCCTGCATATCAAGGACTTGTTTTTGAGTTAATTCAAGAGATTTACACAGTTGAATAACTTTGTCGAGATCTTTTTCATCTTGATGCAAGAGTTTTTCTTTAATAACGATATGTTTCCGATCTAGACCGCAAATGAGTACATCTCTGACCAGTTCTTCTCTCAAAGCACCAAATTCACAAGATAAACTAAGGTTTTTCAATATTGTGACATAATCATCTATAGATTCTTGATCAAGCTGACGACGTGTTAAGAACTTATGGCGTTCTATCGTTAAATTTTTCTTTGGCAAGAAACGACTGTCAAAAAGTTGAATGAGGTTGACAAATGAAATTGTGCTGGCATCTTCATTGAAAGAGTTGAAAACAGATAAACCTTGTGGACCAATTAAAGATAATAAAAGTGCGACCTTTCTTTCGTCATTTTCTTTGGAGAGACCACTGGCAGTCAAATACAGTTTGAATTGGCTGAGCCAACTTACCCAGTTTAAGTGGACATTTGCTATTCCTTCGATTTCCAGCTGTGACAAATTTGGTTGGAAATTGATGATTCTGTTATTGACAACATTGGCATCCACATTTCTTGATCCAGAGACATTTTCATTGGACATGATGACTAAAACTTCCTACAAAGGACGATATGACCATGTGGACGAACGACGGAAAGACAAAGGAATTCGCGAAACGACGAGGTACGTGATGAGACGCATGAGATCAAGACCGATATTTTACAAACTACACGAATTACAAACGAGAATTATACACTAAAATGACTAGACGACGACGAAATTTGACCCTACCTGACACCATGTTATAAAATGAGAAATATTAAAAAGGATTTGAACGATAAATTAAAAGAGGCAGGTTATGACAGATGATGGTAGCCATGACAAGAGAGATTATATTGTAGACCCAGCTACGACAACCCCGACTGGTAGGTTCTACAGTGCTGCCACAGGCGGCAGATTGGCTAAACTATGATACAAAGGCAATGATGTCTGCGGCTGCATCTTCGGTCGACGATGACGCTGTGCCGCGAGGTTATGGTTTATTTCATGTGTAAAGATGTGGATTCGATAAAATATTTGAACTTCAACATTTTTCGAGAGATACTCGGAACTTAAAAATTCCAAACTGAAAAATTAAGCGCATGTAGTTGACGGTGAATCTTCTCGGCATCGTTTCGTTTGGAATCTTGACGTGTCCATTTTAGACTTATGCAAAAATCACGTTTTGTCCATCATATCGCGTTACCCGTCAAATTAAACTATTGTTTTTGATTGGTAATTTGAAGATATACCCCCCTAGAACCTGAGTACAAAATCGATTTCTTTTCAAAAGTAATTGAATTGGATCAAAGCAGCAGTAAGCAGATACAATGATTTCAAAGAAACTGCTGGTATTTGACGAACGGCAATTAATGGAATTGAAATCGGTACTACTAGTGCTGCTCATCGCCGCTTGGATTCGTCACAAATACTTTTTTAAAGTACATGTAATCGAAAAACGAGTAATTAAGTCCAATATTTTCCCCAATTCTCACGACCTTGCTTGGTTCCATCAGGCATACTCTTGATGGGTCAACGATTCCATATTTCTCCGAGGAAAAGTTTCTGTGTAATGAGAGGAATAAAAACCGACTCATCCAAATGTTACGTCTTTGAAGCATTCTTCAAGGGCAAAGAGGATAATCATTAGGCGCAGCGTCGTCGTCTATCAAAAATGCAGCCGCAGAAATCATTGTCTTAGTACTTGTTTCCAAGTCCAACTTTGGCTTCATATTGAGAAACAAGCCATTTTCCATGGTTAAAAACAATTAAAAAGTGGACCGATCCAGTGATCTCTGTTTAGTCGTCAGATTCAGATTTTGTTTAAAGACAGACTGGAGTCTTTTGATGGAAATATTGTGTATCGGGAGTACCGATAGGACGCTTTATGCATTTGGAAGAATCGACCGCGTGAACGTATTCGAAGGTTAAGTTCGACAGTGGACCAGGTGATGGGCATGCGCATTGCCGACATTGCGGTCGATTCCCATACGTTCCTCTTCTCCTCTTTCCTCTCATCGACTCTGTTGTGCGGAGCCTTTGATGTCGTCGACTCCTGCTCGAGTCCGTGAAAGCCTAAAGCCAACGACCAATCAGAACTCGTCGAGCTCGTGTCGGTAATCCCTACTCAATATTTCCATCAAGGGACTATAAGACGGATGTCCTGTCTCCGCGTGCCGCGTCGGTTGCAGTGCCTGCCGATGCCGAAAAAGTGGGCTCAGATGCTCAGTGCATATTGCGTAAATTGAAACAGTGAGTGCAGCAATCATACGTCCAAGTGCTAGTTTTGAAATTCTGAAAAAACGCATTCTTCGATTTTGATCTCTATGAGATATGTTATTTTCTAGAAAAATCGCTACAATTTAATCCAAACCGCATGTTGGGGAAACTTTTCGTTTCTGAATTATGAATTTTTAAAGTTTCAAAAATCGCAATTTTAGCGTTCTCCGTGACAGCGACGAAACCTAAAAAAAGAATTTCTCCACTTCTAATCAACAAAACTTGATGAAAATTGGGATTTGGGGGTTTTGAAGGTCGTAAAATTCAATTCTGCTATCAGATATGAAGAATTTTGAAATCCAAGATGGCTGCAAACCCATCTGCTTGGTAGCCATCTTGGATTTCAAAATTCTTCAAATCTGATAGCAGAATTAAATTTTACGACCTTCAAAACCCTCAAATCCCAATTTTCATCAAGTTTTGTTGATTAGAAGTGGAGAAATTCTTTTTTTAGGTTTCGTCGCTGTCACGGAGAACGCTAAAATTGCGATTTTTGAAACTTTAAAAATTCATAATTCAGAAACGAAAAGTTTCCCCAACATGCGGTTTAGATTAAATTGTAGCGATTTTTCTAGAAAATAACATATCTCATAGAGATCAAAATCGAAGAATGCGTTTTTTCAGAATTTCAAAATTTGTAAAAAATTTTGAGCCTGAAAATCAAAAATTTGCAAATTGCGAGTGTTTGTTCAAAATTTTGTCGAACATGTGGGTAGTCAAAAGAAAGAAAATTTTATTTCGCGTTTTTTCGCGCAAACCACATTGCAAAAGCTTTATTCGTTAGCGAGATATTTGAGTTTGAAGGTTTCAACTTTGACCCCCCGCCCCCCCTCTAAAAATTGGTTTTAGGTCGCGAAAATTTCAGGATTCACTACTAATAGTAACTTCAATCGATCCCCAAAGTTTCGTCAAAAACAAGCAGTGGGCGAAAAATGCCGATTTTGAATGAGCCCCTTTGAAATAGAGGAAGGGAACGGAATCAAATGGCTTAGCCATGTAACCACGCTACAAAACCTAGAAGCCAAGTACAAATGATAGTGTTAATTTGGACACATTAGATCTAATCGGGGAAAGCCAACTCGATTTGTCTAATTCTACTCGATGTAACCTAAGTCGAAACAAATCTTGACCTGAACCAATCAAATCAGCTTGTCTAAAATGTTGTGAGAAAATCTTGAATCCTTGGGTCCAATCGGTTGCGATAAAATTGTCGACTACTTTAGCGGCATATCCATCTAAAATTCTAGAGTAGGATAAAGCAACTTTCCCCTCTTGTTTGGAAGCAGTCAATAAATAAGTGGTTACGAAGTTGCGACTGAACTTCACTCGAATCTCATGCTCCCCCCACTTTTTGACCCCACGCGCCGCCCATGCCCCCACTCGCCGCTTATTGGTTCAAACTTGAACTTTTGCTGCACAATTGTTTTTGAGAGGGATTGTTCTAAGGTTATCCGTGGTGGTTCCACCCCCCCCCCCCCCCACTCGCCGCACACAGGTTCGGACCCTAATATTTGCTGGACAATTTTCTTTGAGGTGGTGGAATATTCGAAGGTTTTGTCCTAAGATCGTATGTAGTGGTCCTAACCCCTACCCACTCGCCGCACCCAGGTTTGGACCCGGATTTTTGCTGGACACCTTATTTTTGAGATGATGGAAATGGAATTTGACTTATGAGGACCAAATGTGCTCAAGGTGCGGCTTCTCTGACACTGTAGTGTCAGAACTGTCTGCTTGTTTTATTTAATAATCAAAAATAAGGTAAAATTCCAAGATTTTTGGTACAAGTGAAACGTCGACATCGTTTTTCGTATTCGATTATATCGAAGGTCCAAGTTCGACTTGGGCCCATTTTCAAGAAGCATTACTTACTCCTCTTTGAAGAGTCGGAATTCACAAATCGAGGACACAAAAATACTTTGAAAAGCAAGCCCTTTTCAGAAAAAAATTCAATTATAACAAAAATTTAGTCAAATTTTGGTTTTGAAGCTCAAAAAACTTTTAGACGTTTTTGGGCCCCAAGGAGGGCCATCTGAAAAATTCTGAGTTACGACCCCTATTGAGTGATACATCAATCGAAAATACGTAACAAACTGAGCATTTCGGCGCATTTTCGATTAGTGTATCAATCAATAGGGGTCGTACCTCGGAATTTTTCAGATGGCCCTCCTTGGGGGCCAAAAATGTCTAAAAGTTTTGGGAGCTTCAAAACCAAAATTTGACTAAATGTTTTTTATAATCAAATTTTTTTCTGAAAAGGGCTTACTTATTTGGGTATTTTGTGTCCTTGATTTTTAAATTCCGACTCTTCAAAGAGGAGTAATGACTTCTTGAAAATTAGTCCAAATCGAACTTTGGCCTTCGATGTATAAAAAACGGAAAACGATATTGAACTTCGATTCGCACCAAAAGTCTGATAATTTCACCCTCTTTGCGATAAATAAATAAAATATGGGGGTCCCCGTTTGAAGTATTGAATTTTGGGACGTGGTATCCGCCCTGCGGGCCCCCCAGAGATGGCCCCGAAATCGGAAACCCCCCATAAAGATGTCCCCCTCAAGCTAATCGAACACGTGTTTCAGTGTTTTTCGAAATCTGGAGCCGTTCGAAATCGAGATATTTGGCCTAGCTCCTTTTTTAATTGACACCCTATATGCTATGAAACTTAAAGAAAAGCGGTATTATAAAAATAACAACGCAGTCGAAGCAGCTTACACTGATTGACTGCATGTTATCTTTGTATCGCTAGACTACTATACAAAATCTGCTGGCTGCTTGTTAACATGCAGTAAGTACTGCATGTTTTTGGTATGGTTTTGTATCGATTTTGGCCATAAACTTCCTGCGTAAAAATCGACAATTTTCGGCTTGGTCGCAAACGTGCGTTGTCAGATTTCCGCGCGTAATGATCGCGTCTTGCTTTACGGTGGATTCCGTTCGTTCGATATATTGCGGAGCGGCAACGCCAAAAGTCTCCCTATCCTTTAACCAGCTACAAAACGAATCGCGCGCCATATCGGATTTTCGATATTCTTCGGTCCGCCGCACAATGGACAGAAATCAAATCTTAGGCGGTCCAAATTCGATCTGTTCAAAGTTGGAAAACTAGTATTTTAGCTGGGTACTATAGTTGATTTTAAGGGGTTTATTTGGCTCAGTTTTTTATTCCTGGCCTGTCCCATACTTATCGGAGAGTATCATTTGATGGATCGACAATTCTTGTGATATCTCATGTCTTTATATTTTTCACCACTTAGGACTCGATTTGGATCCATAGTGCGCCGTTTAAATGTTCGAATGTTTGAGTTAGGTTTTGACTGAGTGTTGACCCTAAGTTTTTCATAAGGATTTGTCTCCGGTGGTTTTGGGGGGCTGAAAATATTTTCCCCGAACTCTTTGGGGTCGATATACGTTACACGTGTTTTACCGATTTTTCATATTTGCCTTAGTTTGGCCACAATAAAAGCTGGCCAGGTGGTCTGAAACACCCTGTATGTTGATTCGTCCATTTGATGAACACCTTAAGCTTTTCCTTCAAATGTTTTTTTTTGTGGGTTCATGTGTGGATTTTGAGACTTTCTGCTGGTTTCCATGTGATTTTTACGCGATTTTACATACGAATCGCCATATCGCTGCAACAATTGTTTGCAACAGACCCATTGATTATTTTTTTAACGATTTCAAAGGAATATTCTCGGGTTTAAAAACTTTCCGAGAACACTTCTTTTCGACACTTACGGTCTATAAATCAAAGTAAAAATCGATGATTGTCTCCCGATACGGTTAAAAACATAAATATACGCCAAATCGATTTTTCGCGCGTATTCCAGTGATTTGGACGTATCAGATGAGAGGTCACGTCTGCCTACATAACGTCAGCATACATTTTCAAGTCTCTTCATACGGTAAACTATGGGTACAGTGTTGTAGTCAGAAATTTTCGACGGGGGGGGGGGGCCAGGGTCCAAATTGTGTAAAATTTCTCTGAAAAATTAAAAAGTTACCTTTTTCGGAGCTAAATTGGGTCTCGAGAGGAGGGGGAAGGGGTCCAGATCCCTTAGAACTCCCCCCCCCCCTTTCCCTTGGCTATGGCACTGCGTGAGTAGCTGGAAGTTTCTATGGAAAAAGAATGGACTCAAACTGGCGTGAAATTACGTAATTTCAAGACTTCCGCAAGTCCAAACATCGAAATTTAAAGATCGCGCGGCCACATGTTCCCGTGATCCGATCGAACTCATACTTCTTGAGCATCATTTTTGACTTCGGTGGCATCTTTCTAGCCGCGTCACCTCGCCGCATTCGAGAATAAAATGTGTGTAACATCTCCTTGCGTAAAGATATATGGAGCTATCGGGAAGAGCATTCTTGCTATATTGACGTTCGGCGGGTCAAAACGCGCTCTCATCAGGCTGATTTCAACCTCTATATGGAATTGATTTTCAAGTACTACTACTTTTTTGCATGAGCTTTTACGATTTTTAACATGATTCATGTTTTGAAAACGATTTATTGACACATTTTATAGCAGTTTTGCCAAACTCCATAAAAACACGATATTCCCCTATAGGTTTGGGTATTTTAGAGGGCCTAATTGTAAATTGAGCGTATTTTCGTCAAAACTTCAACTTTTTCAAACTTTCTGGCACCTAACTGGTGTGAAATTGTATGAACTTTCACTTGAAACAAGTTTCGGAACAATATCTACAATCGTTTTGGCGCAGTGTTGTCAAACTTCATAAAGAACACGATATTCCCCCAGTTTCGGGTATTTAGGAGGACTAATTGTAAATTGAGCGTATTTTCGTCAAAACTTCGACTTTTTAAAACTTTAAGGCACGTAACTGGTGTAAAATTGTATGAGCTTTCATACGAGACAAGTTTCGGAACGATATCTGCGCTCGTTTTGACGCAGTGTTGCCAAACGTGCTGAAAAATGTGATTTGTTGCGATTTTTCCGATTTTTGGGGGGCTGGAGGGAACCCTAAATATCAATATTTTTCAAAAAACGAAAGATCTTCGTGAATTATTTGGCTGATATAAAAATTTGGCGAGTGTGCCCGATCAAATTTCGAAAAGTCGTGTGTTTCGACCCACCTTACTATTGAGTGATACATCAATCGGAAAGACTTAACAAACTGAGCATTTCGGCGCAAACCGGAGGTGGATATCGTTTTTACATTTGAGATATCGAATGTCAATTTACAGATTGCGATATCTCGATTGTGAAAAATGATATCGAACTCCGGTTTGCACCGAAATGCTCAGTTTGTTAGCCTTTTCTATTAATGTATCAATCAATAGGGGTCGTACCTCGGAATTTTTCAGATGACCCTCCTTGGGGGCTAAAAACGTCTAAAAGTTTTTGGAGCTTCCAAAATAAAAGAGGTTTATTCAAAAAGGCCGTTTTTGTGACCCCCTCGGGGGTGTATCAAAATTTCAGGGATGATAGAGCTCGTCGTGGGGAGTCTGAATCTGGGCTTGGAATTTCTGTAGCCCCCCAGGAAGCGGTGTTGCCAAGCTTCAAAGTTGACGTCGTTTTTTGGTCATAACTCTTCAACGAATAAAGATATTGACCTGCAGTTTGTTTTAAACGATAGGAAATAAAAAGTTCTTTCATTTTCATACCTGATTTAAAGGTTTTGAACGATTTTTGTCCAAGTTATGGCGATTTTTCGTTTTTTATGACTCTTAAAAAATGACGTTTTCAACATTTAAAAATACTGCGCTCCTGCAGATCGGTATAACGAAAAACGAAAAATCGCCATAACTTGGACAAAAATCATTCAAAACCTTTAAATCAGGTATGAAAATGAAAGAACTTTTTATTTCCTATCGTTTAAAACAAACCGCAGGTCAATATCTTTATTCGTTGAAGAGTTATGACCAAAAAACGACGTCAACTTTGAAGCTTGGCAACACCGCTTCCTGGGGGCTACAGAAATTCCAAGCCCAGATTCAGACTCCCCACGACGAGCTCTATCACCCCTGAAATTTTGATACACCCCCGAGGGGGTCACAAAAACGGCCTTTTTGAATAAACCTCCTTTGACTAAATGTTTGTTATAATTGAATTTTTTTCTGAAAAGGGCTTACTTATTTGGGTGTTTTGTGTCCTTGATTTTTAAATTCCGACTCTTCAAAGAGGAGTAATGACTTTTTGAAAATTAGTCCAAATCGAACTTTGGCCTTCGATGTATAAAAAACGGAAAACGATATTGAACTTCGATTCGCACCAAAAGTCTGATAATTTCACCCTCTTTTCGATTAATAAATAAAATATGGGGGTCCCCGTTTGAAATATTGAATTTAGGGACGTGGTATCCGCCCTGCGGGCCCCCCAGAGATGGCCCCGAAATCGGAAACCCCCTATAAAGATGTCCCCCTCAAGCTAATTGAACACGTGTTTCAGTGTTTTTCAAGATCCGGAGCCGTTCTCGAGATATTTGGCCTAGCTCCTTTTTTAATTGACACCCTATATAACAACGCAGTCAAAGCAGCTTACACTGATTGACTGCATGTTATCTTTGTATCACTAGACTGCGATACAAAATCTGCTGGCTGTTTGTTTTTCTTTGGTTTTAAGTGAGATAATTGCTGTACAGTGTGGAAAAGACAGCGCTTTTACCATAGCGGCCGGCCCGAAGAAGCAGCGGAGAGGCGGGTTGCAATGTTGCATACTCACTGCCGCTTTTTATGGTAAAAGCGCTGACTTTTCCACACTGTGCAGCGATTATCTCACTTAAATTGCGTCGTATCGAAAGAAACAAAGACGACTAAAAATCTTTCTAAGTGGTTTTCGCATCTTATTTCAGTAACTATTTTTCAAATTTTCAATCCGTAACATAAAATGTGTGCTGTTAAAGGCACAAGATTGCCTGAAAAGTGAGTCTGACACTCAATTTTTTAATTTCTCGCGGTCATCAATAGATTTTATACGTAAAATTACCGTAAGACCAATTTTCAGGACATTTGGTTCATAATGGTGGTCGCGCTATTCCAAAAAAAACATAAACTTTGTAAAACTTTGGGGGGCTGTAGCTCCAAATGGGGGTATTTTCGGACACATGTCTATAGGAGAAGTCTATTATTTTGACCTCTAAAATGCGTGGTTACAAGGACGCGATATGTTTCTGATACACCCTGTATATTAACAATAACATAGGCCTCTTCCATATTGTCACCGAACGCTAACTTTGGGTTAAATTCAGTCCTTTGACTTCTAAATAAATGCAAGTGTCACTAAAAGATCAAACGTCTTGGTGGGAAAACAAATTAGAGAAATGGGGATGCAACTACTTATAATGAATGGAGTAACCTCAGCATCTGCAGATCAGAGCCGAGTAGTGAGTACGGTATCGTAGGTTCGTGGGTGGGCCATGCAGACCCCGTTTCATTCAGGGGTCCGCTTCATTAACAATCCATTACTTTGATATTATAGTTACTCCTCTGGTGGACTGACTCTTCCCTTATCCCTCTCCTTCTGGCCCCTCCAACATTTATCTATCGCGCTTAGCCAGGAGGTGAAGTCACTACTCACACCAGCTTGCTTGACAGTCAGGAGTCAACCTCGCGTCAGTCCTCTCCGATTTTGATTTCCATTCATGAACTGTTTCCTGTTTCATTCATATTTTCTTCCCTTACCTCCTAAATAAAAAGAAAAGTGCCTACATGAGTACAATAGCTTCCTATTCCTTCTTATTTCGTCATCCTCGTATTATTGTGTTTGCGCGTCGTCATCAAGCAGTTCGGGCGATGCCCGATATTATCTTGACAAGTCACCCACGGTGGTGTAATTATTATTTGTAAAAGAAGAAGGACGATCGTCCCATCTCACACTTTTCAAAAAGTGACATCCGGACTTTTCATTAATAGTCCCTTGAATTTCGTCGGGAAGAAGCAAAAAGCGTGATGGTCAAATCTCAGATTAAGAGGCCATACGTTCAAGGAGTTTTATTCGCACCGGGTAACCACTGGCTGCAGCACGGACAGTCTTTAGGCTCTGCAGTAAGGGAAATCGAAAAAATTAGATGATTTTTTTTTTTTTCTTTTTTGTACTTTTGCTTTCGTTTGAGCCATTTAAAAAAAAAAAAAAAAGTGGAAGGGCTTGAGAAGTTACGATCGTTTTTCCTATTTTTGAATTATTTTCCAAAAAAAGTCTTAAAAAAGGAAACCAGCAGAGCTGATCATGTCGATCAGCAAAGGCAATGAAATATTGTACGATTAGAAATTCTGCGGCACTGTAATCTTTGCCGTGGACCAACGCAACAGCTCTGAGCATGTAGAGAAAATTACAAAGCCGCATGCAATGGCGGTGCCCATGATTTCACTTTGTCATGGCTCTCTATGTAAGCATAATTATGTCGCCGGAAAATAGGAATTCTAGGCAATTAGCAATCGGCTTGCTCATTGGCAAGGCAAATCGCAAGCCATTTATTCATGATCAGAAAATATTTAGAACAAGCGTAGTTAATGGTGGCTTACAAACAAATTATATCGAGATTTGATTTAGCTAATTCTAAAGGTAATAAGCTAACGAGCATATTAATATTCACAGCTTAAGTTTAATTTATTTTGAGAAAAGTTTTTTATAATACCCAATTCAATTTGCCCATCCCTGAGCAAATGAATAATGCATATTTCATTTAGAATGCTGAACGAGAAAAGTACTTAGAAGTTATATCTGTATTTTTGAAAGGACTCCTATATGTATATAGGTACTCATTTGGAATGTGATTTAATTAATAAATAACTGGTTATTGAACTGTTTATTGGAACACGGATGATGAGAAGCACCCGTTGTCAATGAACTGAATGGCCTTCTGAATAAATCGCAAAAATTCAGCTAATCTTTAAAATGATTTGAGAGTAAACTTCATCATTCATCAATTTAGAAAAATACTAAGGACTAGAATGAAGATAAAACTTCCTTAGATGAATGAAAAATAGAACTGGTCATGTTTCAACAGGAAAGAATTCTATGTTACCGTTCAGAGGAAAGTTTCAATTTTCTTTCTGAATTTTGACACAAAATGTAGAATGGCCCGTTAAGTTTGGTGAGACAGTCATAAGCAGAGGTTTTGAATGAATGTATCACCACAACATATATGATGTGTGGAAGTAACAAAGTAACAAAAATAAAAGGAATACTTATAGGTTGAATATCAATTGACTCACCCAGAATCCAGTTACATAACAAGTACTTCATGCTGACATCTAAAGGTACCTACCTACCACAGCACTTTTATTTTTGGAAAAAGGCGGAAAAAGAGATAGATTTTATACATTTGCTGAGAAAAAAATTCAAAACAAAACTGGGTCAAACCATCTCAAATGTTTCATTAAGAGACCTGATATTTGAATGAATATTGAACAGATAGATGGTAGAGTATTTATTCCCACGTGACGGTGAAGATTTCGCGCAAAGATTATCGCACTGCAAATGTTGAGAGCTTGTGATGTGGTTTCGGCGATTTTCTTATGATCAAAAAACATTGTTGCAGAGTCACAGTAGCAATTGTGTCCCCCGCCCCTTATTAACCCTCCTTTGTTACCAAGGCACGGATACATTTTAGTTCTTAGTTTCTTTAAGAGTTTATAGAAGAGCAAGTTTGCCCTTCTACAAACTCATAAAGAAACTAGTGGTTATTACTATTAAGAAAGCAGTCTTTTGAACTCTTAAAATTTAAGCTGTCAACTTTGTCTCCTCATTGAAGAGAAATTGCAGAAGAGCAAATTTTTTGGGAGCCCTTCACATTCATCATAAGAGCCTCTCAGAGGAGTTGGTAAGATTACCGACATTTGTCACACTGATCAATCGACAACATCGCGGACTAAACCGCACATGGCCGTCGTGTGTCATGCCTTCAGATACTCAGGTGGTAGATGCTTTAAAACTGGTCATAAGAGCCTCTGAGTGTTATCCAGCTTGTAGGATAATTTACAAATTAATTCTGTAACTTGCAGCATGTAGAAACCAAAATATCCTTTAGTCTGACAACTGAAGCGCGGGTACTCAATTAGACATCAGTACAAATATGCTTCAAATGTGCTATGCCGAATTGAACAGATCATGTGAAATAATTTGAAGTCAAATTGTTCAAAGAATATGATCAGATTATCTAAGGAAATAAACTTAGATCCTGCTTACCTAGTCAAGCATTACAGGAGTGCATCAAATCCAGATGAGGGCATTCCGATACAGTTTCAACAACTGTTGAGAAACTTTTCTTAGACTCAAGTATACAGTGAACAGTAGGACATATCCTCACGCTTGAGGAGGAAGAAAACATTGTGACCAGTTATGAAATAAACAACAAAAATGGTGAGAGTCGAAGTAATAATGAATCGATCAATCTAAATCTTGAAGAGAACTAAGTATACCAGATTGTTCTTAGACTCATTGAGTCTGAATCAAAATCTCTGCCAAGATAATGAAGATGAGAATCATTTACGGTGGATGAATTCATTTTTACGCGAGGATACAAGACCAGACACCACAAATTATTGAAAACTGACGGAACAATGAATGCAATACTTAATAGGTCATAAGAATAATGGTAAGTAACGAGCACCCATCAGGACTTCAATACTGCTGGCTAGTTAAATCACAGATACTTTCAAACCACATGAGTTCAGATAAAGGTATGAGACAGGATTTAATCGGCATACAAATATCCAGAAACAGATCCTTGAAATTTGTGCCTTACAAATTAAAATCTACAAACGAAAACACAAAGGCACTTAAGTCATTCACTCCGATGGTTGAAGACGGCAATAGAACTCGTGCCTCGGAATTATTTTATTTGAAAAGCAATGATGAAAGTATCGGCTTCGAATGAAACGATTTTCGTTCAAGAATCTATCTAGGCTCAGTTTCTACTAATTTATAACCCATCACAACCAATTTTATTCGTTAAATTCACAAGAAAACAGCGGAGGTTCCGAGATACGTCGAGCACTGATGAATGTAAACACTGGAAAACACGACTTCAACAGCCTCTAATTTTCTTTTCAACTTTGTCTGATCCGATGAAAATTTAAATGAAGCGGCAGTCTTACATATGAAAATGTTTGAAATTTCCTCAAAAATCTCCCTGACAACTTTTTTTTTTAGTTTAAATCGATCGTTTTTGAGAAAATCAACTTTAAAGGACTGAAAGTCTAAATCCCGTGTTAAATGTCCATAAGGCCGAATCGGTGGTTCCCAGCGAGCGAAGGCAGCCAATCAGAAGCCGCCTGCTCAAAATCGAAAAGAGCCACCTCGCTTGAAACTCCGTCCGGACTCTTATTTTCTCTTTGCGCCACCTAACATCTGATAGCAACCGTTGCTTCGAATTTTGTTGTTCTCTCTATCACGATGATTGTTTTCTCCATCTTTCTGGCACTAGGCACCAGCTGATTGATTACTATCTTAAGATGTCAATTTCTAACTCATCATTTTTTTCCATGAATCCACCTGGACGACACCGATACTTGTCCGATCACCGAAATTAAGATACACAAACTACAGTTAGAACTTAGGTGGGAGACCAGTAACAAGGAAATAGATGTGCGCCAACATGGAACTTTTCCCTTGGCAAGCATGGAAAACTGTCGTGGAAATTTTTCCTTGCCATGCACGGAACATTGTCAAGAAAAGTTTTCCTTGGAAAGCTTGGAAATATTTTCGTCTCATTTTTCCTTGACCCGAAAGTCATGGAAAAAAGTCGTGGGAAAAGTCATGGAACATTTCTATTGCGGCATTCGTATGTAAGCAGTGGCACAAGTTCAAAAATAAGCTTATAAAGATCACAAATATTGCATTTTTAGTTGCCTGTGTCGCAGTGGCAAATGAGTAACAAAATACATTTCTGACAATGTAAAGTAAGTACAATCAACAGAAAAACCAATTCCAAAATCCTTGAACATGCAGCAACATGCTTGGATTGGTTTATATACAATGACCCGAGTACAAGAAGAAGACGTAGTGGTGGTATCAAAAGTGTAAGCACACCCAGACCCACAATCTTTTGAACTTTTCAATAGTATTTTTCTTGTTTCAAAATGAAAATTAATAAAAATTAATTTGAGCGTTGGTTTTTCATTGAGGAAGACTTGAAAATTATAAGTTCAAAGTCAAAGACAAGTTTTGTTTATAGTTTTGAGGAAATAAAAATTGAAAAGTCGTCAAAAATTATGGTCTAGATACGCCTACACTTCTAAACCGAGCTCTAATAGGAAAATGTTATGAAAACTGTGTTGTTTGAGTGCTGCAAGTAAACCTATTGCGTTGCTTGGTAAGGAGTAGGGATTTCAAGTAAACAAATGGATTATCCGGCAAAAACGAAAAAAACATAGGAGGTTGGAGGGTACTCGGTGAAACAGCAGACAATAAAGCGAAGTAAAACCAACGGGAAAATCTAAAGGCGGGAAGTGAAATCTGCCGTCAGTGTATTTTTCACATTTAGACATCAAATGTAAAATAATCGATTCTACAGGTGGCTGCCAGCCTACTCAAGCACTCAAGAATCGATTATTCAATCTAACTTGAAATAAAACAAGTGAATATGGTTGCCAAATGGCCAGAGCCCACTGATAAAATTTATGGGGAAGAAAGAATAAAATAAATTAGATTAGATTTGGGGTGAAATGCTATTCTAAAATTGGAAATAGACGTTGCACTCCAACATGTGTGCTTAAGGGGTGGAAAAGGTGAGAGCAGAATAAATCAAAAATGGAAAAATTGCACAGCATTACCTGAAATCATCCTCGTTTGTGGCGTAAGGATAATCTGGGGGAAGAAGAGCCAGGACTGATCCTGGTAAGCCGGGTTGTACGGTTCCTGTTGGTCGTAGCCCGCGAACATATTACTGGATCACCTGCTTGACTGCTACCACAATATCCACGCAGCGCTCCTCTGCTGTTATCGAAAGCGAAGAACAGATAACCGGTCGCCTTTCTGCGATAACGCCTCGGTATCGCAAGCTACACCTGATCTAATTAGAACTCGTTTTTTTTTTTCTTTTTTTTTCTTATATTTTATATTCGTCCATACAATGATGATGGTTCAATCAATTTTGATGCTCCCTCCGAAGATATAATTCTTGTTCACATATCCTTCTCGTGGAAATCACCCCGTTTTTGTTTTTTTTGTGGGTGATTGTTTTTATAAATCTCGTAGACTTGCAATGCCAGTGCTTTCTGACGGTAAAGGTACATAGCTTCGCGTTAGAAGAGGGGCAGAGCTGGGGATTCCGGAGGGACTCTAAGGCCTATAAAATGTCCGGGACGGACGGGTTTTGGGCTGTATACCAAAATATGGCCCGGCGGATATAATCTGCCATTTCTTCAACAGAGCATCAAGATGTTTGAAGCCAGCGCTTCCCAACGATACATTATACCTACTTAGGGCCGGTCTGGGAGTCGAAGGACCAAATAGAATACACGGGACGTTAACCGACGAATTGCGGAGCATTTAGGGACAGGGTGAGTCGGGTAGACTCTAGACCCTCCCTAAGTAACGTTGAGTTGGGAGCGCTCCCAACATTCCGAGGCTCCGTTAAAGAAATGTGAAGTTAGAATCACCATTTAAAGGTACGACCCAAAGCCCGTCCCGAACATTTTTCAGCCCCAGCCGTGACTACCCCTAAGTGCTGCGATTTGTTCGTTTACCCCTTGTGTTACTTAATGGAGGTTGGTTTTTGGTGCCACCGTTGAGTGATGGCCGATGCTTGTTGAGGTTCGTTGTTTGCTTTGGAACCAATTAAATAAATAAAGTTCTCGGTAAAGTTCAGTGATAAACAGAGATCCAGCACAAAGCTTGCGACAGATGTCCACTTATCCAGCTAAATTATGGCCGAGCCTCATCGAAAAAATAGCCTTCGGGATCTCTAGGTCTCTGCAAGGAAAGTTTAATTTCTAAATTTTTCTTTCGAAATTACAAGCACGTGACCTGACTGACTGTTATCGCGGCCCCATATCATTAGACAGGGTGTTACAAAACTCATGCGTTAAACTGCTGGAGCATATATTTGAGGCCAAAAATAAGACATTTTGTACCCCTGTAAACCTGGGTCGGAAAATGTCCACCTTTAGAGCTTTAGCCCCCTAACTTTTCAAAAAATTGATGGTCTTTGAATAGTAACCACCCTTATGAACCAAATGTCATGAAAATTAGTGACCCTTGGTAATTTTACGTGTAGAATCCATTCATGACCTCAAGAAAATCAGAAATTAAGTCTGACCATAGGTGGATCCAGGAGGACCGCTACGGTGGCATGCCCCCCCCCCCCCCTTGGCCCAAAAAAAAATAGTAAGAGGAAGAGAAAGATGAGGGAAAGCAAAAAAAGAGAATCTAAGTGTGATTCATGTAACTTTCTATAATCATTATCTTGTTTGGGAATGGGGAAACAAATAGCAAGGACGGGATCTTCCACTTTTACGAAAAAAATTGAAATGAGGTAGAATCAAAATGAGGAGTAAACGGTTAAAAGATGCCTCAAATTGGCTGTAGAGAAGCTTAGAAATTCGAAATTTTCTGGGAGAGGGACGCCAGCCCCCATACCAAACTGGACGGTTCCTATCTCGCCAGCGGGACAAAAATCGAAAAATGAAACTTCCGGAAATTGGGAAGTATACAGGGGAATCGATCCTCTATAGAATAGAGACTAAGGATCGGGTATAAATAGTTTCATACTGACTTACTTTTTATGAGTACTGGACCTGAAAAGTGTCCTAAATGAAAATGTACTTCTTTCAATGATTTTTTTGTCATATTTCATCCCGCTCTGCAGGGCTCTGAAACGTACCCACGTCAAAGCTGTATTTTTTTCTTGATTCTAGACACAAAGAGCTATAAAAAGCTCCATCAATTAATTTTTTTTACGTAATTTTTGATGGGAGTAAATTATTTTTTTTTGAGGGCCCTCTAAACTACAAGTTTATAATTTTCATTGGAGTGCCAAAAAAAAGCCCCATGAGACCCCACTATGATTTTTGCGCTAAAGTGTGGGCAATTAGGTAGGTAACACGCCCACAAATTTTTTCGACCCGACAGACACCGTAAGTATGTTTTTTTTCGCTTTATGTGCGCCTTTACCGCGCCGCTCTATGTGGTATTTGACCAAAAAAGTTGGCATAAACTGTTTTAATCATCCAAATGATTTGAAATTGGGTGGACGGGGGTATTTTTTAGCGCTAAATCCAAATTTTGCATCAATTTTTCAAAATTCGAAAATCCAAGATGGCTGCCGACATTTTTGTTAAATTCTATAGAGGATCGATTCCCCTGTATACTTCCCAATTTCCGGAAGTTTCATTTTTCGATTTTTGTCCCGCTGGCGAGATAGGAACCGTCCAGTGTGGCATACCCTCCACTTACGTTACAAAAATGCCCCCCCCCCCTCTGAGCCTTTCCTGGATCCACCCCTGAGTCTGACTGTTTTTTTCAAGCAATCGTGTGCCTTTACCGGCACATATTATATGTTACGGATTAAAAATTTGACAGAGAAATACAAAAAAAAATGTGATAGAAAAAACTATTCGAAAGATTTTTGGTCCTTTTTTTTTATACGACGCGTTTTAAGCGAGGTAATTGCTCCCCAATGTGGAAAAGTCAACGCTTTATTTATGGTGGAGAAGCAGCGGAGAAGCGGGTTGCATACTTACTGCCATTCTTCATAGGAAAAGCACTGATTTGTCCACCTTTTGCAGCGATTACCTCGCTTGGAACGTGTCGTATCGAAAAAATGCTTGCAACAAAAAATCTTTCTAATAGTTTTTCCCATCTTATATTAGTAATTTTTATCAAATTTTTAATCCGTAACATAAAATGTGTGCCACTAAAGGTACAAGATTGTCTGACAAGTACAGTCAGATTTAACTTCTGATTTTCTCATTGATGGATTCAACACTTAAAATTACCTCGAGACACCAATTTTATGACATTCGGCTCATAATGGTGGTCACTATTCCAAAAAAACCACCAATTATTTAAAACTTTGGGGTCCGTGGCTCAAAATGGGGACATTTTTGGACCCATGTTTTACGGTAAAAAATAATTATTTTGGCCTCTGCCTAAAATATACAGGGTGTCCGAGAAATGAGTTCACACTTTTGCTGTGAGCGCCTGGTTGATTGTAAAAATCTGAAAAATTCAGGAATAATCTATTACCTCTAAGCGACTTCAGAGAAAATGTCGGGGGGCTCCCACTCCCTTTGAGGGGGGGTCCCCAAAATGTACCCCGTGTTGCCAATATCTCGCATATTTTAAATAGCAGGGGGTATTTTTTATTTCATCATTCAAAAGGTCTCAAAAAACTGAGCAATTTCGTTTTTTCAGATTTTCGGTAGCCCCACTCAAAACAAAATGGCGGCCAAATAGCTACCCCATACTTTAGAGGCCCATAACTTCGGTTTGAATTAATATTTTTTCAAAAACTAAAAATTTTCTGAATTCTCAGAACGTCCTCTTTCCAATGATGTGCCACACTTTATCATTTGGTGGAAAAAAATGGGGCGCGGTGCCCCCCCCCCCCCACAAATTTTTGAGTTTGGGGGGCTGTAGCTCAAAAAAGTGAAATGTGAAGGGGGTCGTGTTGTACATCAATCGAAAGGTCTTAAAAAAGGAAAGAATTTGGCGCAAACCCGAAGTCGCTACGATGCGTCTATTCAAAATGGCGGTCAAAATGGCTACAGCCCTGCAGGGTCATACGCCAAAAAGCTTTGACCGGCCGCCACTTTTGATACAAGCATCGTATTGACGTCCGGTTTGCGCCATTCTCTTTCTCTTTCCAAGATCTTTTGATTGGTGTATCACTCGATGGAGGGATTTTATTTGGGGGGGGACAGTCCCCCACCCCCAAATCGTTAAATGACCACCATTTTGAATAGACACATCGTAGCGACTTCGGGTTTGCGCCAAATTCTTTCCTTTTTTAAGACCTTTCGATTGATGTACAACACGACCCCCCTTCACATTTCACTTTTTTGAGCTACAGCCCCCCAAACTCAAAAATTTGTGGGGGGGGGCACCGCGCCCCATTTTTTTTCCCCCAAATGATAAAGTGTGGCACATCATTGGAAAGAGGACGTTCTGAGAATTCAGAAAATTTTTAGTTTTTGAAAAAATATTAATTCAAACCGAAGTTATGGGCCTCTAAAGTATGGGGTAGCTATTTGGCCGCCATTTTGTTTTGAGAGGGGCTACCGAAAATCTGAAAAAACGAAATTGCTCAGTTTTTTGAGCCCTTTTGAATGATGAAATAAAAAATACCCCCTGCCATTTGAAATATGCGAGATATTGGCAACACGGGGTACATTTTGGGGCCTACGCCCCCCCCCTCAAGGGGAGTGGGAGCCCCTCGACATTTTCTCTGAAGTCGCTTAGGGGTAATAGATTATTCCTGAATTTTTCAGATTTTTACAATCAACCAGGCGCTCACAGCAAAAGTGTGAACTCATTTCTCGGACACCCTGTACATATGCTCTAGAAGTTTGGCACATGAGTTTTGTAACACTCTATAGTGTTAGTTGAGTTAGTTCCTCGAAAGATCTTCCAGAATTGTCATTGGAACTGTCCCCGCCCTATAGCCCCTAAAACTCTCAAAGAATTAATGGGGACAGTTTGCTCATTTGTCCAAAATAAACAACTGAAAAAAATAACCAAACGACGAATTGACAAAAAAAAAATGAAAAATATAGGAAATAATGAAACAAATAAACTAACCATGGTAAAAATTTTAGCAACATAGCACCATCATGGCGCTAATTGGAATGGTGCTAGCACCATGAGCATCATGGAATCTATAGTGCTAGGACCATTCTAATTAGCACCATGAAATCCATGGTGCTCATGGTGCTATCACCATTCCAATTAGCACCATGAGCATCATCATGGTGCTCATGGTGCTAGCAACATGGTATCATATTGTCCTCAACAGCGCACTCTGGGTGAGAAAAAAGAAAATTATTCTCAAGTTTGCAGCAGATAGCTGCTGTTGCAGGGAATGTTATGTCTTCAGACGCGTCTGAGGCACCATTCTGAAGTTATTCGATCATATTTGGAACGATTCAACCCTGGTAAAAATTTTAGCAACATAGCACCCTCACGGTGCCAATTAGTGCTGACACCATGAGCACCATGGAATCCATGGTGCTAGCACCATTCCAATTAGCACCATGATGAGACTCATGGTGCTAGCACCATGAAATTCATGGTGCTCATGGTGCCAGCACCATTCCAATTAGCACCATGAACATCATCATGGTGCTCATGGTGCTAGCGAAAATGGGTACGGACTCAAGGCGATCGGAGCAGGAGACAGTCGACCTCTAGAGTCCCTGTATATGAGTCTCGCCCAATGAGCTAAAAGTTAAGAGTGGCACATCAAGGAACGTTAGGCTAGTTCATTGCTGTCACCTAGGGCGCCGCCATCTTGCCGTAAAAATCGATTTTGAGGTTAAATTTTGTAGGTCGTTTCCGGTCGTTTCGTAAACAAACTCAGGCATAGCCGGAAACGACCTACAAAATTTAACCTCAAACCTTGAAATCAGCCGTCCAAATTCCGCTTTTTCCCGGGATTCCTTCTACCCTGTGTGGCACAAGGTGGACCAGCCCGCTGCCACTCTAAAGTTATAGCTCATTGGTCTCGCCACGTGAAGCATGCGAAGAGGAATTTCTAAGGCGACGTCAAATCTGATTGGTTGGGTTTGCTGAGGGGCGTGTACGCCTCACTATGTGGTATTTGACCAAAAAAGCTGGCATAAACTCAAAAAAAAAAAAAAAAAAAAAACAAAGTAGCTATGGGGAAAAACTGTTGTGATATTCGGAATATACATAGATTTTTGCGTTAGAAACTTGTATTTGGCGGGTCTAAACTGGATTAATTCACCTAGAATCCACCACGTGGAAAATCAGTTTTACCACCATTAAATTTAGCCTCAGCACGAGACTATAATCAAAGTAAAAAAAAAATGTTTCAAATGAAGTCGGAACAAATTTTTTGGACATAAGTCGTCTTTCTGACGGTAATTACAATCGGTTTATGCCTATTTTATTAATTTTGAGTTTGAATTTTTTGAATTTGATATATTTTTGCTACTTCTAAGTTTTTAGCTAAAAACGTAAATTTTCCGATTTTCACTAGAACTTTCGTTCAAACATCCTGCCACATCACGCGGGTATATACATGAGAAATGGTAGTCCTTAGTGCGTACTAATAGGCCCTGAAGTCAGAAAATGCGGAAAAATGCGGCTTCGCCGGGAAAATTAGTTTGAATTTTGTGTTTTTTCACGAAATTCTTGTTTTCACGTGTTGCAAGGCTACACCGCTAGAAGCAGTGGCATCGAGTGAAATTTGGCAGCACCGTCCAAATAACTTGAAATTTAGTATCCACAGGTACTTTTAAACGCTGAATTCAAATTTTGCATTAGTTTTATAAAATTCGAAAATCCAAGATGGCTGCCAACCGATTAGCCGAAAAATTTGTCGGTAGCCATCTTGGATTTTCGAATTTTAAAAAAACTGATACAAAATTTGAATTCAGCGTCAAGAAATACCCCCGGCTACCAATGGGTCTGTTGCAAACGTTTGCTACAACGATTAAGAGTGCGTTTAATCTAATGTAAAATCGCCTGAAAAGTCCATTGGTGGCATCAGAAAGTCATAAAATGCAATAATAAACTCACAAGAGGCGTTTAATGAAATCCAAAATGGCGGATAAATATCGAGCAATCTGTATGCATGCACCGTGAACATCCAAGGATGGCCAACATTGACAACCTCACTGGAGGTAGAAGTTATGTGCTTGTTTACGTTGTGATTGGTTGTGATCGATATTGTGAGGTTGGTTATCCTTGAATGTTCATGGTGCATGCATACAGATTGCTCGATATTTTGCCGCCATCTTGGATTTCATTAAACGCCTTTTGTGAGTTTATTATTGCATTTTATGACTTTTTGATGCCACCAATGGACTCTTCAGGCAATTTTGTGTTAGAATAAGCACTCTTCATCATTGTAGCAAAAGTTTGCAACAGACCCATTTTCAAGTCATTTGAACCGTAAAAACCGTTTATGCCAACTTTTTCGGTCAAATACCACATAGTGCGCCTCCTCGGTGGATGCGTTCCAACGGTTTTCTTATGGAGAATAGCACAGAACGCCTACTCGAGCTCCGTGACAGCCTAAAATCCAGCAGCCAACCAGAATCGGAACCTCGTGTGTGCCGAGACTCTTTGATATACGGGGACTCTAGTCAACCCGTACCTCGACCTGAGCACTTCAGCGTTGTCATTTAGCAATTATCGTCAATTATGAAACCCGCTTAATCAAATGGAATGAAGTATAGCAAGGGTATGTCCACGTCACATTTGAAAGCTGCAAAAATCAATTCAAAAACTTTTCCTTTCCATGACTTTTCCTTAGAGATTTAAATATTGAGTTAATTTAAATGAGAACTAGTGACATTTAATAAAAGAACAAATCAACATAATAAAACAAAAATATTTTATATTGACAGTACAAAACCGCAAGGAAAATTTTATGGAAAAAACAGAGCATTATTAATTAAAGGGAACAGTAGCATAACTACAGAAAGGGTTTTTTTTTTTTTTTTTTTTAAATTGGCATTTTTCGCCCACAGCTTGTTTCTCGCTCAACTTAGGGAGTCGCTCTGTCGTTTGAGGTTAACATTAGAAGTCGATCCATAAAATTTCGCGACCTGAAAAAAAATTTAGAGCGAGGGATGAGGGGTTTAAAGTTGAAACCTTCAAACTCAAATCTCTCGCTAAAGAAATTTGCTTCAGAGATGAGGCTTGCGCGAAAAAACGTAGAGAAACTTTTGTTTCTTTTAACTACTAATAGGTTCCACAAAATCTCAACGAAAAACTTGAAATTTTAGTTGTTTTTTTTTTAATTTTAATTCTGGGCCCAATATTTTCCACAAAGTTTGAGATTCCGAAAAAAACGCATTCTACAATTTTGATCAGTAGTAGATTTTGAATGTGTCAAAAATCGCTATTTTTGCGCTCTCAGCAATGACGACGATGAGGAAAAACATGATTTCTCTTCATGTAATAAACGAAATTCGATGAAAATTGGTAGGCTGGGCCTTTCTTGTTCGCAGATTTCAATTCCGCTCTTATAATGCTGCTATTTATTACTTTTAAGGAATTTTGAAATCAAAAATGGCTGCGTCCCGTATCGGCTTGGCATTTATATTTGATTTCAAAATTCTTTAAAACTGATAGCAGAATTGAATTTGGCGACAAAAAAAACCCCCGTCTGCCGATTTGCATCGAATTTTGTCATTTAGATGAAGAGATATGATTTTTTTCGACATCTTCGTCACTGCTGAGAGCGCCAAAATACTGATTTTTGACACTCACAAAATGCTTAACTCAAAAACAACCAATTTCCTTGACATGCGGTCTGGACGAAATCGTGTAAATTTTCTAAAGGAGAACGTATCTCATGAATACGATCGAAGAATGTGTTTTTTCAGAATTTCAAAAAACCTTAAAACTGTAAATTTTTAATTGAGATTATGAGGAACCTATAAGTAGTTAAAAGAAATGAACTTTTTCTCTGCGTTTTTTCACGCAAACCATAGGTATCTCAAAAGCTGATTTCGTTAACGAGAGATGTGAGTATGGACCCCCAACGTCAACCCCCTACCACCCTCTAATAATCATTTTCAGGTCGCAAAATTTTAATGATCCCCCACTCCCCAGTAATGTTAAACCCAATCGATACCCAAAGTTTCGCGAGAAACAAGCAGTGGGCGAACAATGCCGAGCTTGAATAAATACATTTTTCCTCTTCCTACCTGACCATTAAAATGTGAGAAAAGGACAAACAAGGAGAAAGACTGAAAGAATTTCCTCCTCCAATTATTTATTGTATGTAGAACGTTCAGATGGCAGACAAGAAAAAAGAATAGTTTCTAGCAACGTAATTAAATGGAGTATGAATACACTGCCCCGCAAAAAAACCGGCGCACCTGGCGCGCTGGATCATTCCGCTCGAAAATGCGAAATTACTAAATTTAAAATCGTCATAACTTTTGAACTAAGAAAGCTAAAAAAATTTCAAGGTTAGGATCGGATTTCTCATACTTTCTAGTTTTTTATACATAAGCTTTAATTTTCTTTTGGTCATTTTTCCGCCCGTTAAAGAGTTTTTCCAAACCCTCGCGAAAACTGTTTTTTTGGAGCACATCCGTAAAAAGTTACTCAAACTCCTCACATCTCTTTGGGATAAAGTAGCATAGATAGACAAAATCTGAGACATGCATCAGATTCCTCAGAGTCAGGGCTATCGACCTGATTACATCAATTTTGTTCACTAAATTTTTTACGGTCGGAAAATGCACTTTTCCGAGACCATGTAAAAACCGCTTCAGAACACACAGTTTACACAACCCGCTCAAACATGCGAACGTATGTTAAACGTTCAAATCGTCATAACTTTTAAACTAAGAAAGCTAAGAATATTTCAAGGTCAGGGTCGGATTCCTCATACTCTCTAGTTTTTTAAACTTAAGCTAAAATTTTCTTTTGATCATTTTTACGCCCGTATAAACAGTTTTTCCTAACCCTCGCGAAAACTGTTTTTTTGGAGACCATTTCTAAAAAGTTACTCAAACTTTTCACATCTCTTCGGGCAAAAGTAGCATAGATAGACAAAATCTGAGACATGCATCAGATTCCTCAGAGTCAGGGATATTGACCTGGTTACCTCAATTTTGTCTACAAAAATTTTTTGTGGTCGGAAAATGCACTTTTCCTAGACCACGTACAGACCGCTCCTAAATACACAGTTTTCACATCCGCTCAAACATGCAAAAAGATGAAAAAAATTTTAAATCTTCATAACTTTTGAACTAAAAGAGTTAAAAATATTCCAGAGCCAGGGTCGGATTTCTCATATTCTCTGGTTATATATTCAGTAGCTCAATTTTCTTTTCGGTCATTTTTACGCCCGTGCGAAGAGTTTTTCTAAACACTCGCAAAAACTGTTTTTTGCAGCACATTTCTAATAATGTTCAGAAGCGGTCTTTACATGGTCTCGGAAAAGTGCATTTTTCGACCGTAAAAAATTTTTGAAGACAATATTAACCAGGTCGATAGCTCAGACTCTGAGGAATCTGATGCAGGTTTCAGATTTAGTCTGTCTATGCTATTTTTGCCCAAAGAGATGTGAGAAGTTTGAGTAACTTTTTAGAAATGTTCTCCAAAATAACAGTTTTCGCGAGAGTTTGGAAAAACTGTTCATACGGGCGTAAAAATGATCAAAAGAAAATTTTAGCTTAAGTTTAAAAAACTA
Source organism: Trialeurodes vaporariorum (assembly GCA_011764245.1). NCBI lineage: Eukaryota > Metazoa > Arthropoda > Insecta > Hemiptera > Aleyrodidae > Trialeurodes > Trialeurodes vaporariorum. The sequence goes on from VMOF01000111.1 coordinate 48,344,006, forward strand.
GAGAGTATGAGAAATCCGACCCTGGCCTTGAAATATTCTTAGCTTCCTTAGTTTAAAAGTTATGACGATTTGAACTTTTAACATATTTTCGCATGTTTGAGCGGGTTGTGTAAACTGTGTGTTCAGAAGCGGTTTTTACATGGTCTCGGAAAAGTGCATTTTCCGACCTTAAAAAAATCTAGTGGACAAAATTGAGGTAATCAGGTCAATAGCCCTGACTCTGAGGAATCTGATGCATGTCTCAGATTTTGTCTATCTATGCTACTTTATCCTAAAGAGGTGTGAGAAGTTTGAGTAACTTTTTACGGATGTGCTCCAAAAAAACAGTCTTCGTGAGGGTTTTGAAAAACTCTTCATACGGGCGGAAAAATGACCAGAAGAAAATTAAAGCTTATGCTTAAAAAAACTAGAGTATGAGGAATCCGACCCTGGCCTTGAAATATTTTTAGCTTTCTTAGTTCAAAAGTTATGACGATTTTTAATTTTGTAATTTTTTCGCATTTTCGAGCGGAATGATCCACCGCGCCAGGTGCGCCGGTTTTTTTTGCGGGGCAGTGTATAATCATGATACAAACACTACGAAACCACATTGCTAGGAATTAAAGAAACCTGTCTCACATTTAAATTAATTCTAGCCTCTCGAATATATTTTTTAAAATTAATCCAATTTTCACAATCAACTTCTTTAAAATTTTTTACAGAGAAGGAAAACGCACTTTCAACGATTTCTCTGTCATCGAATTCATCAGCGCCCCAAGAAGGAAAACAATTTAATACAATTCTCGGAACTCCATGATAGCACAGCCTGCTAGGACCAGACATTATAATGATGTCACCACTTCGGATAAACATTGCGACAGGGGTATCTTCTAATGATCGACCTCCAATTAAGAAAATTGCACTTTGACCAAAACTGCAATGAGACAAAATGATGAAGATAATACAATTAAAACGACAGAGCTACAAAAAATGTTTGGAGATTTTGACCCGAAGATAAAATGTAACAATTCCGAAAATTCTCGAGGAGCAAAAGAATTCTCAAAGAGAGGAACAAAACGCCAACACATTTTAAGAGGCTCAAAAATGCCATTTAAGTAATTTTTTTGTTTTCAGAAAATAACGTTCTCTGTAGGGAATTTTAAACCCGGCGTTACTGGACAAGAGTGGAGGATATTCCAAAGGCACATCGAGAAAGTTTATCGGAGAAGAGGGGGAGTACGCATACACGATTTGCAAATTTTAAGCGGCACAGCTTGCACTTTGCTGTTTAAAAGTGAAATATTTATAATTATTGGGGGGGGGGGGGCGAGCCGAGGGGTGTAATGGGCGAAGTCTGGCACTCACGCGCCTTCCCAGGCCCAGTTTCATTGATACTTTCCATATTCATTATCATTAGGAAGTCGTCAAAACTAGGGAGCGACTTTGTCTCTTAGTCCGATAGTTCCTTTCTGTTCTTCTCTCTTGTGTGTTAAAGTGCGAAAGAGAGGTAGGAGCAGCCAAGCACGGCAAGGTTTTTTCCGTGTTTTAAATTGAAATGTTTGCTTTTATTGCCATTTTGCTTCACTCCAAAGAAGCTATGTTAAACGTTGCATTTGGATACGTCTATAATTATTGATTAAAACTCCTTCATTTAAAGACATTTTGCGATGTTGCCTTGTCGTTCAATGATATCGTTTCTTTTAGAGGATGAATGGAAACGAATGTTTTAGGTGAGGCCTGGAGTATCTTGAAACTGACCACACCGTCTTCCCTTTTTATCGTGAGGTGTTTTCTCTCGAGGTTTCGGAAGAAGTGCCTCCCTCGCACCTACGGCCCCAAATTTTGTTTCAGCAAAGAGTCGTCAAGAATAAATGGTGGAAACGTGAAGAGCTTTTTGAGTTGACGTTCCGATGATAGCACACCTTTGAGATGATGTATTGGATTATTTTTTTTTTTTTTTTTTTTTTTTTTTTTTTTTTTTTTACATGGAACAGAGTTATTGACTTACCGTCTTTTTGGCACCCGAGAGGGTTTTTGGTCGGATATCCTAATGGCATGAGAAAATAGCAAAATTGAATCTGGAACTTATTGGGAAAAAGGGATTTCAATTTCAAGATCCCTCGGTTGGACGTTGTGAGGCAAAAAAAACAAACGCTAATTGAGCATCTACAAAAATTCGAGAAAGTTAATTTTTGAGGAACGCAAAACTTGAGCACCTACCAAAATTCAGAAAAGTTCATTCTTGAGGATTTGTTTTCTGTTTCGGATGATTTACTTCAAAATGAAGAACTGCCTATCGTAGAAACTCAAATGACACAGTTAGAAAAGGTACGCACAGATCTTCAATTACCCCACCGCTCGGTTACCCCTTCTTGCCTCAAGTGTCCGCGATAAGCACTTAACATCGAAACAAAAAAAGGGTTACAAAATGTTAAAACTTCTTATTTTGTCTCAAACTTTTAATGAAAATTGTTGTTTTTGAATTTGAATCTGTAAACAGACTTGGAGTTCTGGTTCGGTTCAAACATTTGAACGCTTGCATAGCCATGATCCTTTGTCACAGTAGCATTTGAGAAATGTTAACATACCTGAAAGAAATCAATGGAGCCTCTAAGTTTTCTTCTGAACTATCCACATGGCCGGAAAGTATGGAGTCCATTCGATAAAAATTGACGATTGCAGCTTCCGCAACATAATTTTTACAACCTAATACCATTAGAATCACAGTTTCACTTAATTCAGCAAGATCTGGGGGAAATGTTGAGTAACTTTCTTTGGAATATTTCTGGAAAATTAAACCATTCTGATTTAATGTTGAATAAATAAAGATGAATGAATTTCAATTCAAATTATACAAAAGAGGTAAGTAGTATTATGACAACCTGCAAAGCAAAATTAACTATGGATTTTCACGGTCTATCATTAAATTTTCAATAGGTACTTACAACAAGTCAGGAGAGCAGAACATAGCAAGAAAAAAATCATGTTAAATCATGCCGAATGTGAGGAATACGGCAGATTTAGTGAAATATCGGATAATAGGCTGAAGGGCGAAAGAATAAAATAGCAAAATAGGAATATGTCTTGACTTTTCAAAAATGCAGATGACACGCGAGGAGATGAATTGTTTGACTTCAAACGATACCTCAATCTTAAGTGGCATGTCATCAATTATTTGGCTGGAAGCTCCACTTATTTCGTGGTAAGCTACTTTTCTTCACTTGCTGCAAGAGTGATGTTACTATACAGTCCCACGGTTTAAAAAGCATCACTAACTCAACAAGTAACTTAAACAATAGAAATTTTTTCAAAAAAATTAGAGAAAATTGTTGAGAATAAGTGCCGCAAGGTGAGAAAAAGTTGGCACTCTGAAACAATCTGTAGCCTCCGAGCAAAGGACATCGCACGTTTCTTATGGCGTGTGGACCCCACTCAAGGTGTACTTTTTTTTTTTTGCAGAAATCGATTCTAGAGACCATTCTGAGCAAAAGTTCTCACGGGCCCAAAAAATTTCCATGTTAAGTTTAGCCGCTATTAAAGTTTGAAAGTTGGATCAGCACAGTTAGTGCATTCGTTTCTGGGCACACTGTAGCGGAGTGAGAGAGCTCTCTGAACGATCGCCCGGCCCCGTCCCCGTCCATACCTGCCATTTGACCGACGGAGGTCTCACCGCCTCCTCTCCCTCTCCTCCTGACATTACGAGCGACCAATTCATTCCTTCTTTTGTTGTCATTTCCTTTGTCTTTTTGCACTTTCTTACTCCTATTTGACCCGATTTTATTTTTGTTATGCCAGCCTCAACTGGTCGTAAATATTTTCGTGATTATTAATTAAATATTCTGGCTTTCCGGCTTCTACTTCCTCTCCCGTCACCTTCTCGTTCGGGTTGTTTAATAACTGAATACTGAAGACTTAGGTTTAATAATTTGTGATTTCGATTGATCGATGGCATAATGATCGATTTTTTATCGGATTTCCACGAGATCTTCATTGCCCCCCCGCCATTTTGGTGAAATACTATTGTTTTCACGACCCAAATACTTCAGCAGTATCACTAAGCCATTTGAGTGAAACTTACAATCAAATCAACAATCCATCTTCTAGAGCTGCAATTGCACCCCCCCCCCTCAACGCACGCGCAGAGAAAAACGCACGATGAGAGGTAGAGAGGGGAGAAAAGGCTTGAAATCCGAGGTTGGGTCGTGTGCGTCGGTCTAGTGGCAGGTAGGGACGGGGCCGGCCGAACGTTCGGTGAGCTCACTCACTCACTACAGTGTGCCCCAAAACGAATGCACTAACTGTGCTGATCCAACTTTCAAACTTTAATAGCGGCTAAACTTTACAGGGAAATTTTTGGGCCCGTGAGAACTTTTGCTCAGAATGGTCTCTAGAATCGATTTCTGCAAAAAAAAAAAAAGTACACCTTGAGTGGGGTCCACGCGCCATAAGAAACGTGCGATGTCCTTTCTGAAATATAGCGACCCCAATTTGATTAAGAATAGTGGTTTTAGAATTCCAGAAACTCATAAATTAACAACCGCATCAAGCTCTCCTGGAAAAAAAATCATCCAAACCAGACTAGAGGTAAGTACCTTCTGCTTCTTCATCATTGGTGCCTTATTGGTTTGTTCTGATTTACTTGAATTATTTTCAATTTTATACACAGGTCTGTAAGCCAAGAGGAGACATTTTACTCTCTAGAGTAACCATTCTCGACCAGCGGTAGCTCAAAAAAGTGAAATGTGAAGGGGGTCGTGTTGTACATCAATCGAAAGGTCTTAAAAAAGGAAAGAATTTGGCGCAAACCCGAAGTCGCTACGATGCGTCTATTCAAAATGGCGGTCAAAATGGCTACAGCCCTGCAGGGTCATACGCCAAAAAGCTTTGACCGGCCGCCACTTTTGATACAAGCATCGTATTGACGTCCGGTTTGCGCCATTCTCTTTCTCTTTCCAAGATTTTTTATTGGTGTATCACTCGATGGAGGGATTTTTTTTGGGGGGGGACAGTCCCCCCCCCCAAAAATCGTTAAATGACCACCATTTTGAATAGACACATCGTAGCGACTTCGGGTTTGCGCCAAATTCTTTCCTTTTTTAAGACCTTTCGATTGATGTACAACACGACCCCCCTTCACATTTCACTTTTTTGAGCTACACCCCCCCAAACTCAAAAATTTGGGGGGGGGGGCACCGCGCCCCATTTTTTCCACCAAATGATAAAGTGTGGCACATCATTGGAAAGAGGACGTTCTGAGAATTCAGAAAATTTTTAGTTTTTGAAAAAATTTTAAATTCAAACCGAAGTTATGGGCCTCTAAAGTATGGGGTAGCTATTTGGCCGCCATTTTGTTTTGAGGGGGGCTACCGAAAATCTGAAAAAACAAAATTTGCTCAGTTTTTTGAGCCCTTTTGAATGATGAAATAAAAAATACCCCCTGCCATTTGAAATATGCGAGATATTGGCAACACGGGGTACTTTTTGGGGGCCCTACGCCCCCCCCCTAAAGGGGGAGGGGGGCCCCTCGACATTTTCTCTGAAGTCGCTTAGGGGTAATAGATTATTCCTGAATTTTTCAGATTTTTACAATCAACCAGGCGCTCACAGCAAAAGTGTGAACTCATTTCTCGGACACCCTGTACATATGCTCTAGAAGTTTGGCACATGAGTTTTGTAACACTCTATAGTGTTAGTTGAGTTAGTTCCTCGAAAGATCTTCCAGAATTGTCATTGGAACTGTCCCCGCCCTATAGCCCCTAAAACTCTCAAAGAATTAATGGGGACAGTTTGCTCATTTGTCCAAAATAAAAACTAAAAAAAATAACCAAACGACGAATTGACAAAAAAAAATAAAAAATATAGGAAATAATGAAACAAAAAAACTAACCATGGTAAAAATTTTAGCAACATAGCACCATCATGGCGCTAATTGGAATGGTGCTAGCCCCATGAGCATCATGGAATCTATAGTGCTAGGACCATTCTAATTAGCACCATGAAATCCATGGTGCTCATGGTGCTATCACCATTCCAATTAGCACCATGAGCATCATCATGGTGCTCATGGTGCTAGCAACATGGTATCATTTTGTCCTCAACAGCGCACTCTGGGTGAGAAAAAAGAAAATTATTCTCAAGTTTGCAGCAGATAGCTGCTGTTGCAGGGAATGTTATGTCTTCAGACGCGTCTGAGGCACCATTCTGAAGTTATTCGATCATATTTGGAACGATTCAACCCTGGTAAAAATTTTAGCAACATAGCACCCTCACGGTGCCAATTAGTGCTGACACCATGAGCACCATGGAATCCATGGTGCTAGCACCATTCCAATTAGCACCATGATGAGACTCATGGTGCTAGCACCATGAAATTCATGGTGCTCATGGTGCCAGCACCATTCCAATTAGCACCATGAACATCATCATGGTGCTCATGGTGCTAGCGAAAATGGGTACGGACTCAAGGCGATCGGAGCAGGAGACAGTCGACCTCTAGAGCCCCTGTATATGAGTCTCCCCAATGAGCTAAAAGTTAAGAGTGGCACATAAAGGGAAACGTTAGGCTAGTTCATTGCTGTCACCTAGGGCGCCGCCATCTTGCCGTAAAAATCGATTTTGAGGTTAAATTTTGTAGGTCGTTTCCGGTCGTTTCGTAAACAAACTCAGGCATAGCCGGAAACGACCTACAAAATTTAACCTCAAACCTTGAAATCAGCCGTCCAAATTCCGTTTTTTCCCGGGATTCCTTCTACCCTGTGTGGCACAAGGTGGACCAGCCCGCTGCCACTCTAAAGTTATAGCTCATTGGTCTCGCCACGTGAAGCATGCGAAGAGGAATTTCTAAGGCGACGTCAAATCTGTTTGGGTTTGGGGTTTTGCTGAGGGGCGTGTACGCCTCACTATGTGGTATTTGACCAAAAAAGCTGGCATAAACTCAAAAAAAAAAAAAAAAAAAAAAACAAAGTAGCTATGGGGAAAAACTGTTGTGATATTCGGAATATACATAGATTTTTGCGTTAGAAACTTGTATTTGGCGGGTCTAAACTGGATTAATTCCCTAGAATCCACCACGTGGAAAATCAGTTTTACCACCATTAAATTTAGCCTCAGCACGAGACTATAATCAAAGTAAAAAAAAAATGTTTCAAATAAAAGTCGGAAAAAATTTTTTTGGACATAAGTCGTCTTTCTGACGGTAATTACAATCGGTTTATGCCTATTTTTTTAATTTTGAGTTTGAATTTTTTGAATTTGATATTTTTTTGCTACTTCTAAGTTTTTAGCTAAAAACGTAAATTTTCCGATTTTCACTAGAACTTTCGTTCAAACATCCTGCCACATCACGCGGGTATATACATGAGAAATGGTAGTCCTTAGTGCGTACTAATAGGCCCTGAAGTCAGAAAATGCGGAAAAATGCGGCTTCGCCGGGAAAATTAGTTTGAATTTTGTTTTTTTTTCACGAAATTCTTGTTTTCACGTGTTGCAAGGCTACACCGCTAGAAGCAGTGGCATCGAGTGAAATTTGGCAGCACCGTCCAAATAACTTGAAATTTAGTATCCACAGGTACTTTTAAACGCTGAATTCAAATTTTGCATTAGTTTTATAAAATTCGAAAATCCAAGATGGCTGCCAACCGATTAGCCGAAAAATTTGTCGGTAGCCATCTTGGATTTTCGAATTTTAAAAAAACTGATACAAAATTTGAATTCAGCGTCAAGAAATACCCCCGGCTACCAATGGGTCTGTTGCAAACGTTTGCTACAACGATTAAGAGTGCGTTTAATCTAATGTAAAATCGCCTGAAAAGTCCATTGGTGGCATCAGAAAGTCATAAAATGCAATAAAAAACTCACAAGAGGCGTTTAATGAAATCCAAAATGGCGGATAAATATCGAGCAATCTGTATGCATGCACCGTGAACATCCAAGGATGGCCAACATTGACAACCTCACTGGAGGTAGAAGTTATGTGCTTGTTTACGTTGTGATTGGTTGTGATCGATATTGTGAGGTTGGTTATCCTTGAATGTTCATGGTGCATGCATACAGATTGCTCGATATTTTGCCGCCATCTTGGTTTTCATTAAACGCCTTTTGTGAGTTTATTATTGCATTTTATGACTTTTTGATGCCACCAATGGACTCTTCAGGAAATTTTTGTGTTAGAATAAGCACTCTTCATCATTGTAGCAAAAGTTTGCAACAGACCCATTTTCAAGTCATTTGAACCGTAAAAACCGTTTATGCCAATTTTTTCGGTCAAATACCACATAGTGCGCCTCCTCGGTGGATGCGTTCCAACGGTTTTCTTATGGAGAATAGCACAGAACGCCTACTCGAGCTCCGTGACAGCCAAAAATCCAGCAGCCAACCAAAATCGGAACCTCGTGTGTGCCGAGACTCTTTGATATACGGGGACTCTAGTCAACCCGTACCTCGACCTGAGCACTTCAGCGTTGTCATTTAGCAATTATCGTCAATTATGAAACCCGCTTAATCAAATGGAATGAAGTATAGCAAGGGTATGTCCACGTCACATTTGAAAGCTGCAAAAATCAATTCAAAAATTTTTCCCTTTCCATGACTTTTCCTTAGAGATTTAAATTTTGAGTTAATTTAAATGAGAACTAGTGACATTTAATAAAAGAACAAATCAACATAATAAAAAAAAAATATTTTATATTGACAGTACAAAACCGCAAGGAAAATTTTATGGAAAAAACAGAGCATTTTTAAATTTAAAAGGGGAACAGTAGCATAACTACAAAAAGGGGTTTTTTTTTTTTTTTTTTTTTAAATTGGCATTTTTCGCCCACAGCTTGTTTCTCGCTCAACTTAGGGAGTCGCTCTGTCGTTTGAGGTTAACATTAGAAGTCGATCCATAAAATTTCGCGACCTAAAAAAAAAATTTAGAGCGAGGGATGAGGGGTTTAAAGTTGAAACCTTCAAACTCAAATCTCTCGCTAAAGAAATTTGCTTCAGAGATGAGGCTTGCGCGAAAAAACGTAGAAAAAACTTTTGTTTCTTTTAACTACTAATAGGTTCCACAAAATCTCAACGAAAAACTTAAAATTTTTAGTTGTTTTTTTTTTAATTTTAATTCGGGGCCCCAAATATTTTCCACAAAGTTTGAGATTCCAAAAAAAAAGCATTCTACAATTTTGATCAGTAGTAGATTTTGAATGTGTCAAAAATCGCTATTTTTGCGCTCTCAGCAATGACGACGATGGGGAAAAAAACATGATTTCTCTTCATGTAATAAACGAAATTCGATGAAAATTGGTAGGCTGGGCCTTTCTTGTTCGCAGATTTCAATTCCGCTCTTATAATGCTGCTATTTATTATTTTTAAAGGGAAATTTTTGAAATCAAAAATGGCTGCGTCCCGTATCGGCTTGGCATTTATATTTGATTTAAAAATTTCTTTAAAACTGATAGCAGAATTGAATTTGGCGAAAAAAAAAAACCCCCGTCTGCCGATTTGCATCAAATTTTTGTCATTTAGATGAAGAGATATGATTTTTTTCGACATCTTCGTCACTGCTGAGAGCGCCAAAATACTGATTTTTGACACTCACAAAATGCTTAACTCAAAAAAAACCCAAATTTTCCTTGACATGCGGTCTGGACGAAATCGTGAAAATTTTCTAAAGGAGAACGTATCTCATGAATACGATCGAAGAATGTGTTTTTTCAGAATTTAAAAAAACCCTTTAAAAACTGAAAATTTTTTAATTGAGATTATGAGGAACCTATAAGTATTTAAAAGAAATGAACTTTTTCTCTGCTTTTTTTCACGCAAACCATAGGTATCTCAAAAGCTGATTTCGTTAACGAGAGATGTGAGTATGGACCCCCAACGTCAACCCCCTACCACCCTCTAATAATCATTTTCAGGTCGCAAAATTTTAATGATCCCCCACTCCCCAGTAATTTTAAAACCCCAATCGATACCCAAAGTTTCGCGAGAAACAAGCAGTGGGCGAACAATGCCGAGCTTGAATAAATACATTTTCCTCTTCCTACCTGACCATTAAAATGTGAGAAAAGGACAAACAAGGAGAAAGACTGAAAAAATTTTCCTCCTCCAATTATTTATTGTATGTAGAACGTTCAGATGGCAGACAAAAAAAAAGAATAGTTTCTAGCAACGTAATTAAATGGAGTATGAATACACTGCCCCGCAAAAAAACCGGCGCACCTGGCGCGCTGGATCATTCCGCTCGAAAATGCGAAATTACTAAATTTAAAATCGTCATAACTTTTGAACTAAGAAAGCAAAAAATATTTCAAGGTTAGGATCGGATTTCTCATACTTTCTAGTTTTTTATACATAAGTTTTAAATTTTTCTTTTGGTCATTTTTCCGCCCGTTAAAGAGTTTTTCCAAACCCTCGCAAAAAACTGTTTTTTTGGAGCACATCCGTAAAAAGTTACTCAAACTCCTCACATCTTTTTGGGGATAAAGTAGCATAGATAGACAAAATCTGAGACATGCATCAGATTCCTCAGAGTCAGGGCTATCGACCTGATTACATCAATTTTGTTCACAAAATTTTTTTACGGTGGGAAAAATGCACTTTTCCGAGACCATGTAAAAACCGCTTCAGAACACACAGTTTACACAACCCGCTCAAACATGCGAACGTATGTTAAACGTTCAAATCGTCATAACTTTTAAACTAAGAAAGCTAAGAATATTTCAAGGTCAGGGTCGGATTCCTCATACTCTCTATTTTTTTAAACTTAAGCTAAAATTTTTTTTTGATCATTTTTACGCCCGTATAAACAGTTTTTCCTAACCCTCGCGAAAACTGTTTTTTTGGAGACCATTTCTAAAAAGTTACTCAAACTTTTCACATCTCTTCGGGCAAAAGTAGCATAGATAGACAAAATCTGAGACATGCATCAGATTCCTCAGAGTCAGGGATATTGACCTGGTTACCTCAATTTTGTCTACAAAAATTTTTTGTGGTCGGAAAATGCACTTTTCCTAGACCACGTACAGACCGCTCCTAAATACACAGTTTTCACATCCGCTCAAACATGCAAAAAGATAAAAAAAATTTTAAATCTTCATAACTTTTGAACTAAAAGAGTTAAAAATATTCCAGAGCCAGGGTCGGATTTCTCATATTCTCGGGGTTATATATTCAGTAGCTCAATTTTCTTTTCGGTCTTTTTTACGCCCGTGCGAAAGATTTTTTCTAAACACTCGCAAAAACTGTTTTTTGCAGCACATTTCTAATAATGTTCAGAAGCGGTCTTTACATGGTCTCGGAAAAGTGCATTTTTCGACCGAAAAAAATTTTTTGAAGACAATTTTAAACCAGGTCGATAGCTCAGACTCTGAGGAATCTGATGCGGGTTTCAGATTTAGTCTGTCTATGCTATTTTTGCCCAAAGAGATGTGAGAAGTTTGAGTAACTTTTTAGAAATGTTCTCCAAAATAACAGTTTTCGCGAGAGTTTGGAAAAACTGTTCATACGGGCGAAAAAATGATCAAAAGAAAATTTTAGCTTAAGTTTAAAAAACTAGAGAGTATGAGAAATCCGACCCGGGCCTTGAAATATTCTTAGCTTCCTTAGTTTAAAAGTTATGACGATTTGAACTTTTAACATATTTTCGCATGTTTGAGCGGGTTGTGTAAACTGTGTTTTTCAGAAGCGGTTTTTACATGGTCTCGGAAAAGTGCATTTTCCGACCTTAAAAAAATCTAGTGGACAAAATTGAGGTAATCAGGTCAATAGCCCTGACTCTGAGGAATCTGATGCATGTCTCAGATTTTGTCTATCTATGCTACTTTATCCTAAAGAGGTGTGAGAAGTTTGAGTAACTTTTTACGGATGTGCCCCAAAAAAAACAGTCTTCGTGGGGGTTTTTGAAAAACTCTTCATACGGGGGGAAAAAAATGACCAGAAGAAAATTAAAGCTTATGCTTAAAAAACTAGAGTATGAGGAATCCGACCCTGGCCTTGAAATATTTTTAGCTTTCTTAGTTCAAAAGTTATGACGATTTTTAATTTTGTAATTTTTTCGCATTTTCGAGCGGAATGATCCACCGCGCCAGGTGCGCCGGTTTTTTTTGCGGGGCAGTGTATAATCATGATACAAACACTACGAAACCACATTGCTAGGAATTAAAGAAACCTGTCTCACATTTAAATTAATTCTAGCCTCTCGAATATATTTTTTAAAATTAATCCAATTTTCACAATCAACTTTTTTAAAAATTTTTTACAGAGAAGGAAAACGCACTTTCAACGATTTCTCTGTCATCGAATTCATCAGCGCCCCAAGAAGGAAAACAATTTAATAAAATTTCTCGGAACTCCATGATAGCACAGCCTGCTAGGACCAGACATTATAATGATGTCACCACTTCGGATAAACATTGCGACAGGGGTATCTTCTAATGATCGACCTCCAATTAAGAAAATTGCACTTTGACCAAAACTGCAATGAGACAAAATGATGAAGATAATACAATTAAAACGACAGAGCTACAAAAAATGTTTGGAGATTTTGACCCGAAGATAAAATGTAACAATTCCGAAAATTCTCGAGGAGCAAAAGAATTCTCAAAGAGAGGAACAAAACGCCAACACATTTTAAGAGGCTCAAAAATGCCATTTAAGTAATTTTTTTGTTTTCAGAAAATAACGTTCTCTGTAGGGAATTTTAAACCCGGCGTTACTGGACAAGAGTGGAGGATATTCCAAAGGCACATCGAGAAAGTTTATCGGAGAAGGGGGGGAGTACGCATACACGATTTGAAAATTTTTTAAGCGGCACAGCTTGCACTTTGCTGTTTAAAAGTGAAATATTTATAATTTTTGGGGGGGGGGGGGGGCGAGCCGAGGGGTGTAATGGGCGAAGTCTGGCACTCACGCCCCTTTCCCCAGGCCCAGTTTCATTGATACTTTCCATATTCATTATCATTAGGAAGTCGTCAAAACTAGGGAGCGACTTTGTCTCTTAGTCCGATATTTCCCTTTTCTTTTCTTCTTTTCTTGTGTGTTAAAGTGCGAAAGAGAGGTAGGAGCAGCCAAGCACGGCAAGGTTTTTTCCGTGTTTTAAATTGAAATGTTTGTTTTTATTGCCTTTTTGCTTCACTCCAAAGAAGCTATGTTAAACGTTGCATTTGGATACGTCTATAATTATTGATTAAAACTCCTTCATTTAAAGACATTTTGCGATGTTGCCTTGTCGTTCAATGATATCGTTTCTTTTAGAGGATGAATGGAAACGAATGTTTTAGGTGAGGCCTGGAGTATCTTGAAACTGACCACACCGTCTTCCCTTTTTATCGTGAGGTGTTTTCTCTCGAGGTTTCGGAAGAAGTGCCTCCCTCGCACCTACGGCCCCAAATTTTGTTTCAGCAAAGAGTCGTCAAGAATAAATGGTGGAAACGTGAAGAGCTTTTTGAGTTGACGTTCCGATGATAGCACACCTTTGAGATGATGTATTGGATTTTTTTTTTTTTTTTTTTTTTTTTTTTTTTTTTTTTTTTTTTACATGGAACAGAGTTATTGACTTACCGTCTTTTTGGCACCCGAGAGGGTTTTTGGTCGGATATCCTAATGGCATGAAAAAATAGCAAAATTGAATCTGGAACTTTTTGGGGAAAAAAGGGATTTCAATTTCAAGATCCCTCGGTTGGACTTTGGGAGGGCAAAAAAACAAACGCTAATTGAGCATCTAAAAAAATTCGAGAAATTTAAATTTTTTGAGGAACGCAAAACTTGAGCACCTACCAAAATTCAGAAAAGTTCATTCTTGAGGATTTTTTTTCTGTTTCGGATGTTTTTACTTCAAAATGAAGAACTGCCTATCGTAGAAACTCAAATGACACAGTTAGAAAAGGTACGCACAGATCTTCAAACCCCACCGCTGGGTTTACCCCTTCTTGCCTCAAGTGTCCGCGATAAGCACTTAACATCGAAAAAAAAAAAAGGGTTACAAAATTTTAAAAACTTCTTATTTTGTCTCAAACTTTTAATGAAAATTGTTGTTTTTGAATTTGAATCTGTAAACAGACTTGGATTTCTGGTTCGGTTCAAACATTTGAACGCTTGCATAGCCATGATCCTTTGTCACAGTAGCATTTGAGAAATGTTAACATACCTGAAAGAAATCAATGGAGCCTCTAATTTTTTTCTTCTGAACTATCCACATGGCCGGAAAGTAGGGAGTCCATTCGAAAAAAATTGACGATTGCAGCTTCCGCAACATAATTTTTACAACCTAATACCATTAGAATCACAGTTTCACTTAATTCAGCAAGATCGGGGGGAAAATGTTGAGTAACTTTCTTTGGAATTTTTCTGGAAAATTAAACCATTCTGATTTAATGTTGAATAAATAAAGATGAATGAATTTCAATTCAAATTATACAAAAGAGGTAAGTAGTATTATGACAACCTGCAAAGCAAAATTAACTATGGATTTTCACGGTCTATCATTAAATTTTCAATAGGTACTTACAACAAGTCAGGAGAGCAGAACATAGCAAGAAAAAAATCATGTTAAATCATGCCGAATGTGAGGAATACGGCAGATTTAGTGAAATATCGGATAATAGGCTGAAGGGCGAAAGAAAAAAATAGCAAAATAGGAATATGTCTTGACTTTTCAAAAATGCAGATGACACGCGAGGAGATGAATTGTTTGACTTCAAACGATACCTCAATCTTAAGTGGCATGTCATCAATTATTTGGCTGGAAGCTCCACTTATTTCGTGGTAAGCTACTTTTCTTCACTTGCTGCAAGAGTGATGTTACTATACAGTCCCACGGTTTAAAAAGCATCACTAACTCAACAAGTAATTTAAAACAATAGAAATTTTTTCAAAAAAATTAGAGAAAATTGTTGAGAATAAGTGCCGCAAGGTGAGAAAAAGTTGGCACTCTGAAACAATCTGTAGCCTCCGAGCAAAGGACATCGCACGTTTCTTATGGCGTGTGGACCCCACTCAAGGTGTACTTTTTTTTGCAGAAATCGATTCTTGAGACCATTCTGAGCAAAAGTTCTCACGGGCCCAAAAAATTTCCATGTTAAGTTTAGCCGCTATTAAAGTTTGAAAGTTGGATCAGCACAGTTAGTGCATTCGTTTCTGGGCACACTGTAGCGGAGTGAGAGAGCTCTCTGAACGATCGCCCGGCCCCGTCCCCGTCCATACCTGCCATTTGACCGACGGAGGTCTCACCGCCTCCTCTCCCTCTCCTCCTGACATTACGAGCGACCAATTCATTCCTTCTTTTGTTGTCATTTCCTTTGTCTTTTTGCACTTTCTTACTCCTATTTGACCCGATTTTATTTTTGTTATGCCAGCCTCAACTGGTCGTAAATATTTTCGTGATTATTAATTAAATATTCTGGCTTTCCGGCTTCTACTTCCTCTCCCGTCACCTTCTCGTTCGGGTTGTTTAATAACTGAATACTGAAGACTTAGGTTTAATAATTTGTGATTTCGATTGATCGATGGCATAATGATCGATTTTTTATCGGATTTCCACGAGATCTTCATTGCCCCCCCGCCATTTTGGTGAAATACTATTGTTTTCACGACCCAAATACTTCAGCAGTATCACTAAGCCATTTGAGTGAAACTTACAATCAAATCAACAATCCATCTTCTAGAGCTGCAATTGCACCCCCCCCCCTCAACGCACGCGCAGAAAAAAACGCACGATGAGAGGTAGAGAGGGGAGAAAAGGCTTGAAATCCGAGGTTGGGTCGTGTGCGTCGGTCTAGTGGCAGGTGGGGACGGGGCCGGCCGAACGTTCGGTGAGCTCACTCACTCACTACAGTGTGCCCCAAAACGAATGCACTAACTGTGCTGATCCAACTTTCAAACTTTAATAGCGGCTAAACTTTACATGGAAATTTTTTGGGCCCGTGAGAACTTTTGCTCAGAATGGTCTCTAGAATCGATTTCTGCAAAAAAAAAAAAAGTACACCTTGAGTGGGGTCCACGCGCCATAAGAAACGTGCGATGTCCTTTCTGAAATATAGCGACCCCAATTTGTTTAAAGTGGGTTTTAGAATTCCAGAAACTCATAAATTAACAACCGCATCAAGCTCTCCTGGAAAAAAAATCACCCCAAACCAGACTAGAGGTAAGTACCTTCTGCTTCTTCATCATTGGTGCCTTATTGGTTTTTTGATTTACTTGAATTATTTTCAATTTTATACACAGGTCTGTAAGCCAAGAGGAGACATTTTACTCTCTAGAGTAACCATTCTCGACCAGCGGTAGATGAATACTCAAGAATCCACACAGTTTCAAAGAGGCCCGTAAGGCATCAAAAAAAAAAAAAAAAAAAAAAACAGCCAGCAGATTTTTATCACAGTCTGGCGACACAAAGTAACATGCAGTCAATCAGTGTAAGCTGCTTTGACTACGTTGTTATTTTTGTAATACCGCTTCTCATTAAGTTTTATAGCATATAGGGTGTAAATTTAAAAAAAGGAGCTAGGCCAAATATCTCGAGAACGGCTCCAGATTTTGAAAAACACTGAAACACGTGTTCAATTAGCTTGAGGAGGACATCTTTATAGGGGGTTTCCGATTTGGGGGCCATCTCGGGGGGGCCCACAGGGCGGATACC
Organism: Trialeurodes vaporariorum; assembly: GCA_011764245.1. Lineage (NCBI taxonomy): Eukaryota > Metazoa > Arthropoda > Insecta > Hemiptera > Aleyrodidae > Trialeurodes > Trialeurodes vaporariorum. The sequence continues at coordinate 48,360,600 of VMOF01000111.1, forward strand.
ACGTCCCTAAATTCAATACTTCAAACGGGGACCCCCATATTTTATTTAATAATCGCAAAGAGGGTGAAATTATCAGCCTTTTGGTGCGAATCGAAGTTCAATATCGTTTTTCGTTTTTTATACATCGAAGGTCAAAGTTCGATTTGGACAAATTTTTAAAAAAAAATCATTACTCCTCTTTGAAGAGTCGGAATTTAAAAGGACCCACAAAATACTCAAATAAGTAAGCCATTTCAAAAAAAAATTTTAATTATAAACAAATTTAGTCAAATTTTGGTTTTGAAGCTCCCAAAACTTTTAGACTTTTTTGGCCCCCAAGGAGGCCCATCTGAAAAATTCCGAGGTACGACCCCTATTGATTGATACATTAATAAAAAAGGCGTAACAAACTGAGCATTTCGGTGCAAACCGGAGTTCGATAAGGTTTTTCACAATCGAGATATCGCAATCTGTAAATTGACATTCGATATCTCAAATGTAAAACCGAAATCCACCACCGGTTTGCGCCAAAATGCTCAGTTTGTTACGTCTTTTCGATTGATGTATCACTCAACAGGGGACGTAACTCGGAATTTGTCAGATGGCCCTCCTTGGGGCCCAAAAATGTCTAAAAGTTTTTTGAGCTTCAAAACCAAAATTTGACTAAATGTTTGTTATAATTAAATTTTTTTTCTGAAAAGGGCTTGCTTTTCAAAGTATTTTTGTGTCCTTGATTTGAAAATTCCGACTCTTCAAAGAGGAGTAAGTAATGCTGCTCGAAAATGGGCCCAAGTTTTGGGCCCATTTTGACTTGAAGGACTTGAACCGCTAAGAAAATATCGGTTCGGTTCGGTTCACGGTTCAAGCCTTCATAAAAACCCGGTTCGCAGTTCGGAACCGGTTCGCGATGACTTTCGGTTCAGTTCCGATCGGTTCACGGAAGTGCGAACCGGTTCGAACCGGTGCAAGCCGAACCGAGTCGAACCGGAGTTGTGAACCGGAGTCTTGAACCGGTTCAGTTCCAATGATGCGCTTTGTTTATGCATTTTCTCATTGACACGTAACTTTCCTAGATAGTAAATATAGAATAACCTATGAAATGATTTAAAATATTGCCTGACTAATAATAATATAGAAGTGATTTGGATAATAAAGGGAACCAGAAGCAAACAATAGACTTATTAAAAAATGGCATTTTTCATGAAATTAAAAAAAAATAATAGATTCTATCTTTTCTAAAATTATTTTAACAACTCTTTCACGATAACCGGAATTGCATGTCGCCAGGCCGGCTAGGGGCTTCGGAGCATAGGTGAAGGATAAAAAGTTAAACCGCAGTGATTTGTCATCGTAACTCTGTACGAGGGAGGGGAAAAAAAAAATCAGGGCAAAAAAATTTTCATCGCCGTGGAATATATCACACTTTATCAGGCGGAATTATGTACACTTTGAACTGTCGCCAAGAGTGATAGATTGAAAGGGCAATTTTTTTTCCCAAAAAAATTGAAATACCTTTGCTTCGTCAATTTTTACCTGTAGTAGATGTTTTATCTTTCATTATTGATGATCCGGTTCGAACCACCTTTCATTTTCGATGAACCGGTTCGAACCGGAATTTTAGAAGTTGGTTCCAGGTTCGGTTCGAGGTTCAACAACTGTAGAAAAAACGGTTCGCGGTTCGGTTCACGGTTCAGAAAATTTGCGGTTCGGAGCGGTTTTCGGTTCACGGTTCGGTTCGGTTCAAGTCCCTGGCCCAAATCGAACTTGGACCTTCGATATAATCGAAAACGCAAAACGATGTCGACGTTTTACTTGTACCAAAAGTCTTAGAATTTTACCTTATTTTTGATTATTAAATAAAAAAATTGGGGGGCCCACTGCAGTATTGGATTTAGGGAGATTGTAGCCCCCTTTGGGGGCCCCCCCGAGAGAGCCCCCAAATCGGCGACCCCCTAGAAAGATGTCCTGCTCAAAATAATTTAACACGTGTTTCAGCGTTTTTCGGAATCCGGAGCCGTTCTCGAGATATTCGGCCTGGCTCCTTTTTTTAAATTTACACTCTGTATACATGGTGATCCAGAGCACCTGTACCAGACATTTTTCTTGAGAATGGCTGATTGAAATGTTTTGAAACATGGAAGTCGGATTGGCAAGCTACCCTAAATTTGTCATATATCATATTATCGATAGCTTCCAATACTTAGCCCTTTGGGGCATATTTTAGGGAAGAGGCTCCATCACATCTATCTCAAGTTTTTTTCAAAAAAACTCTTCTCAAGTTATGAGAAAAGTTCGTGTCCTTGAAGTTGAGGCAATTTCCAACATTTTTGCTCCATGGTCATTTACCAAAAAACCTCAATTTTTGAGTTATGGCGGATTTTTGGAAAAAATTTGAATTGGCTTTTGTGGCCACCCTGTTGAGAATTCTTCAAATACATAACAGATTCTGATCAAATGGATGGAGCCACTTTGATTGATGTGTCACTAGTTTGGTACCTTAAAGTTAAAAAATTAGGGGTATTTCGTCAAATTAAAATTTTGGGCAGTCTATGTCTCAGACCATGGAATCGATCCGATTCTGCCATGGAAGTCCCAAAATTTTGATTTGACAAAATACCCCCTTTTTATTTCTCCTCAAGGTAACATGTTGCACATCGATCAGAAGGTTTCGATATATTTTTTTTAGAATCTGTCAAGATTTGTGAGAAATTCTCAACTGGATAAGCAAAAGGGTTGATTCAAAAATCTTCCAAGTCCCGATAGCTAAAAAAATCTGGGTGTTTTGGTAAATGTCTATGGGAGCAAAAAAGTCGGCAATTGCCTCTGCTATGAGGATATGAACTTTTTTCGTACTTTTAGAAGATGCTTTTTTTCAAAAAACTTGATAAAAGTGTGTCCTAATATGAACGAGGAGCTGATGAGGGCTTTTGAAAATATCAAAAAAAAAATTTTTGTGTCCAACCGATTTTTTTTTTTCAAAACATTTCGATCAGCCGTTCTCGAGAAAAATGGCTGGTGGTATGGTTCCTCTCATCTTGAAATCTAGGCCACTGTCTCTTATTTCGTCATTTGTGAGAGTCTATATTGAAGGTTCAGCTATCATGTTGAAATTGTTCTCTTTCATTTTTGGGTTTTTTTCTTAAAACTCTGTGCTGGTTCCTCTTATCTATAGTTATCCTGCTGCATTATGTTCCGTATAATTTCAATGCGTATGCAGAGTAAGTGAGAGTGGTGGAGTGAGAATTTATTTTCTATGTGAAACTTCTGAGAGCTAGTGCTTTTGTTTATTTTCTTTTTTAATTTCTATTAAAATTTCATGTCTCAAATTATTTCACCAAAACTTTCAGCCAAACCTCAAGTGATTGCGGCCAAGATCCAAAACCTTTCCCCCAAACCAGCTCCATTTTACTTCACCTGCCCCAAACACTTCTTCGTGAAAACTTGCTCGTAAAAACTTTTCTTTCAAATATCTTCCTATATTTTTTCCCTATACCCGGTGGACGTGTCGTTCTGATTCAACTTGCAAGTCATGTGATATCAGAGCGACCAAGTCTTAAGTTTCCTCGATTAGGGGCTTCAGAGCTCCTTCAAATAATTTGATACTTCTCCTGATCACATTTTCTATTTTTCGTAAAAAGCGCCTTCAATAATTTGATACTTCTCCTGGTAACAGATCTTCCGTATGAAGCTCCTTCAAAATATTTGATACTTCTCCTGTAAACACTTTCGTCTGAATAGCCACATACAACCAAAAGACATGGTAGCTCTGATTCAACTTGCAAACACTGGCGCAACCAGGATCTCTTCCATCTCTCTCATTTCCCATTCGAATGTATAAGTAGGAAAAGGACAGAAGGAGGGGGGTTTTTTCCCGTTGTCCATTCTTGTCTAACATACGTTTTTTAATGGAGAAAAGAGAGCGATGAAAAAAATCTCGGTGCGCTACCGCTTGCAAATCATCTGATATCAGAGCGACCAAGTCTAAGTTTCCTCATTGATGCTCCTCCATATTCATACAATCAATTACAACGACAGGGGTCGAGCCGACGCGGCGCGGCGAGTGGGGTATTTTTCTACAGGAAGGAAGAGAGGAAGGAAGAAATGGGAGAAAGGAAGAAAGAAAGGAAAAAAAAAAATCGATAGAAAGAAAATAAAAAATGGAATGAAGAAAATTTCCAAAAAAAAAAAAAAAAAAATAAAAAAAAAAATAGAAAAAAACTTGGCGATGACCTGCAAAAGATTATATGCGCTGTTAGTATGTTGGACTGTTTTTTTTACTAAAGTAGTATTTTTAAGATTATAAATTTTATGTTGCGAACAAAATATTTGAAAAATAATTACTACGCTCGGATGGGAAATACTGTTGGTTTCTTGCATTTTTTCGGTGTGATGTGTTTGAAGCCAGATCTAGGCTTTGACAATTATCGTGAATTGAGATTGATTGAGATTGATCGACAACCACCCAATTATTTAAGAAATCGACCGACCGTCAATTAATCGACCGATCGTCAATTAAATTTACTGGTGGTCAATTAATTTACTGATGGTCAATTAATTGACTGATGGTCAATTAATTTACTGATGGTCAATTAATTGACCGACCGTCAATTAATTGACCGACCGTCAATTTAAATTTAATGGTGGTCAATTAAATTTACCGACCGTCAATTAATTGACCGACCGTCAATTAATTGACCATCGCTCAATTAATTGACCGACCGTCAATTAGTTGACCATCGCTCAATTAATTGACCATCGCTCAATTAATTGACCATCGCTCAATTAAGACCATACATGAAATTTAAATTTACAAATGGTCAATTAATTGACCGACCGTCAATTAATTGAGATCTCGTCAATTAATTGAGATATAGTCAATTAATTGAGATATCGTCAATTAATTGAGATATCGTCAAATAATCGAGTTTTTTTCCCCACACCTGAACAATTTCTGATCAGCGTGAGCATGCTTACAAATAGTGTTGTTGTTGTACGAGTTCATATTTGCGTCGTGGTTGTCTCGGTTTCTTCTCGACGCTCGATGCCTCAGTTGACGAACGGGCCGCGCGATACTTCACCTCACCCGCCACAACGTGCTCCGTCATTTTTTTTTGTTTGGATCTGATGTAATATTTTTTCAATCGGTGGAAACACCGTAAATTAATTAAAAGATCCGCATGTTTTTTAAAGTCACCGACGACCCCACCGGTTGAGGAAAGGTTACAGATACGAGTATATTCTTGCATTACCGTCTCATTCACTGAACTGAACTGTGTAATCTTTTTTAAAACCCGGGGGAATATAGGTGAATTCAAAAATACAATTAATTATACGCAAAACGGCAGCTCTTATGTGAGGGACTCTATAGAGAAAATCAGCTGGAAAGTGCAATTAAATTCCCCCCTCTCGCCAAAGGGAAATTTCTTCTGCAGACGGCCAGACGTCTAATTCCTAGATTTTTACAATATGCTCCCATTCGGGAAGCTACATTCATTCTTAGGCAAATAGTGAACGAAACATGGTCCGGAGGAAAAAATTTAAAATGTCGAGTGTCGAACGAAGAGAGTGGCATGAGTGATCGATAGGCTTTGACAATTATCGTGAATTGAGATTGATTGAGATTTTGAGATTGATTGAGATTGATCGACATCCACCCAATTATTTAAGAAATCGACCGACCGTCAATTAATCGACCTATCGTCAATTAATTGACTGGTGGTCATTTAATTGACTGATGGTCAATTAATTGACTGATGGCCAATTTAAATTTACCGACCGTCAATTGGTCAATTAATTGACCGACCGTCAATTAATTGACTGATGGACAATTAATTGACCGACCGTCAATTAATTGTCCGACCGTCAATTAATTGACCGGCCGTCAATTAATTGACTGGTGGTCAATTAATTGACTGATGGTCAATTAATTGACTGATGGTCAATTAATTGACTGATGGTCAAATTTAAATTTACTGATGGTCAATTAATTGACCGACCGCCAATTAATTGACCATCGCTCAATTAATTGACCATCGCTCAATTAATTGACCATACATCAATTAATTGACAAATGGTCAATTAATTGACCGACCGTCAATTAATTGAGATCTCGTCAATTAATTGAGATATAGTCAATTATTGAGATATAGTCAATTAATTGAGATCTCGTCAATTAATTGAGATATAGTCAATTAAATTTAGATATAGTCAATTAATTGAGATATAGTCAATTAATTGAGATATCGTCAATTAATTGAGATATCGTCAAATAATCGAGTATTTTTCCCCACACCTGAACAATTTTTGATCAGCGTGAGCATGCTTACAAATAGTGCTGTTGTTGTACGAGTTCATATTTGCGTCGTGGTTGTCTCGGTTTCTTCTCGACGCTGGATGCCTCAGTTGACGAACGGGCCGTGCGATACTTCACCTCACCCCCCACAACGGGGCTCCGTCATTTTTCGACACTCCTCTCTGTCTCATTCCCTCTTTCTTACTCTTATCTCACCCCTCACTCACGCACCATCACCGCAGCCGGCCATTTCCAACTCAAGTATTCACCCCCATTAGACTGCCCAGCTCCCATGCTTGTGTCACATCCGTGTTCACTGAGTTCACTGCAGTTTGTCGTATTCTCACAATCACACTCATACACGAGCCTCGCCCCTTTGATTATGAAAGTCGTTTTGACTCTCCTCTATCTTCCTACTATGAATTACCCCTTTTTTCTCGGTTCTTCCGTCGAGGAGGTTTTATTTTGTTTTTCTTTCTTGACCATCGCATCGGCCGCTTAAAAGGCAAGTCTAAGAGCTACGACAAAGCTCAATTAAACGCAAATATTTTTATTTGCAAATATCTCGAGACATACGTATACTCAACCGATTTCAATGAACTTTTTTTTAATATTTTCGAAACTCGTTAGTTTCAACAACAGAAATCGTCAGAATTACCACATAAGTAAAACTATTATGTAGTAAGTAATATTGATGTAATTTGTCATCACAATACACTATGTTTAAGAAGAGTCCTCCCCCCCCCCCTTTTATATTTTTTAACGGTTGCAGATAAACAAAACAAAAAAAAAAAAAAAACCCGGAACAAGGGTAATTTGTCATCACAATACAGTATGTTTAGAAAGAGTCCTCCCCCTTTATATTTTTTAACGGTTGCAGAAAATAAAAAAAAAAAAAAAAATAATAATAAAAAAAAAAACCCCCGGGACAGGGGTTTGTCATCACAATACACTATGTTTAGAAAGAGTCATCCCTCCCTTTTATATTTTTAAAAGGGTTTCAGTCGCAGATAAACAAAAAAAAAAACAGGGGTAATTTTGTCATCACAATACTCTATGTTTAGAAAGAGTCCTCCCCCCCCCCCCCTTATATTTTTGAACGGTTGCAGATAAAAAAAAAAAAAAAAAAAAAAAAAAAAAAAAAAAAACCGGACCAGGGGTTCAGTGGCGGATCTAGAAATATATAAAGAAGGCTAAAGCCCAAGAGGAGAGGGGGGGGGGGGGGGGGAATGTCGAATTTGTCAATGAAAGCCCGCATCACTTTTCCAAAAATCCTCTCGAAGACTGCGCAAAATTTTGTTTATTACAGTCCCTTTTTTACCGCCTTGGTCCACCTATGGCCCGATATTCATACCGTTTGTCTGACAGAGTAGGGCAAAAATTATTCGGAAATTATTCGGTGAGTCAGGCAACGCCGAGTCAATCGAATTAATCTACGAATAATTCTACAATTGACCTATACCTTCCGTGTGTTTTCTTTTCCTCAGCTCAGGTAGCAGATCCAGTTTTCAGTGTTGCCGGAGTCATTTCATTAACTCTCATTAGTTGGTTGCCCAACTCTTCCGTATGAGAGCTAGTTTTAGGTGTTCCCAAAATTTTTATTGGCGTATTTTGTAGGGGGGGGGGGGGATTAGCCCAAACTTATGATTTTCAAGTAACTTATATCTTATTGCGATCGTTACGAAAAGGTGCTCAAAACTGAGCATTTCAGCGCAAACTCCGGATTAATTTTTTTTTATTATTATTTTATTTTACTGTTGAGATCCGATCAAGGTCAACGTTCTATCTTGGTTCATTCTCAAAAATCAAAACACTTTTTTAAAAATTCAGAAGGGGAAAAAAAAAAAAAAAAAAAAAAAAAAAAAAAAAAAAAAAAAAAAAAAAAAAAAACTAAAACCCCCTTTGGAGTTGAAAATTTTGTAAAAACTATATAGTAAGTTACTTGCAGACAAAGAAGTTTTGAAATAGTAAACGTTTGATTTTAGCGCCTATTTTTAAAAGTTTGCCTCTCAGGCGAAGGCAACCTCAAAAAATGCGATGGACGACTTCCATTAAATAATAGATGAGAGGGAAATGTTGATTAAATTTTTGGCGAACCCGTATTTATTTCGGAAAAGTACTTGCTTATTATAGTATTTTAAATTCGTCGCTTTGAAAATGCTGACTCTTTAAAATAGGAGTGATATTTTGATGAAAATGGGTTTAGATCGAACATTGACCGTTTATTACATCGGAAACGGAAAACAATAACGATCTCCGACGATTTGCGCAAGAAGGCATAGAATTTCTCGCCCTTCCGAATGCTGTATCTCAAGGAAGGATGCCCCCCCAAGTTTAAAAAAAAAAAAAAAATTTCGTTGTTAGATGAGCTTTTTTGCAAACATTTTATGGAATGTCGCATTTACTATTTTCATTTTATTATTTTTCCCTTTTCCCCTTTTTTCGTCCTGTTCATCCTAAACATGTTACCCATAAAAAACGCTATTCCACTTTTACAATTTAGGTAAATTAAAGAAATACCACCTTCAAAAATGACAACGGTGTTACATAAAGTCCCCCCCCCCCCCCCCAAACACCTTTAGGAGGACTCCTCTACATCAGAATACTTAAATGCGGCCTTCGACTCATCACTCTTGTCACAAAGAGCGTAATCAAAGTGGCAACGTTGCATTTGGTCTATTTAAACACATTCAAAACATATAATTCGATTTACCATCGTATACTCGCCTACAATTTTCTTAAACTTGTCAAATAGAAACGTTACCGGATTACACGCAAAGCCTCGCCGCGGGGGCGGGCGCCTAAGATGAAATTTTGGACTTATGAAACAAAATCAATATAGTAATGAAGGAGAAAAATTGCATGGAAGGACAGACAGTACATACATATTTAAAAAAGAAGTTCAATTTGTTGCTCCTAATATTCAAGTTTGGGCGATTGGTTGGTTCGGAACTAATTAAGCGAAACGTGCGATGTAGCAATGTTGCATTTCGTCAATTTAAATTTGTGATATGGAGGTAAGATCCTAGGGTGTTGTGTAGGCTTGCATAGATATCTAAAACACAATATTTGTTTTATGGTTTTAAATATGGCCAAGTAAAAAAGGAAAAGATAAAATGCCATCATTTTCCAATAGCCCCCCTCCCCCCCATCCATGATGTTTTTGACACCCTGGCGAAGCTTGTCGTTTATGCCTACAAGCTCCCTTCCTATCATCGCACGCTTCACCACTCTTCAAAAAGCGAGTGGATTTGGGGGGGGGGGGTGTTGCATAGCATGTAAGTACTAACCAAACACTTGCACTCACCGCAAGTTATACACAGGCCTGAATTTGGTTCCAACCAGCGAAAATTTTATTGAAATCGGTTCAGTACAGCTAGAGATATTCGTAAATGGAATATTGCTGTCTTCTCGTTGAATTGTATATACTCGATTTCCTTTTCGCCCTGTGTCTTTCACACTACCTTTACCTCTTCCGGAGGTGTCACTTCAGATCTTGCCTGGGGAGTGGGTAAGGCAAAAAGAACTGATAATTTTTTCTGTTGCTTCTCATGCGTTTGGTCCAAAGAAAAATTTGACCATCGAGATCTTTGATGAGTTGATGATCCTTATTCCCTTTTTCGCTTGCAATCCAAGCAAATGGGGAACATCACAAATTGAAAACATTTATTCAACTTCTTACAAATAATTAAGAACTTTCTGGACCTAGACTCGCTAAATTTGACCGCTCTTTTTTCTATTCTTCTTTCTCTTTTTAGGATTTTTGAATTTTCCGTCTTAGCCGCTGATATATCGGCTGATAAACCTATAAAAATCAGAGCAATTTTTTGCACGATTATGCTTGTGCTTGTTACGTCCTCGAAATTACTAAAAATAAATTAGTAGAGCATGGCTTCAGTGTAATAATAAATCGCCTAAAGCAACCAGCTGTCGGAAATTGGTTTTGTTGTTTGTAGGTTAGATTCAGCCCTATTCTTGCAAAATCTTGAGTGTCCAGGGCCCCAAAAAATGTACAGTACGGACGCGGACGGTCCCTTGTTCTTGGCCCTAAGTATAGCGAATCCTCGCTTCTGATTTGTTAGGGCTGCACTGCACCTAACGTTAAAGAACAAGGACCGTCTGTACCGTACATTTATTGGGCCCAGTTTACTAAATTACATTTTCCCCACTCACAAATGGAGGTTTGAGGCGTACATGAGGAGATCAGAAAGAATTCGAGAAAGAGATAAGCGCTAAGCGTGAGGTGTGAGTGGAGTTGCGACAGTTTCAGGGTGAAAAAATTGAAAGACCAAGTCACCAAGCAAAGAGTAAACAAGAGTCGCAATTGAATGGAGGGCCGGCCTGCCTGCGTGGTCAACGCAGATAAGAGATCGGAAACGCGGGCTGGCCTCTGGTTGGCTGTAATCGTGGTGCAAAACTGTTTGTGGCCTTATGGAAATTAACGTGGGAAATTCGTTCCGCAAAGAGGAAAATAATTCGGTAAATTTTGATCACCGAAGTGTTCCGTTGCAGGAAACCGAAATTTTCGGTCCTGAGAACCGAATACTTTATTGAAAGTACCGAAGGTCCGAAGACTTCGGTAATTAAACTCAAATTCCGCCCCTACTGAAATTCTTTGGTACTACCAATGAACTTCGGTAGTACTAATGAACAATTCGGTACTCGAGACCGAAAATGTCGGTTTCCTGCGCAACCAAACACTTCAGTGATCAAAATTTTTCCGAATTATTTTTCTCTGTGTACTAATCTTAATTTTGTGATGGAGGTTAGGTTAATAGGTTTACGTTCACCGCCACTTCCACTGCCGTGCTAAATCTCAGTTTTGAATTGCGCGGTAAGAAAAATGGCGGCGCAAGCGCTTTTTTGGCGAACCAATAAGAGCCCAAGGTTATAGATTATCAGGTATGCTCATCTGCGACTTCGCGCCACAAATTCAGTGGCGCGCAGTGCAAAATCACGGCAGCCAAGATGGCCGACAAAAGCAAAAAAAAAGGCCGACTCGCCCAGGCAACTTCGGGCGATACTCTCGAAGTCGCCCAAATGGGCGTTGTGTTTTTTTGCTTTTGTCGGCCATCTTGACTGCAGTGATTTCGAACTGCGCGCCACTGAGTTCGTGGCGCGAAGTCAGATGAGCATTGAACATACCTGTATAATCTATAACCTTGGTTCGTAGGTATCTTTCTCCATCTAACTTTTACTACCTACTAAGTGAAAGCCAAATTGGTTTTTACTTAGTAGGTTGTTTCTTTCAAGATGGTAGGTGAGTTGATTATAAAAATGCATGCAAATTCTCTGCTAATAGAGCAAAAGAAAAATTTTCAGAATTCTTTTTAACTTACCCTACAACTACTCCTGCAGAGAAATTTTCAAGAAGCACCAATTGTTCACCCTACCATCTCTTTTATTTTTGAATGTTTAAAGTATGCAGCTTACAATAAATTAATATCCCCTGAGAACATGCGACCACAGCACAGGTACAATAGCAGGCATAAATTTATTTCACAGGAAGTGGCCCGCCTCTCCATCTCTGACTCAAATATTAAAATTGCTGCTGTGCAGCTCTTCAACCGACTGCCTCCAAATTTAAAGAATATTTTTGGGGACGGACAGATTGGCAAATTCTTGAGAGAACTGAGAAATTTTGTCCTACAGAAGGCATTCTACCATGTGGATGACCTAGATTGTTTAAATTAATTTTGGTTGTCTGTATTAATTTTAATTAATTTTAATTTTGGTTCTCTGTATGTTTTGACTTGTACCAGCCCTAAATTAGAGGCATAATGTACTAAATTGTAATAAATAATAAATAAAAAAAACTTGGCAACACTGGATACTGCAGTCACTGCACTGATTGGAGAAATCCGTTTTTAAATAACCAGAAGCAAAAATCCGGCGGAAAAACAAAAAATACAATGTGTACGGTAACATCACGCTGAACCAGTACTTAAAACGTAGTCAAATAGTGCCGAAAACTTAAAGCGGTTTGATCGGCGCAAAGGCCGGACTGAAAAATTCATGATAAAACGAGAAACAAGTGACCGTACATCGTAATGAATGAATGAATCCAACTTATTGATAAAAAATTCGTGTAACTATGAGGGTGGAAAACCCATACAAGAATGGAAAAAAAAATATCGTTGGGGGCCCCAAGCCTGGGGGGGGGGGGGGGGATTGCCGCGACTGCCCTACGGTATAGTTACGGCCCTGAAGTTGCCATTTAATATCAACTTTTTGATTCCCTAAAAAAAAAACTGGTTAGAGAAGATGAGTCCTTGGAAGTTTCAAGAACTTTCATGTTTTAAGTAAAAATGAAATTTACATCAAGGCAATGCCTAATTCCTTAAATGTCTCATTTCAGTTAATGTCGTGAAGTTTTGAGTGTCCTAAAGTCTGGGGGGTGAGAGGTTTACCCCCTCCTTATCCCGGTGCCCATGAAAAGTGGTGTAGGAATTAAAAAAGGGCAAATTTTTAAAATAAATAATGTTGATACTTTGGAGAAAATTTACTTGCCAAATGTGAGATACGGGTAGTTAAAAAAGGAGGCAGAGAAGAGCTCGGTTATCCGCATTCGACCTTCTGCGTGGGTCTAAATGGACAAAATTCCACGTTGCCAAATTGCACGCTTCGACACTGGAAACAAAGGTTTAAGTTGTATAGCAATGTGGCAACAATGGATTTTCCTCATTTAAAGCTATGTAAATTAATCGATACTTATGGAGGAAAATCAATATTTTATCGATGAGTTAATTATGTTTGAAAAGGGGCGAAACTAAAATGGCTAATTTGTTGACTGCGTCGCATTTTCATTACCGTGAACCTGATCTGAAATACGAAATAAACAGCAGCAAAGCGTGAAATCCGGCAACGATGCAGTTCGTCCACATAAACCCACAAAAAAGATCGAGCTCTTGGGTTTTCGGTGAACACCTTCGTATTTGACCTTCTACGTGGGTTTAAATGGACAAAATGCCGCGTTGCCAAATGGCACGCTTCGACACTGGAAACAAAGGTTTAATTTGTATAGCAATTTGGCAACAACGGATTTTTCTCATTTAAACGATGTAAATTTACCAATACTTAAGGAGGTAAATTAATATTTCATCGATCATTGATCGACGTGTTTAATGTTTGAGAAGAAGCGAAAATATGTTGGCTAAATCGCTGACTTCGCCTTTTTTTGCACAAAACTGGTATTTCGGAGAGCGATTTTGATATCGAAAAAAATTGATTACTCGCAGGCTAGCAAAAACTAGCAGCTGATATATGCAGAAATCGATGACTGATAGGTTAGGAAACACTGCCTAGGCACAATTAGAACGTGACTGAACGTGACACGAGACTTATGAGCACATTTATTTATGAAAACTTGCAAATTTTGAGTAAAATTATAGCATTTTTTCAAAAAAACTTACCACACCTAAAAAATCGCTTTCTTTAAAGTACAGCCATGAAAAAGTACGTCACTTGCCCTCAAAAATGAGAGATAATCTTCATTGAATCTTAATGAATTAGCCGCTTATCACCACAGTGTCACAATCATGTCGTGTTTACAGTTGTAAACACACGGATTAAACCTACCTCAGAAGACAGAGCTTGCGCACTGCATAAGATGCTTGTCATTCGCTTATCAGTGATCTTAGGATTGAAATATTTTAAAGGCACACTCTCTAAAGTGTAATGTATCAACCTGTATTGCCAAATCTCGATTTTTTTAAACTTCAAATTTTTGATTTATGTCCAGCTAATTTGGCCAAATCGAACATAGTGCGCCTCAGGGGAACGGGCCGCGGAGCGGCAAGGGGGCGAAGCCCCCTTGTAATTAATAGACACGTAGCAGAGGAGCACGACCGCGGCCGGCGTCGATAAATGAGACTGAGCATTAGCTAAACAATGCTTTTGCTTTTAATCTCCGACTTTTAGTGAAAGTTAGGATTTAGCACCCCCAAACATTTTTAACGTTTTGGCCCCTCAGAGGGCTATCTCAAAAATTCCATAAGACGATCCCTTTCGTGTAATGCATCGATCGAAAGCAGGGATTTGAACCGAACCAAACTAGCAGGCTTTGGAGAGGCACGGGTGGAAAACAATGGAGAATCCCTTGCTCCGATAACAATAGGAGGTACAGACTCGGCGCGATCGGAGCCCGAGACCCACCCTTAGTCAACGGTCGACCCATCTCTAGACCCGATCACTGCAGCGTCGTCATTTGGCAACTTTCGTCAATTTAATTTGGGCTGAGTCAGTTGAAACGAAATGTTGAGTAATGTGACTAAAACTGTGCGATCCTCAAAATAATTAAGTAAATGTTTGATTTATAATTGGACGTGCTCTTAAATCGAGCGAGAGGCAACGCCAATTACTAGCGGAGGCGTCATTTCTGATTTTGGGCTGTACAACAGCTGGGGTTCCAATCTTTTCAAGAAGAGAATTCACAATTATTATACAAGTAAAATTATAAAAACTGAAAATTATTTTCTTACTTTTGTATCCCAATTATGATGATAGCCCAGAGTAGCCCATCGTAATTTCCTTCGGAGAGCATCGCTTCTATTGGACTTACTAAGAACAAAAAAAGCAACTTATTTTCTTTCATGAAGATGTACTACTAAGCGCTCCTTGTGACGGTTCCATATCATAAGAAGCAACAGAAAGTAACAGACAAATTCAAATGTTTGCTGGCAAAAGAATTTGCTTGGAAAAGCAAAATACTGTTCCACTATGAAAAGCATGTAAAGAAGCCCGATTTCTAGTCTTGGGTCCACTTAACAATTTGAATTTATTTTTACTCCAGAATAGATACATTTGCTCGTGTTTTCTATGTTTAGGCGGTCGTTTAGCTGAGTTATTTTTTACGTCCTTTCAACACACTTCATTTTCGTCCAGACTGGTCCAGGCCGTCCAAGCTGATGCAGAGCCTTTTTTTCAATTTATTTATTTATTTATTTTTTATTTTTTTTTTTTTTAGACTAAGTATTTTCATAATTCTAAACCAGGGACTTGAACCGAACCTAACCGTGAACCGAAAACCGCTCCGAACCGCGAGTTTACTGAACCGTGAACCAGACCGCGAACCGTTTTTTTCAAAGTTGTCGAACCGCGAACCGAACCTTGAACCAACCTTTAAAATTCCGGTTCGAACCGGTTCATCAAACATGAAAGGCGGTTCGACCCGGTTCAACAAAAATTAATTATGTTGCAAAGAAAAGGCGTTTTATTGCGTTTTCGTGGAAAAACTGCCCTTCTAATCCAAGGTTCACTCTTGATAACAGCTAGTAACAAAGTGGAACAATTCCGCCTGAAAAAGTGTGATGTATTCCACGGCGTTGATAATTTTGTCCCCGGTGTTTTTTCCCTCCTTCATACATTGTTACGATGACACGTCATTTCTGTTTAACTTTTTATCCTCTACGTGTAGTCCAAAGTTCTTGACCGGCCTCGCAACATACAATTCCTGTTATCGTGAAATCGCCCTTAAAATCATTTCAGTAAAAATAGAATCTATTGTTATTTTTTTATTTTAAGAAAAACTGTCATTTGTTCAAAAGTTTATTGTTTGCTTCTGGTTCTTTTCATGGTCCAACTCACTTCTATTGTTATAAATAGATGATATTTTAAATCATATTATAGTTTGTTCTATTATCTCTTATCAATGAAAATTACGTGTTTATGAGAAAATATCAAAACAAAGCGCATCATTGGAACTGAACCGGTTCACGACTCCGGTTCAAACCGGTTCGCACCTCTGTGAATCGGTCGGAACCGAACTTGAAATTACTGCGAACCGGTTCCAAACCGTGAACCGGTTTTTATGGAGGCTTGAACCGGGAACCGAACCGAAATTTTCTCAGAGGTTCAAGTCCCTGTTTTAAACTCATGTTTTAAAAGCTTTTAGCGCTCGAAAAATAAGTTCGTGGTTCTCAACTGATATAAACTATTTTTAAAAAGATTAGGAAAAAAGTGAGGGGAAAATTGCTCCAACTTAAAGATTTTCTCAGTTTTTCACAGAAGCCAATATTCCCTTCAGCGAAGATTAGCAGCAAGTACCTAAACTTGAGTATTACACCCTTTGAAAGAAAAAAAGATCATTGCATCGTAACTTGTTTACTTAAATCTCGGAGGGGGGGGGGGGGGGGGGGTGAAAAAGAACCAAGACAGTCTGGACAAATGAGTGGCTTAACTCCTCTTTCATTTTTAAAAGTTTTCTTCAGGCGGTTTCATTACGTATCCTTCATGCATTCTACTTCGTTTTACATCCTAGAAGGTACATTGGTGCAAGAAAAGATAACTTCCAGCCAATAATTTTAAAAAAATAAGAAATGAAACTTGAGTACTAAATACAAATGTTAAAAAATAACACCTATCCACATATTGAGGATTTTTCTATTTATCTGAATGGTTCAAAAGGCACAATAATAGAGCAAAAGGCGATGAACTGCTTAGAAAAGACAAACATGGACATTGGACAAACGAAGAACTTTTGCCCTCCCGCGGAATTATTTCTGAACGTCGTTGACTTTGACCCACCAAGCCTTCCCGTAGAAATCGAAACACTGAAAAACCACCATAAAAATGTAGTTTTTTAAGCTAGTGACTATGGGGACCTCTGAGTTTGTAACCGCATTATTCATCCTGAAATTATGGAATTTGATCCACCCTACCTTTGGATTTTGAAAAATAGTGGTAAATCTGTGAGTGAGGAGGGGAGTCGGCATATTTACGATTATTCTTCAAATTCTAACGGCGAATACAAAATACAGCTGCGGTATGGTACAAGTAAAGTATTTACCTTTTAGTATCCCTGACGCCAAAAACTGAATAAGAAAAAACTTATAATCCTCTTAGTTTACAAAAGCTTCATAAAGGTGTGTTTCAACGATCCAATTACCATGGTCACCGCATGTTACATCTGGCATTAGGAAGAATTAAGAGGAGACCGACACGAGTTGACATGGTAGAACACAAGAGTTTATTCAAGAAGTGAACAGCTGATCCCCAAGCAGGGCTGACACCTATAACGGGCTATATCCATTACGTAACATTCTAGCAATGCAGTGATACCAAACACTACACCGCAACATCTTCATTTTCGAAACTACGATTGTTTAGCCATAAATAGTCAACAACGGCAAAAATGTCCGCTCGGTAATTCTAGGTGGAGGTGACTTTTAAAAATAAACAAAATGAGGTAACAAAGCTCAGTCTACACTAAAACGTGCATTTTAACAAGGTTAAAAAAGTCACAAAGCGAAACTAAAAAAAAAAAACAAAAAACAAACAAAAAACAGAATTAAGGAAGCAAAGGATGCGCAAAGCCGGGAGAGCGGTCATTATTCACCGCTCGATTATTAACTGCATGTGTTCCTAGATGAGGAGAGATCCAACGACAGGGAAAGATAAAAATACGTTACCTGCAACATACAGTCCACCAATCTTCGTTTTCTTTTAAGTCCCCGTGTACGTCCAGGTTTAACCGAGAAGGTTTTTTCGTATACTCAGCCAAAGTTTTTCTTATCCAACGTCTTTGACCAGCTTCCGAAAATGGGTTACAAATGAAAATCAGCCCTGAAAATCATTGTTAATGCCAACATTATTTTCACGTGGCTCTAGCAAATCTACGAAGAAAAGAAAGCCTAATGACACAGAATACTCTAATCAGAACGGAAACTCTAATTCATTTAGAAACATTCTTTACTTCGGGCCGCCATGTTCGGAAGTGAGCATCTTCGGCAGATCTTCGGCAACTGGCCGAGTTGTGATTGGTTGTATAGCCTGAAAAAACATGTCCGCCATCTTGAGAAGTGAGTAGGCACAGTTGCCAGTTTGTGCCAGTAAATTCCAAATCTTGTTTCCATTGGCTCTTATGGGAGTTTCCGTTCTGATTAGAGTATTCTGTGCTAATGACTCAAACGAGTGAATCACAAGGGTCATTCCACGTGGCATCAACCATGTTGTTGCTCGAGCATCTCAGAAAAGTTCCAAACTTCGGTAGTTGGTTTCTATATGCATAGATGTGACGAAAACGATTTTTAAAATTTTTTGAGTTCCCCCATTCCCGTGGCGGCCATTTTTAGGCCACGCCCGGTCCCCCCTCTAAATTCGAGCAAAATAGAGGCTCACAAAAACTCGTATAACTTTCTATGTAAAAGAGCTTCTGACTTGTCACTTCATTAATTTGTCCGCTGCACTGGTATCTTAGCGTACTGAACGAATAAATTGGTGTGGTACAAAAATAAATTTGTGTAAAGCACGAATCAAGCAGAAACGCTTTCTGCGTCAATTCAGGACTTGGTACGTACAGCGTATAGGCTTATCGTAGCGGTAAAATTTGTTGACTCGCTGCACAAATAAATTTGTGTGGTACACACATTTATTTTGCACCAATACAATTTGTTCGGAACGCCATTTTTTTTTTTCAGTGTAAATGTGAGAACAGAATCAAGAAAAAGAAGAAGAGCATTTTAATAACGTAAAACAATCCATTTTTGAATGGACAAACCATTCTGGAGTTTGAAAAACAACTGTCAGTTACTTCTGTTTCAATTTAAAATCACAGATGAACGAAATATAAGAATCCCGCGGACCCACGCCTACATGGATGCGTTGATATAGCTTGTATTTTGCGGTATTTATAGCGGGTTGCATTTTGAAAGTATGCGTGATTAGCGGGTTGCGTCGCATTGTAAATAATGTGTGCTTAACTTTTGTCATTCGTTTTTAGTGACAACGCAATGTTATTTCGATCGCCTTGCCGGAGCATCATCATGACACTCGAGTCTCAGTTTCTCCGAAAATCTCGGTAGACCCGCGTTTTTGAGGACTTAGTAGTTGTCGGAGTGTAAAACCGTAAAGAACCTTTCTCGTTCGAAATTATCTCAGTAACGGGAAACACTTTCGGTTTTTTTTATTTCAATGTCATCGATACTTTTCGATATATTTCGATAAAAAGATACGCGATTTTCACCAGAAATCGTCATATTGGTCGTTTTGAATCGATCATTAAAAATTAACGAAGCATTGCCCGAAATTTTTTTTCGCCAATCGATTGTCCTACTAAAGGAGTACAATTATTCCTGAGAATTTCGTATTTTTTCATCCAGATAGAAAAAAGTTATGGGCCCTCGAATTAGGCCATTTTTTAAAAATTTAAATTTTTGAGGGCCCTTTTAAAAAAATTTGGAGAAAGGTTAGGGGCCCAAAATTTTTTGTGAGGTTTCTTGATATAGGACTACTCAGAAAACAATTTTGAAGCCCTAAGCTATTTTCCTTCATGCCTAAATTTTAGCTCAAAAACGCAACGTTTGACAGATTTTTGCCTAAAGTTTTGGCCTAATTAGAGGCATGTGTCTTAAATGTGAGAAAAACCGGACCTCCAGTAGAAAAAAGCTCATCTCTTGAGCTACAATTTGCTTTTGTGAAAAGTCTGAAGCTCTTTTACGAAGAGTGTTATGCGAGTTTTCACGAGCCTCTATTTCGCTAGAATTTAGAGGGGGCGTGGCCTAAAAATGGCCGCCACGGGATTGGGGGAACTCAACAAAATTTGAAAAATCGTTTTTGTCACATCTATGCATATAGAAACCGACCACAAAAGTTTGGAATTTTTCTGAGATGGTCGAGCAACAACTTTGGTTGATCCCACGTGGAAACGAAAGCCTTTAAAATTTAATTATTTCCTCCGATTACTTGCTCCAACAGTCACTTTTCTGTCAAACTACTTCCACGACTCGGTCAAAAATCCGACTGTCCGATAATCCGTGACGTAAAGATTGAAAACTTGAAGATTCAGATTGAAGGCAGAATTATGTCTAGTGATGAAAATATTTGAAATTTGAGGCGGGTCTGGGGGTCTCCCCCAGAATTCTGAAGGGGGGTCTTGGGGTCTCCCCCAGCATTTCAAAGGGGATCTGCAGGCTGATTCTCCCTATTTCACGAGACGAGACGAGATAGCAAGAAACGATGAATTCCATTGGTTTAAATGGTGTCACCAGAGGCGTAACTAGGGGGTAGTGAGGCAGCAACTGCGGGGGGGGGGGCAACGTCTCTAGGGGCGCAATTTCACCAAGACAAATTGATGGAATATTCATATAAAAAAAAAAAAAAAAAAAAAAAAAAGTGGAGGAAAGGAAAAAACAGAAAAATTATGGGCAAGGATTCAGATTTTCGTCAGGTTATTGCTGAATGGCAGGTCGACGGTGAAGACTCCGACTTCAATGCAACGGGTAGAAAATCCTTAGACATTTTTTTTTTTTTTTGAGGTTAGTGGCTTTCTTCCACACGTCGGGGACCTTCGGCTCACAGAGAGATTGATTAATCGAATATTGTACGATGCTAGAGATAGATTTTAAAGGCTGATATTGTTAGAGTTGAGAAAGTTGCGGATGGAATTATAAATGACGAGGTTATTGTAGTAGAGAACTGAAGTGAGATTGTAGGGCGGAAGCAGCTTTTGTTTCGAGAGTGCGTGAAAGAGAGCGTCGCGGTGACTTAAGAGCGGGCATTGGAAGAGGATGTGATTGAGGTCGCCATGTTGATTGCAGGCGCATAAACTGTCTGGTTTCAACGAGATGCGATGTAGGTGACTCGGGAAGAGCCCATGACCGATTCGTAGTCTAATTAGATTTTTAATATATTTTCGGTTCCAATGTAAGGAATGATACCAAGGTTTTACTGGAATATTCGGCTGTATTGCTTTCAACTTCTGTCCTTTCCAAGTACATTGTTGCCAATCCTGATTCCAGTTTTCGTACATATGTTTTTTGAGAGTAGGGAGTATTTGTGTATAGTGTGTTAAAGGCTCTTCATGACGGGTGGCCAGTTGAACGAGAGAAGCAAGGGAGTCTGCCTTTTCATTGCCTTTGATGCCACTGTGACTGGGTACCCATAAAAAGTTGACACTGCGCTGTTGATTTGACCAGCACATGTGCTTCAATTTTTGAACTATTGGATGGAGGTCACTGTTTCTAGAACTGAGAGCCGATAGAGTGCTTTTAGAATCTGTAATAATCACTGAACGATAAATCCTTTTCTCTGTTATGTATGCCATTGCCCGTAGAATTGCAAAGGCTTCGGCCTCATAAATGGTGGAAATATCAGAAAGTTGAAAGATTTTAAAAAAAAAAATTATGAACAAAAACGGAGGTTGTATACAAGGAAGTTTTTGAGCCATCGGTGTAGATTTTTGCATGAGTTAAAAATTTGGTTGAAACTGTTTCTTCAAACAAGTTTTGAATTTCCATGTGAGTTAGAATTTGTTTCTTGCTTGTGAAAAGGTAAGAGACGTTCGGAGAGAAATGTATAAAATCGGCATCCCAAAGAAGTGCTGAGGGGTGTCGCTGTGTAGCTATTTTATTGTCAAATTTCCGTTTTAAATCCCTCCAGGGAACAATTAGCAGGGGATATTGCTTGTTGCTCCAATATGTAGCATTACAGACGGCTCTTTCAAGTTTTTTAATGTTTCAGATATTTGTATTGTATTAGAGATGCATACTTTTAAGAAAGAATTTCGATGTTAGCTATTGGAAACGTTCTTTAATGGGTGGTATGGCAGCTTCAACATTCAGATTATTTGTCGGAGTCGAGGAGCGAGCGCTTAGGACTTTTCGAAGGCATTTAAATTGAATCTTATCCAAAGTTTCCATAATCTTATAATTTCTGCAATAGACAATTATTCCATAGTCAATGATTGGACTAATTAAACTCTTATAAAGGGTTCGGAGCACATTTTGGTTCACACCCCAAGCTGCTCCGGCAAAAATGCTAAGAAAGTTTAGTCTCATATCTACGCGTTCTTTAACCCGTTTGACTTGAGCATTCCAATTTAATTTGCAATCAAACAGTAAACCAAGGTACAAAGCGGTGTTATTTAATGGTATCTGAAAGTCACCTATGGAAATAGGTATGTTTGGTGGGATTCTACGTGTGGTAAAAATAATTGCGTGGCATTTTCGCAGAGAGAGCTCAAATCCCAGCATTACAAGCTCTAAGTATATGTTATTGAGGTCAAAATTGAGTTGTTCGATAGCAATATCTAGGGATTTGTTGATGGCGTAAATGACTTGCAGACGATATATATCGTCTGGAAACTCTGGGATTAAGCAAAAGGGCATAGCAGGATAAGCATATGATTATGGGCCCGGGCGCCTTTTTTAACGAAACTTTGGGGACTTGTTAAGGACCATGAGAAACTAATGGGCCAGTTTCATGAAACGGGGATTTTCATATTTTTAAGTGATTCTAGCAGAACTTTTTATGAAAAAAACGATGGAGGCCTTAAAAAAGCTCTAAATCAATTTTAAAGCCCCGAAAAAGCCTCTCAAAGTTGAGTGATGAAAAAAACGATTCTCATTGGTCGGAGGCGAATGACGTCAAACATTCCGAACTGAGTTTCGCGTCTCCGCCACCAGGGATCGGCATGTATAGTGGCATAGGGAATAGCGTGTTATTATGAGTTGTTTACCGGCGATCGGCAGTGATTTCGTTGTGAGCTTATGTGTTTCAAATGTTTGTGTAAATATTGTGACTATTTTTCGTTTTAAAATGCCCGTGCAATGTTTTTTCCTTTTGTTCGTTGCTACCAAAAGACTAGAATCTCCATAAAGGCGGACTTAGAGTTTACTTGAGATCCGAAACCTCACTTCATTTTTCTTGCTGGAGGAGCTATAAACATTCCACTCTCCGTAAGATCCTATGTTAAAAGGGCGAAACTTTACGGTTTTCTCTATCTCTGACTAATCGGATATTTTAGTGAGGATAATTCCTACATAAAGAGGGAGGGTTGGTTAGTTTTCAAATAGTGTGATTCTCATAGTTTCTAGTTTTAATGGTGGTCAGTGGTGAGTGTGTTGTCACTCCAGCAGATGATTCTAGCATAAACTTCTAACAGTGTTTCACTGGCATGATTTTTAATCTTTCATCAAAAGTGCTGTTCAGAAATGACCCTCCTTCATTTTTCAGTGTTCTTTCAACGTCAGTTTTTGTTATTTTAGTCTTTGTAAGTGATAGTCTCAGTGCATTCGACTCTCACTTGTGTATACATTGTCAAGATTCTAAGGTGATGCTATGATATACCACCAGTTCTGTGTCAGAATTTATAGCCTGCTTTGTGTAACTTTTCAAGCCACTCTTATGTATAAATATTTAAAACTACTTTAAATTTCAGTGCGTTCGAATTATATGGAATGTCTCTCTTTAAAAGCATAGTGTATTGGTCTCTCCGACTCGTGTGCTCAGATTTTAGCAGTAGGGGAAACCAAATTATCTCTTGGTTTTTAAGTACACCAGCTGACAATAGTTCAACTTTGAAGTCTGATTTATAGTAAATGGTAGTCTGCTTGCCTAGATTATTATTTGCAAAACTCAGTCTAAAGTTAATTCACCGATGGAACTCTGAACAGCGGAATTGTTTTGGAATGCCAAGCTTTTACTGCAGGTATGCGCCATTATGGTGATTTTTAATTTTCTTCCCCCCTTTTCCCACTTTTTATTGCTTCTTTATTTGCAGTACTACACAGTATAGTGAGTACTCTGCATGAAACACACTAACAGTGTATATGTTTGCGGCTAAGTTACTTGTCAACACGGACTCACCGCGTTCGGAGAAGAAACCCAATCGTGTCTCTAACTTCCTCCATCTAACATCTCTTAACTACCTACTACCAAAAATAGCTCTTCAATAAATGATAGTATTTTAACTGGAACAAAAAGTAATGCTGCTTTTTTTACTGCCGTTAGTCAACACGGTTTGAAAGCTCCTTCGGAATGAAACGGAACAGAAAATTTTCTGTCAAATTTTTGCGCTAAGCTGACAGTGGTATAACGTTTTTTTTTTTAACTAGCGATAGGGGGGTAGCTCCCCCAAAACACTTTTCGATAAAGTGTCAAAACTGAACTCAAATTTTGGTAGATATATAGATAAAATGAAATAACGATACGATAGAAAAACGATACGGAATTATAAAGGACACACTTTTTATATTGGACAAACATTCGATAAAACAACAACAACAAAAACAACGCAAGCTCCCGGCCGGCGACCCCCGGCCACGAAAACCCAAATAAAAACAAAAAAAACCCAAAACGCGAATCCCTCGCGGAGCCCTCACACGCGACTGACTTCAGAAAATTTCGAAGTTTTGCATGAGGCTTCATTTCAGCCTCTCTCACCCCGCGCTTACATGCCCATCACAACCAATCAGTTTTTTACACGGAAACTGATTTTCCGAGTGGACAATATGCTCACGGGACGCGAGATGCTGAATCTCCCCCTGATGCCACACTTTCTCCCTGTCGCCAGACAGCACGGCTATCGCCATACACATGTATTTGAGAAGCCGCGCCATCTGTCAACGTGGAGTGTGCTCATCTCCCAGCGAATTTTCGCTGAGCTGTTGTCCAGACAAGAGCTACAAGCATCACGTCATAAGCCTGATACTTGTCTTTCCTGTGTAGAGAAAAGCCCAGTTTCGGGAAGAACAGTTATTGGGGGCCACTGATATCTCCAAAACCCCCCCATCGACCAAAATTCACGGAATGGGTGATGTGCCTGCATGTAAAACACACAGGCACATTACATCCCTCCTTGTCAATTAGATGCGCCCTCGCATCTTTAAACCCCTTCATAAACGAAAACAGCGAGTTCTCAGAGAATTTTAGTCGATGAAAGGTCACGGAGAGTTCAGTGGCCCATTTTGCTACTCAGCTGATCGTAGATGAGAATAGTATCGACCGAGTTCTCCGCGAGGGAAACTCGATACGTAATATGTAAACAGTGAGCTCTCGATCAAGCGGAAAATGCTGATCTTTGTAAGACAGAAAGGTGAATATAACTCAATGAGTGATGTTCTTAGAGCAGGGTTGTAAAATTTACCCGGGTTTTATGAAAATCAAATTAGAAAATAAGACTATAAGTGATTGAGATTTAAAAATTTTTAAATGACGAATGAAGATAATGAGCTGGAAGGAACTGCGAATATTTTTTTCCTTTTTTTTTTTTTTTTTTTTTTTTTTACTAAGCCAAGATTGCGTAAGAATACTGTGCGAAACTTTAATTGGAACGGGAGTCATCTGACAACCCTGCACTGAAATGAGATAGGATTTGTCACTCGGGACTTGAGATTCGTTTGCGCTGTATACGATCGTGTGTCGTGGGATTCTACGGACTAAATTATGAATACAAACTAAAAAGAAAAGGTGGCAGAAAAATGAACATGATAAGAATGGTGAAAGGCAAAACGAACCCCTTAAAATACTTGGGAGGCAGTTTCGAGCAACTTGACTATAACATTATTGAAAGTATGTAAAACAATTAATGTTTGCATACTTATTTTTTGGAATTAACTGACCCAGTGCTTTGGCCCAGTTTTTGGGTTTTAAGTTAACTTAACGAGTTATTTTAAAACAGCACATTTAAAAATTAACTTAAAAAATAAACAGCATGAAATTGAATAATACTCAGAAAACTTTTTGGCACATTTGTATCATTTTCATTTGAATCTTCTCTGATTGTTGGATTTTTGGGTGTTAAACATCATGATCTTGAATTCAATAAATTCAAGACTCTTTACAACGTATTGAGCTTGGTGGTAGATACCGAATTTACAGTCACATTTTGAGAAATGTCGAATAATACTCGATACAGTAATAAATGGTTGTAAAATTTGATCGTATATTCGTAGAATTAAAATTTAGTTTTGTTTGAAGTCGCTTTGTACTTTCAGAAATTGTTATTGGTAGATTTTACCGAGTGTTTTATCGTGAAAAACGGAATGTTGCTATGTTGGTATCCCTGATAAAGAGAGATGGTAGTTCTTGAGAAGATAACTGTCACAAAATTAAAAATAAAAACAGTGAAACGGCAAAATAACATTAACTGAGGCTTAAAACAATGATAGTTTCTAAAACTTGGCAATTTTTTTTTTTTTTTAATCAAAATTTGGCTACAAAATTGCTGATAAACTGGCCCCTCCCCCTCCCTTTTTCAACAGCCGCCCCTGGCTGTTTTATTCCATAAGAAGTGTAATAAAATGCACAGGAAGATTTATGATTGAACAAATTTAAGAAAGGAAACTGTTAAATTAGGAAATGATTAGTAGAGAGACAGACTCATCAACGTTTATTTTTAGTCAAATTGCCAAATCTGGAAACGTCGATCACCCTTGTCTCACGGCAACGTTACGGATAATGCTGATACTCCATGACATTGAGCGGTAGGCTGGTTTTTTTTTTTTTTTTTTTTTTTTTTTTTTTTACCAACTGCAACAAATGCCTCGTTGCCAGGTTGAACATTTTTTTTTTTTTTTTTTTTTTTTTTTTTTTTTGGAAATAATTAATAAAAATTTGAGAGTTAAAGTGATAGAAATTTTAATCGAGTTATCGCGATTCACTTGAAAGATCCCTTTTAGTGAACATTACTTAAAAGAATGGTTGAACTTAGATGGGGCGTCTGCGAATTCTGAGTGAGATGGGAGAAAAAAATCAAAAATTATCACCCCCCTTTTAAAAAGAAAATTTAAAATCATGTCGGCAAATGAACGCACGAGTCTCTTAGAAAGAAAAATTAAACTTAAAACTTAAAAGAACCTATGTTAGAAAATCTGTTAAAAAAAAAAAGAATAAAAAAAAACAAAAACAAAAGAACCTTGTTACTATGACACTAATGGAATCCGAAAGAAAAAAGACGTTTGTAAAAATAAAAATTAACCTTTTTCTCGAGTAAAACTTTCAAATTCAATGGAGCTCATTCAGGTGTTGAGGTAAAATATACTTATTAAAATTCATTCCAGAAGTGAGCCTACAAAAATACAAGAGTAATTGCATTTTTTTTTTTTTTTTTTTTTTTTTTTTTTTTTTTAACTCTGTGCGCTTTCTCTTGAGTAATTTAAACGATTTAGTCCATACTGCTTCAGTGTTGCCCCTGCACCCTCTGAATGCCACTGTCCAAAATCCCTTTTAAAAATTCTACTAAAAGCCACGGCTAGTTAAAGCAACAGCTTCTAAGCTTTACGTATAGCGATCTGGATCCTGGAAAGCTCTACGATGATATCACCTAAGAAAGTACACTAGAAAATGGCAAGAGACTAAAGGGCAACAGCAACTTAGTGAAATCTGCTTGATTTTAAAACCAAGGAAAACACGCTTTAAAAAGCGAAAAATATGTAGTGTACTTTGTTGACTCACTTGAATGAGTTTAGTTTCAAATTAGCTTACATTTTGTAAGTTTGTCCATAAATTATACCTTTCCCTTTTTTTTCAGCATGCCATTACCTATTAGATAGAGAAAAGATAGTCTTTGACTCACGTGAGCGTTTATGAAGACCTATGCTGCGTGGAAACTTAAACTGAAGTTAACTTAAACTTACTTAATTCCTACTTTTCTAATTTCTTAAATCTGTGGAAGCAATGAGAGATTTTAAGTCCTTCCGATATTACTCGGCATTTTAATAATTCAGGTGAGATTTCAACCTGCGAGAAGCAATTTTTTCCGATACAATGTATAGAAAAAAAAGGGCAAAATTTTATTTTAAGCTGTTCCATGATATTACAGTTGAAAATGTGCAGTATTATTGGTTGAGCAAGATAGAAAGCAGTGATTGAGCAGCGTAGAAATATATGTGACACCTCCCGGTGAGTTAACGGTATTTTAGATGTGCATTTCCATCGGAAGTGTTGATTTTTATTATAGTTTCAGTCTCTAGATTTCTGAAGGATGAGCCGCGAAAAATGGGGACCGTTAACGATAGATAACGAGATAAACAAAACACTAACACTCTCTCCGAGATCTATTTATGAGAAACACTATTATTTACTTACACTAAAACACACTTTTATTTTTTGGCAAAAAAATAAAACATCAAAATTAAGACTGAAATTTTTTATTGAATCTAAAGATCACTGGAGAAAGAAAAAACGGACAAAATGAAACTTTTTGTTTCTTTTAAAAGACATCATTATTTTATCGAAAAATATGAGATTGATGCGAGAATTTAATTTTGAAGAGAAACTGATTTAAACTCGGGAAGCACACTTTTAAGACGTAATTTGCCCATTCATTAAAAAAAAACACTGCACACGTTCACTGGATAAAGGTCGAAAATTTTTTCAAATATCAGGGGGTCCAATTTCTTCTTTTTTTTTTTTTTTTTCGAGAAGCAGGAAGCATCAAACGCATTATTTTATTCTGGTGGCGCATCACAATATTTTCCGTCTTCCAAATATGCTTAATAAATGCCGGAATTAAACGTTTACTAGAGTGTTTCCGTCGATGTTTGAACTTACACTTGCGTGTTATCTGGTATCGCTGCAATTTAGGGTTTTCGTAAGCGCGTAAAAAGGACTTGTAAAAACCTGCAAAATATCGGAAAGGAAGTGACAATAGAACATTAGCAGCAGCTTTAGATTTGACGTCTAAGTTGACAACTGATGTAAGCTTCGGCAGAAAGGCGATGATTCTGGAGTCAATTTTAGATCTTTTGAGCAAGCAACGATAAGACGATTTGGGCATCCAATTTTTAAAAAAACTGGTGTTTTTAATCGAGAGGAAATTTTTCTGAAGAAAGAGGGGAATGGTTTTGGAATTCAAAATCGGGCTAATACTTTGGATTTCCTTAGATGAATCAGTCAATAAGCATGGTCTAGTCAGTTGAGAGAACGATAAACGTTTGCAAATTTTGAAAATCCTCGCATTGAAGTGGCCAGAAGTATCAGCTGATGGTGTCTGATCGAGTGATAAGTGATGGAAATTAGCTCTCTGATAATTTGCGACACAGATAGTATTCTCAGCATCGGGATACTTTTTTTATTTTTCGAAACAAACGGGATGCTCGTTCCCGCAAAGTTCTACAGTTGATAGGTCTGGAAAAGCAAAGGCACAATTTTCTCGCTTACTTGTTTAATTTCAGCATTGATTGAAAGCATTTGATTGACTGTGGCAGAAAGCAGAAACTCTCCCTCCTTGTCAATTTTGACAGAAACTTCTACTTTTGCTAACTCTCCTAGAATTTTTTTCGACGTTGATGTTATTTCAGAATCAGTCTTAGCAACTTTTAGTTCACTTTCCGAAATTAAGGTGGGAACCTTAGTGCAGTCTGAAGTGCGGTGATTAAAACTACCACAGATTTGACAGGCAAATTTTTGGAAATCCAGACACCCAAAGGGGCCCTGTGTCCGAAAATCTGGCAAAATTGGCAAGTATGATCAGGACACTCTGGAGCAAAATGCCCGAAACCAAAGCACAGTTGACATGGTTCCTCGCTCTTACTTTCTTCCGCCATTGAAAAAGTTGGTGTTTGATGATTTGTCACAGTGACTACCGCATGACCTAGCTCGTCAAACGTGGCATTAGGGCACAGTGCTTTGATGTCTGAAGCAAAGTGAGGATGAACACCTTCAATGAGCCATTTCACAAGCTGGCTACTACGAATGTTTTCAGAACAGTATTCTGGTAAAATAGATAGTTTTCGTTGAATATAGTCATTGCACGTTTCCTCAAAGTATTGGTGACAAATCAAAAATTTAATAGGAGCGAATCTGGATAAAAACGTTCCAGAAAATTTCGTCTTACGTGAATCCAACTTGATCGTTCTAAAGGCTCTATTCTCTCGGAACCATGATAGAGCTGCTCCTCCCAAGTGCAGAGACAATTTTATATGGTATACTCATCCCAATGATATTTGCTTATGACCATCTCAAACGAGAAAATAAAGTCATCGACACAATCCCTCTCTCCGACACACAAAGAACCATCGATATTATAAGAAAAGAACTTGGTTTTAAGTTGCGCCGCTTCAAAAAAAAGAGCGTCCCTCCGCCGCTCTTCAGAATGATGGTGGAAATGAGTCATTGATAAGTTGTAAGTTAACTTATCATTTTACCTTTACAGGACACTGGATCGTCGACGAATAATCCACCGAACCATGGCCAACCGTGTTTCGACTCACAAATTCAGCAGTTAAAAACACACATTTTTTTTTTTGGACAAAGAATAAAAGACCCGAAACTGCGAGCATCACATTAATATACAAAAATTTTTAAAAAAATTTTAAACGAGCAAACCAACAATTAAAATTAAAATAAACTGTCCGCAAATTTACGAAAATATAAACTTCATGTAACCACAGTCACAACTTCAGCACGAAAAAAAAAAAAATCACGAAAAAGAAACACGAAAAAAGAAAAAACGAAAAACTACGGGAGCTTCAAAGCAGAGAAAAAAAAACCCCGAAAAACTTCAAAAACTTCAAAACAAAAAAAAAAAAAACTTGGAAACACGTCCAATTCAGAAATTAAAAAAATAACGCTTGGCGCGAGAGGGCGAAGTCGTTTTCGGGTAAAACGTTACGTTAATTACCCGTTGGGGCCTGCACCATTTATAACGCTTTTTTTCTACTTGCGATGGGGGGGGGGGGGCTCCACCAGACACTTTTTGATAAAGTGTCAAAACTGAACTCAAACTTTGGTAGATATATAGATAAAAAGAAATAACGATACGATAGAAAAACGATACGGAATTTTAAAGGACACACTATTTATATTGGACAAACATTCGATAAAACAACAACAACAACAAACAACGCAAGCTCCCGGCCGGCGAGCCCCGGCCACGAAAACCCAAAAAAAACAATAAAAACCAAAACGCGAATCCCTCGCGGAGCCCTCACACGCGACTGACTTCAGAAAATTTCGAAGATTTGCATGAGGCTTCATTTCAGCCTCTCTCACCCCCCGCTTACATGCCCATCACAACCAATCAGATTTTTACACGGAAACTGATTTTCCCAGTGGACAATATGCTCACGGGACGCGAGATGCTGAATCTCGCCCTGATGCCACACTTTCTCCCTGTCGCCAGACAGCACGGCTATCGCCATACACATGTATTTGAGAAGCCGCGCCATCTGTCAACGTGGAGTGTGCTCATCTCCCAGCGAATTTTCGCTGAGCTGTTGTCCAGACAAGAGCTACAAGCATCACGTCATAAGCCTGATACTTGTCTTTCCTGTGTAGAGAAAAGCCCAGTTTCGGGAAGAACAGTTATTCGGGGCCACTGATATCTCCGAAACCCCCCCTCGACCAAAAATTTACGGAATGGGTGATGTGCCTGCATGTAAAACACACAGGCACATTACAGTGGGTAGTTTTGGGGGTACCACTTACTGCATGGAAATAATTACCAACCACGAAGAAGAAACAGAAGAATATTGTGACTCACCGTATGGTGCCTACCTAGATACAGTAAAATTTTGGCATCCCAAAACAAGCTTCCTCCGTTCAGAGTTCCATCGATGAATTCACTTTAGACTGATTTTTGCAAGTGATAATCTTGGTATGAGCTATGAAGACTGTTATTTACAGTAAATTAGACTTCGAAGTCGAACTTTAGAATTAGCTGGTACAATTTACATCAAGAGAGAAGTGGGTTTACACTGCCTTTTGTTCACTTGAGTCGGAGAGACCCAATCCTCTGTTGTTGTAAAGAGTGGTCCCTGGTAACATAAGAGCCCGTTATGATTTTAAGTAATTTTAAATATTTACACAGAAGAAGGGCCTGAAAAGTAATTTAATTCAGGCTAGAAATTATAAAACAGAACTGTTTAGAATGTAGGTAATGTTATATTTCTCTCCTATTAGGAAAGTGAGGTTATAGGTCTAGAGGGCCTCGACTATACTCCAAGCCAGCCTTAATTCATTGCTACTTTCATTAAAATAATCCTCACGGCAATCACAAACCAAATTACTGTAAGCATATAATATCTCTGACATCAGTATCTTAAAGTTAATGATAAGGGATCAATAAATATATGTCTCCTGTGAGTGGACCACTTGGTCCTGTTTAGAGTTTACATCCACTTGGCAAATATACATGGAAAAATAACTTTTCTGCAGTTGAAACGGAGGTATTCGTACATCCAGGAGAGACGAAGTATTTATATTTTCTTTTCGAAGGCATAATTGAAGAGGTAGAATAACTTTACGTAGGTATATTCACGGCCCATTCACGGCCGTTGCATGTATTTCTTATGTGTCCTGAGAGTAAACAAACGAGCTAGCCGAGCGGTCGGAATCTCCGACGTCACGCGCGGTCTGGCGGCCGTTTCGCGCCAAATCCGACTAATTCAAATCTGATCAAAAGTTCGACTTTTCAGACCGCGATATCTCCGCGATCGCGCGTCCTAAAAGAAAAATGAAAAATCACGGGGTCCCTAATTTTGTCCATTCTTTCCGAAAATGAATTAAAAAAAATTGGTGAAACTGGCCCATTTCTCCAAATTTTCAGCCCTTAATTCTGATTGGTTCTCGCGCTAGACGGTTTTTTCGAAATTTCGAAAAAAAAAAATTAATTTCTCGAGAACGGCTGCACCGATTGAGTTCAAATTTTAGGACGTTATGAAAGTAACCAAAATGCATCCAAAAACCTTCATTTGATTTTTTTTAGACCGATTTTAGGGGTCCAAATGTCCAATTTTCGGTGTTTTTATTTTTTTTAACCAAGTTGCGATTCTGATACGACAACCAAAATTGGACTGTAGACGCCTCTAATATGCATCTATAACATATATTTTTCCCAAAAATGTACGCCACTTACGCCATAGTAAAATCTACGAAAAACTGGTTCGAGGGTCAAAAATCGTATGATTCCGAAAGGGAACTGTAAAGATATTCACATCAGTCGAAAGTGTGAAAAAAATGCGTCTTTTAGCGCAAACCGCGTGTTTATATCTCAATTTACCGAAAAGTGAGAGAATTTAACTCAACTCTCACAGGCAAAAAACACACGTTCAGAGCTTGACCCTATCTAAGTACCTTCTATTTTGGCTCCTCACGCATCGTGTCCCTGTGGCCGAGTGGAGGAGAGCGCCCATCTGCCGTGCGTGCGGTTACAGGTTCGATCCCTGGTCCCACCAATACTGTTTTGCGCTCTCTCTCTCACTTGCCGTTTCGCACTCTTTCAAAGATCTACTCTCAAATCTCCGTATTCAAAGTCATGTTTCTTAGTGGATTTTCTTTTTTCTTCTTCCTTCCTTTTCTCTTTTTTACATTCTCCTCTCTCCCTAGAACGCAGTTCTGCCGTTCGTGTATATTTTATGGCATTTATCAATTCACCGATGATTTATCAGTTGAAAAAACGATTACACAATTCAGATCAGCTCACATTCTAATGCTCGCGTCTGTGATATTTTCTAAGTCGCACCAATCGTCATTAAATTGTCAAAATATCCGTTTATTTATTTTTTTTTTTGGTCAATGAGAATGCCATTTAAGTATACACGAAAAGATAGCTCTGCTTCAACGCGCATACTTCTACGTATTAGCTCCCTCACAAGCCGCCCTTTGGAATTCACACCACGTTTATTTGACTGCAAATGCATTCGTCTAGTTTAATGACAGCAGTTCGTTTGAAACGAATCTTGTACATACCCTTTTCACCGCTGACTTAGAGCCGTCAGCCCCCCTTACGGTCAAATTCGGCCGATTTTGGCCAGTCGTCATTGACAAAAAAAAAAAAAAAAACAACAAAAAAAAAAACGGATATTTTGACAATTTAATGGCGATTGGTGCGACTTAGAAAATGTCACAGACGCGAGCATTAGAATGTGAGCTGAACTGAAATGTGTAATCGTTTTTTCAACTGATAAATCATCGGTGAATTGATAAATGCCATAAAATATACACGAACGGCAGAACTGCGTTCTAGGGAGAGAGGAGAATGTAAAAAAGAGAAAAGGAAGGAAGAAGAAAAAAGAAAATCCACTAAGAAACATGTCTTTGAATACGGAGATTTGAGAGTAGATCTTTGAAAGAGTGCGAAACAGCAAGTGAGAGAGAGAGCGCATAAAAGTATTGGTGGGACCAGGGATCGAACCTGTAACCGCACGCACGGCAGATGGGCGCTCTCCTCCACTCGGCCACAGGGACACGATGCGTGAGGAGCCAAAATAGAAGGTACTTAGATAGGGTCAAGCTCTGAACGTGTGTTTTTGCCTGAGAGAGTTGAGTTAAATTCTCTCACTTTTCGGTAAATTGAGATATAAACACGCGGTTTGCGCTAAAAGACGCATTTTTTTTCACACTTTCGACTGATGTGAATATCTTTACAGTTCCCTTTCGGAATCATACGATTTTTGACCCTCAAACCAGTTTTTCGTAGATTTCACTACGGCGTAAGTGGCGTACATTTTTGGGGAAAATATATGTTATAGATGCATATTAGAGGCGTCTACAGTCCAATTTTGGTTGTTGTATCAGAATCGCAACTTGGTTAAAAAAAAATAAAAACACCGAAAGTTGGACATTTGGACCCCTAAAATCGGTCTAAAAAAAAATCAAATAAATGTTTTTGGATGCATTTTGGTTACTTTCATAACGTCCTAAAATTTGAACTCAATCGGTGCAGCCGTTCTCGAGAAATTAATTTTTTTCGAAATTTCGAAAAAAACCGTCTAGCGCGAGAACCAATCAAAATTAAGGGCTGAAAATTTGCAGAAATTAGTTTCTCATGGTCCTTAACAAGTCCCCAAAGTTTCGTTAAAAAAGACGCCCGGGCCCAAAATCATATGCTTATCCTGCTATGCCCTTTGAGACATTTGTGCAAATGTGAGGTGTAAATGAGGTATAGGATGGCGCTCAGAATTCCTCCCTGAGTGAGGTCTTTAGGTTGGCGTCCGATAGATCTGAGTCTGTTATTATAAGATAAATAAAGTAGATTGTCAGAAATTAAATTTGTGATAAGTTCAGCTAGATTTTTATGTATGCCCAAATTTATCATCTTGTCATGTAGAATTTTGTATTGGACATTATTATAAGCACTTTTAATATCTAGAAAGGCAGCGGGCATGAATGATGACTCACCAAAGGTTTTGTAGGCATCGGCAGCAATTTGCACAAGATTTGAGGTGACGTTTCTTCCCTTGCGGAAGCCGCTCTGAACGGGCGATAGTTTAAATTTTGTTTCAAGATGGATTTCAAGGCGCCTCAACAGAATTTTCTCAACAAATTTCCTGATGACTGGGATAATTTCTATTGGTCGGTATGAAGAGTGAGATGACGGATCGCCTGCTGTTTTGGGTACGACAAAGAGCTTGATTTTCTTCCATGATTCTGGGATGTCTTTCTTCTTCAATATGTCGTTGAAGATGGAGCGAAGAATATTGTGGCCGTTAGCTGGCAGATTGATGATAAAATTTATGGGAATTCCGTCCAATCCAGGACTTTTCTTTCTTAAAGTTTGTAGCGCTAAGTCGTTTTCAGCTGAGCTTATTTGTTTAAACGAGTCGGACCATGATCCGGAAGAAGAAAACTGAGGATATGAAGTAGCAGGGGGGGCTATATTTTGGGCAAAACCGTCAATCCATTCTTCAGTAGAATTGGTAAACGGTGTTAAGGCTTTATTTAAAATTTTAACTTTTCGAAACATGGTTGAGATTGGGGTATCATAATTGAGACTGTCAGTGAATTCTTTCCACTTTGTTCTTTTAGTGTTTCGTAATGTTCGCTTGAAGATTGCGTTGACTCTTTTGTATTCTAAGTAAGTTTCAACCTTAGCATCTAATAAGTACTTTTGTATGAGCTCGGCTCGTTTTTCTTTTAGAGTTTGGCATTCAGGTGCCCACCAGGGAATTTTTCTGAACTTCTTGGGGGTTGATCGGCGATTAGGTGAGAGATCACTTGTATTTGAATGATTCTGTTCAAGTTCTTTGCTTATTTTGTAAGCTTCTGTGAGGATTGCGATGAAAGATTCATAGGTGTAAGAATTAATTGTCATCAAAGCTTGTACCTGTTTTGTATAATTGGCGCAACAGTTTAAATGAAAAGTTTCCTTAGGTTCCTGTGGATAGACGGGTTGAGTATTAGATTGACATTTTTTGAAGAGCACTGTAAGGCAGGGGATGTGGTCACTTCCGTAGGTATCAGTAAGAGGTGCCCATTCGAGAAATGTAAGTAACGAAGGTGAAACGAATACCAAATCGGTATGGCTTTTGGCTTGAAGTGGTGAAGTGAGACGAGTTGGGTGCGGATTAAGAGAATTAGCACATCATAAGTTAAATTCAAGCATCGTGTCCATCAAAATTTGGTCATTTGCGTCTGCAGAGCAGGATCCCCAAACAGGGTGTTTGGAATTAAAATCTCCTGCTATAAACAAACATTTAGTAGCTAATCCATTTTTCTGAAAGAATTTGCGGAGCGAATCTTGCTGGAGCTTATATTCTGGATTAATGTAGAAGTTCAAAAAGATAATGTCGTGATGCATAAGTTTGAAAGCTAAAATTTCTATACCTTGTTCATTTAGATCGGATTTGTTCAATTGAATTGACTTCGAAGATAAGTGGCATTTTACCAATGACAAAAGACCACCTCCTGCTTTTTTCCAGTCGGTAGATCTGTCACATCTGTAATTGTTGTAACCTGGAAATTTAATTACATTATTTGGTTTTAACCAAGTTTCATTTAATAGAAGGATATCAGGTTCAGTGTCTTTTAAGAGATCAATAAGACTATTCTTATTTGCATTGAGAGACTGGGTATTCCAATTTATTATTTTAAGATTTTGCGTTGCATTATTCATAAAGGAGTGTTAGTAGGTTATTTATAAATTATTGGTGATGATAAGAATAGTCTTTAAGAATGATGAGATATTTAGGAGATTGATAAAGGGTAACTAGGTTGACTAGAGTCAATTATCATTTCTTCTGTTTGTTGCGATGATTCTAAAGGACATTCTGCCGACCATTTTTTCGGAAATTTGGTCGGCAGCCATCTTGAATTTTTTGATTTTGAAAAACTGATGCAAAATTTGAATTCAGCGTTAAAAAATACCCGGGAATACCAAATTTCAAGTCATTTGGACGGGAAGAACAGATAATGCCAACTTCTACCAACTCGGGCAGCCTTTTTCACGAAAGCGCCAACTTTGAACCCTCATAACTCCGCTTCAGAGCATTTCCCCCGCATGCGGTTTAAACCATTTTTTAGCAAATTGCGTCTACTTTTACTATGGAAAAAATTTGTGATGATTCGTGCGTTGCCAAACTTCCACGGTTAAAAAAACTGAAACCCCGATTTCAAAAAAATCAAAAAAACTTCAATAAATCGATTGAAAATTAAAATTAGGCAAATATCATACACAACAATCGAAAGGACTTTAAAAGATCTATCTTTTCACAGAAAGTACGTCATCATATCTTTATTCGTTCAAAAGTTAAAGGCGTTTGAAGTGTCTAACTTTGGACCCCCCTCCCTTCCTTTCCCTTCGTCCAAAATCAAAAAATAGGCCAGATTCGGAACGCTGATTTACTCCTCTATCATCCTTGAAAGTATTTCACATTTCGCTCTTAAGGGTAAAAAGACCGATTTTGGGTAATGTCCTTTGATTGTTGCGATGAAATTATAATTTCGTTTGAGAAATCTAGGGTGTCCATGTAGATAGATTCATTTTGACTTTGATTGATTAAATTATTTGAGTAGATTGAGCTATTGTGAGCCTCTTCGTTGGATAGGGGCGAAACAGATGAGGCAAGAATGTTTGAGGGATTAGCCATAGTTAGCTCCTTCACTTGAGACGGAGCAGCTGTCGAGGCAGGTTGTAATGCTGGTAATTCATCAGTGATGGTCGAAGCCAAATGGGGATTATTCATTTGGGAGTAATTGTTCATCCATTTCTGGTTAGGCAAAGAATCGTTCGGGTATTGTCGTTTCCTAATATGGGATGACTTCGAAAGAGTTGCCTCGTTGTAAGGCTTACGTAGGTCTGTAGAATTGTATAAGGGTTCACTAGGTTCAGAAACAGGTAGTTCCGAGAACTGATTGACTAGGACGGGGAAGTTATGCTCAGTTATAACAAAGTTATTCAGTCTTGATTTAGCCGATTTTTTTGTTGTTGGCCTGTTGACGGGGGGGGGGGGGGGGGGGGGGTCACCATTATTTACTTCTTCTTCAGCTAATTTAAATGAAATATTTTGGTGTGCCATTAATAATTTAATAGTTCTCTGTTTTTCTTGAGCTGGGCATTCTTTACTGAGAGCGTTGTGGGCCCCTTGGCAATGATAGCAGGTAGTCGCTAATGTACAACTCTGAGTTTTTTCATGTTGAATACCGCAGTTAGAGCACCTGAATTTGCTTTTACAGTTGGGTGTTCCTCTAAAGGATTCTCTGTGACCAAAAATAAGACAATTTTTGCACTGTGAAATAGGGTATACGTAAGGACTTACAGCGCATCTTGAGTAGAGGATGTATAAATAAATTTAAATAAATGTAAATCTGGAATATTCTGACCTTCCCACATAATATCCAAATTGGCAGTCGGGCAAAAAGAACCATCCTGGTTGCGACGGTAAATTCTTCTAACACTAACTATCGTGGAATAGTGTTCTTTCAGGAAATCACAGATTTGTTCGAGATCTATGTCTGGATCAACATTACGTACCACAATTCTTCTTGTGAGTTTGTTGGTTGGGATGTATTTGTGACAATCTGTTAATGCTTCTTGTTGTAGAGGGGTACTTATAAATTGGTTGGCACTTTCATAATCTTTAAATTCAATGTTTATTAAATTCTTGCTAATTTTCTGTAAGCTTTTGACACCGTTGGTTTTATTTTTGTACAGTAAAGCTCCTATAGCCATGGGGTGTTTAAGTCCTAGGTTAGGGGCGGTCATGGATACAACAAAAGGAGGAATGTTTGCGTTTGTATACAGAAGACTGTCTTTCTCTTTAATAGTGATGGCTTTTCGATAGTCATCTTTTTGCACATAAATGGGAGTAGAATTGGAGACAATAATTTTATTGGGGTTTTCTTGTTCATTGGTATTAACTAAAGGGTGGTGAGGGTTAACCTCAACCCCCGGTGATGCAGACATGGCCAGCAACACGTGGGTAATTATTAACACATATGGTCGATGTAGAGAATAGGTGAATGGAAGAAATCACGATTATAAGGCACTACACTTTCGCACTAACGAGTAAACAACACAATTCAGCCGTTAATTGACAACTTTATTCAGAGTAGGACTAAGAAAAACAAAAATAGAAACACCGAAAGATTGTCGGGTGACCGAATGGTACCGCTTCCAAGTTTGCACTGATCCTTAGACATAATTTTAAAAGGAGCTTGAATGTGTTCACTACCTGATTCTGTATGAGAATGCGGGCGGAGGCGGGGCGGGCGGGGACCCGCCCCGATTAATGGCTTGAGAAGAGGGTAATGATTTAGTAAAAATTGAGGGGGCTAGGAAAAGGGGTGCAAATGTAAAACGGGGGGAAGGATAGCGTCGGAGAGGGGTAGAATGCGCTGGGGGAGGAGGCAAGCAATGGGGGAGGGGTGGGGGAGGGTTGAAAAGCGGGCGGGGGGGGGGGAGAAGGTTGGGATGGATTAGGGGTGAGGGGTGGTGGTGGTATAGGGGGCGCAAAATTCTAACTCGCAGGGGGGGCGCAACGTCAGCACGGTACGCCACTGGGTGTCACGTGACAGATTTGAAGTCATTCGACGGCCACGGCAACGGCGGATCGACGGGATCCGAGTCATTCTTCTCCAAATTCATGACTCGCCGCCGTTGCCGTCAAATGACTTCGAATCTGTCACGTGACGCCATTTAAACCAATGGGATTCATCGTTTCTTGCTATCTCGTCTCGTGAAATAGGGAGAATCAGCCTGCTAGCTAAAAATGGTGTGAGAAAAAGTCAGTTATCAGTCTCAACCATGCATGATCATAGAGGTTTTTTTTTCTTTCTTTGATTTGGTAAATGATTACTCAGATTAGGTGACTTGGTTCAAAGGCCCAGACTATCCTAACGTAAGTTATGGAGGGGGAAAAGGTTTGGAATACCTCATTTTAGCTCGCTTCTTTCTTAAAGCTTGACGTGGGAGAGTGAAATTCTCCTAAATATGAAGTGAACACCCAATTGTTGGACCACGTTACGCCTTTGATTGAAGTTTGTTTCTCAAAATTCCACTTCATTGAGAAGATACAGCCGCCGAAAGATCCGACAGTTACGTCACTTGTTCCAACCGCACGATACTGGGCCATTAGGTACATGAGATGGGAAACGCAGCGCCAGCGGCGTACAGTGGCTGGATAAACCACAGTGTGGCCATTTCGGTTGTCTTTCTGATTGGTCGGATTCCTTAAATCGCAAATTTGAGCATTTAGAAGTAGTTTCACGGTTTCATAGGGTTCTCGTACGCAAGTTAGACACGACTGAAGACCTTTTGTCAAATTTGAAACATATTGGTTCGCAAAATTGAGAGAAATCAACGATTCCCCGTAATTGACCCCCCGCAGTTGCGCACCCAACTTAACACGGGCGCCATAGGGAGGAAGTGTGTTCCTAAGTTACTCGCAAAAAATATCGCAACCCCCCGCCCTAAAAATGGTTTATACATGGCATTAATGACTTTTTTCAGACAGGGGGTAGAGAAATCTTCATTCCGAAACCCAAGAACAATTATACTCCCCATGCTGCCAATGCTAAAGTGGGTGCACTCTTGAGGGGTGGAGGGCAAATGGCCGCACTGTGGTTTATCTAGTCACTGTACAGCGGCGGCGCTCCCATCGCAGTTTGTGAGATTGTCGGCACTCCCACGGAAAAACCGCTACGGACCAACAATAAAGAGCAGAAAATTTCATTTCCAGCAGTGTATTCATTTTTTCTTCATAGGATTATTTTTAGCTGAGATATGAATGGAAATGTCTAAACTGCGGATTCTCTTCAAACCGTCTTTCCGCGTTCACACAGAGCCGTCTTCTAGCCACTCAAAGTTTAAATATGAAAACTACTGATGAAACATTTATGTACCGAATTTTACGCTCTCCAAAGGACGTGGCACAATCCTTATGGGAAATGGCCTACGGTCAAACTTATTAAATGTGGCATCATTTTTTTCGTCTCGTCGTCCTGATCAAAAAGTCTCACGGGCCCGAAAAATTATCATCGCCCGTTTTCGAGATAAACGAGCTTAAAGTTTGAGCAAATCTCGGCTCTCAGGGACGAATTCGCTCGGCAATTGAGCGTGCGTCCTACCCTGGAAGCGGCTTACCGCAAACTGGCGATGGCTGCCGCTCCTTTTGCTCACACTCCGTCCGGAGGTGATGCCCCCCCTTTCTCCCACTCCAAACGCTTCAACAAGCTCTCCGGACAGAGTGCGAGCAAAAGGGGCGGCAGCCATCGCCAGTTTGCGGTAAGCCGCTTCCAGGTTAGGACGCACGCCCAATTGCCGAGCGAATTCGTCCCTGAGAGCCGAGATTTGCTCAAACTTTAAGCTCGATTATCTCGAAAACGGGCGATGATAATTTTTTGGGCCCGTGAGACTTTTTGATCAGAACGACGAGACGAAAAAAATGATGCCACATTTATGAAGTTTGACCGTAGGCCATTTCCCATAAGGATTGTGCCACGTCCTTTAGTGTCCTGAGTTTTTAGCCCACGGTAAGCCGTTAGCTGAGAAAATGCGAATAGAAACAATAAACTAAACTTGTCGATTTTGCTGGATCCAACGCCCACTCGTGGGTGCTTTTTCCTATTTTCCTTGAAAACGGTCAATTTATTGTGGAAAAAGTAAGATATCATAGTTAAAAAATTTCCTATAAGCGCATTAAATTAGAAATGGTAACTCTGAGAGGAAGCATTTTAACTCATGTTGATAAGCAAAAATATTCAAATGACGGGTCATTCCATGTCAAATCATACCAAAAAAGAATAAAATTTTTCCTTGCCCCTTCAGATTTTCATGAAATTTTGTGTGCTTATTGTACCTACTGAAAATAGGCAAACCCCAATTTTTCAGAATTTTTGGGTCTCCCATTGCCGTTTTATTCAATTTTGAAAATTTCAAAATTTTGCCAATTTCACCGGTTTCAGCAACATTCAAGTGGCCATAACTTGAGACACTTTTGGAATTTTCCAAAACATGTGTATATCATTTGAAAGCTCTTTTTATACTCTTTTTAATGGTATTTAGTAAAAAATAAAATTGCCCAAATT
Source organism: Trialeurodes vaporariorum (assembly GCA_011764245.1). Lineage (NCBI taxonomy): Eukaryota > Metazoa > Arthropoda > Insecta > Hemiptera > Aleyrodidae > Trialeurodes > Trialeurodes vaporariorum. The sequence goes on from VMOF01000111.1 coordinate 48,402,835, forward strand.
TCTAGGGAAATTTTTTTTTGAAAATTTCAAAATTTCGAATTTTCAAAAAACGGCAATTTTAAAAATCTGAAAAAATCAGGAAATGTGGGTTGGTACTATACAAGCCTGTCCCCCAAGTTTCATTATGGGCCGACGATTCGTCTCCGAGATATGATTGATCCAAAAACTGACTTTTTCTGTAAATCAAAAATATACCTTATTCTACAGGTGAAAGGAAGGGTGCGATATGGGCCGTATCAGGCCCACACAAATTTCACATTTTCAGGTCCCATTACATGTTCTAGAGGTAAAAACAAGTGAAAAAAGCTATATTGATGCAACCCCTGAGATGCATCCCTGTTGAGCTGTAGTCTCTCAAAGTTGATACTTTTACGTTGAATTTTACCGACACATGAGTGACTATAGCATGTAGAAATTGAAAAGTATAGACAATATATCCTCCTAAAACTTGTTTAAATGTCTTGAGAGAGTCATTGGCCATGTGTAAGGCTCAGGTTAGACTTGTTTTCCCGAGATTTTACCCGAAAACAGTGAATTTTACCCAAAAAGCTTGTTGAAATCATGCACGCTTTTTTCCAGCGGGAAATTGCAAAGTTGACATTGATACCAACAAGCATCAGACATTTTTTAAGTATGTTATGTACAAGTACATTAGGGAAACATATCGAAAAATTGAAGTTGCACTTGCTTGCGGCTTGTTCTTCAAATTAATCCTGGTAACACTTCTACCTGATGCTATCGAAGAATATGGATAGTTGCATAAATTTAATCATTGCACGACCAGTTGACCACACACATCCATATACTGGTCATTTGGACATGCTTTTGAATCGCGCTGCTACATCTAATTATGGTAAACGAACCATGTGGAGACTTCTAACCACGAACGAAAGCAAGTGCAACTTCAATTTTTCGATATGTTTCCCTAGTATACTTGTTGAAATGTCTGACGCTTGTTGGTATCAATGTCAATTTTGCAATTTACCGCTGGAAAAAAGCGTGCATGATTTCAACAAGCTTTTTGGGTAAAAATTTACTGTTTTCGGGTAAAATCTCGGGAAAACAAGTCTAACCTGAGCCTTACACATGGCCAATGACTCTCTTAAGACATTTAAACAAGTTTTAGGAGGATATATTGTCTATACTTTTCAATTTCTACATGCTATAGTCACTCATGTGTCGGTAAAATTCAACGTAAAAGTATCAACTTTGAGAGACTACAGCTCAACAGGGATGCATCTCAGGGGTTGCATCAATATAGCTTTTTTCACTTGTTTTTACCTCTAGAACATGTAATGGGACCTGAAAATGTGAAATTTGTGTGGGCCTGATACGGCCCATATCGCACCCTTCCTTTCACCTGTAGAATAAGGTATATTTTTGATTTACAGAAAAAGTCAGTTTTTGGACCAATCATATCTCGGAGACGAATCGTCGGCCCATAATGAAACTTGGGGGACAGGCTTGTATAGTACCAACCCACATTTCCTGATTTTTTCAGATTTTTAAAATTGCAGTTTTTTGAAAATTCGAAATTTTGAAATTTTCAAAAAAAAAATTCCCTAGAAATTCGGGCAATTTTATTTTTTACTAAATACCATTAAAAAGAGTATAAAAAGAGCTTTCAAATGATATGCACATGTTTTGGAAAATTCCAAAAGTGTCTCAAGATATGGCCACTTGAATGTTGCTGAAACCGGTGAAATTGGCAAAATTTTGAAATTTTCAAATTTGAATAAAACGGCAATGGGAGACCCAAAAATTCTGAAAAATTGGGGTTTGCCTATTTTCAGTAGGTACAATAAGCACACAAAATTTCATGAAAATCTGAGGGGTCAAGGAAAAAACCTTGGTATGATATGACGTGGATTGACCCTGACTTGAAACTCCGATCCAGAATTTTCCAACGTAAAAACCAGAAACACCCAGAACAGGGAGGCGCGAAAGTCTGGATACCCCTGAATAACTTATGGACGGCTCCAGGGAATAAAACCAAACTCAGGGGATGTTTATAACTTAATGAGACCTACTTTTCAGCGTATCCTAAGTTTCCGGGGGTGCCCTTAAAGGGGGGTTTTGCCCCCTGACTCAAAGTTTTCAAATAGTCACCCCTGCCTTGTGATACATTGTTTGGGAGAACGCACAAAACCCAGCATTTTGGCGCAAACCGCAAGTCGATGTCGTTTTTCTTCTCGATACATCAAAAGTCATAGTTCGATTTTGACCCATTTTCTAAAACTCAAATCTCCCATTAGAAACGTCAGCATTTAAAAAACTGGGAATCTAAAATACTCTTAAAAGGAAGTACTTTTCAGACAAAAATACGGTTTTGACTTTGACTCGAATTTAGTCAAAATTTGGTTTCAGAGCCCTTCAACAATTTGCAAAAAAATAGCCACTTGGGGGGCTTTCTTGAAAATTTTGATGTACGACCCCTGATGAGAGATACATTGCTCGAGGAGGCACACAAAACTGAGCATTTTGCCGCAAGCCCCCCCGAGGAGCTAATTCTTTTAAAATTTTTGAATAGATCTGAAAACAAATTTTGACTAAACTCAAGTCAAATCTGTATTTTTTTCTGAAAAGGACTTCCTTTTTAGAGTATTTTAGATTCCCAGTTTTTTTTTTTTTTTTTTTTTTTTAATTCTAACGGGTAGATTTGATTTTTGGAAAATTAGTCAAAATCGAACTTCAACCTTTGATGCATCAAAGAGAAAAACAATATCGACTTGCGGTTTACGCCAAATACAATCAGTTTAGTGCGTTCTTTCAAACAATGTATCACAAGATAGGGGTTGCTATTTGAAATTTTTGAGTTGGGGGCGAAACCCACCCCCCTTACGGACGCCCCCCGGAAATTTTGGATACACCAAAAAGTAGGGCTCATTGCGTTATAAACATTCCCCCATTTTAGTCATTTTACCTGCAGCCGTTCAAAATTTATTCAAACTACTTGCCACTACTTTGGCACCCGCGCCACCCTATGTATGTATATTCTTATGGAGATATCTTTAAATCTTCACCTACTTCATCGAATAAAAACAGGAAAGATGTGGTTTTAGTTCCTTTATCATTCATTGGGAACAATGCTGAGCTAGCTCCAGGGGCTCATAGTTACTTCTTCCTGGTTTTGCTATTTTTCCGTTAGTTTACATTCACAGCATTTTACGACTTTTGGTCGGCCGAAGAGCCGCATTTCATTATTTTTTTTATTTTTAAGAGTTTTAGGTTACAGGACGGATTTTTGTGTTCTATGTACTCTGGCTTTTGTGGAAGAAATCATAGTCTGTCCATCAGCTCATTGTTGGTGGAAAAACTTATACGCCACTAGCGCAAACAAGAAAATCTATAAAATCTGCTGCTTTTCACTCCCACCTAACAAAATCCTTAAATCCTAAGTAGGAACGACCTCTACTATTGACCCTGCAGATTGATTAATATTTTGATAGATACTCCATTTCTATTCACCAAAAAATCAAACAGCATCTACATCTTTACACTCCAGCGAAAAACGTTTGAATGAGCTTAAGAAGTTATTACCTATATGTTACAGTTAATTGAATAATAAACACTCGATTACATCTGCTAAATTCTATCACTGCACAGATCTCTTAATTTGATTAACATGTTAGTAAAACTCAAAGATATTTTTCTTCTGCAAACTGACTCATGCTAATCTACTCTGTTCTGAGAGCAAGTTCACTGACCTGGTTTGCTTTTTAGCTCAAATATACGCCATTCGCAGGGTTCTCTCAACCCTAATGAAAATAAGTCCTTTGAGCAGATTCCACACATATTTCTCGCGCTTGCAACATCCTGAAACAGAGAGTCATTGGAAGTGCGTCATTAAGCATTAAGCGTATGAACCAAATTAACATTGCGGCTTATGGAGCCGAGGCATAAAACTGTTTCAAAAGAATTTCAATTACTTTTAGTTTTCAAAAGTACTCAGATATGATATGCAGCTTATGCCAAAGTTGACATAGACAAACTTAAACGCAAGTTTTGGACAATTTATCCTGATATTTACGATAGAAAGTATGGCAGATAGGTTATGGGTGCTAAAGTGAACAATGACCGACCGATCGTTAACTTTGATTATTAAAGAACGGACGCCATAAATTGATCCAAATTTTCTGTTTAAATACATGTTATACTGCACTATATAACATATGTGCGACTCGACATTGTTATTTACTAAAATGATTGACTAAAAGAGGTTTGAAGAGCGAAGCTTCATAAGAATTGATGTTAAATTGGTTCATACCCCCGCGCGGGGAAGTGCCCTACCCATCAGCCCGTGCCAAGACCAGCTTCACTTTTCCTCCGTGCAAAGAGATAGCAGGGGCCAGTCTTCTTCTATAATGTCTTTGCCTGTGGCACACATTCGAGTATTCCTTTGTTCCTCTCGAGGTGCAGGTTTGAAAAAGCGAACTCTTTTTTAAGCAATCACTTAAACTTTTTTTTTTTTTTTTTTCATTACTTACTTTATGTATTTATTGTTTTTTAAAAAAAAAAATATGAGATTCTGGGTATTGATAGGGGTCATCTCACGAGGGTTGGCAGATGATAGATTGTCTTGTTTACTGCGTGGGCGAGTTTTTTTCTTATTTTGGCAAAGACCTCTACAACTATCTTATTTTGTGTAGCTATAGTACAGCAAATCTTTGAGTTATTACACTACTTTTGATGTTTGAGCGTACCAACGGTGTAGGAAACCTGAGCAGTCATCTGCCATCTTTCGTGAAATGACCCCTACCAGCATCGATACCAAGGTCCAGTATCGACATCTCTAGGTTTATGAAGATAGTGCTACTAATGATAAAAGGTCTAGCAAAGAATGCCTGCAGCAGGGGTGCAAAATGTGCCCGATCTAGCGATCCGCGGATCGCGTGAAAGTGAGGAAATTTCTAGAAAAGTGAGGAAATTTGTCCAAATATTTTTGTTTGTTTTTGTTTTTTTTTTGTTTTCAATAATGGCAATAAGGATTTCTCAGGAAAATAGTGTAAAAAATGAGAAAATATAGGTCATTTTGAGTATATAGGGTGTTGAAATGTTAAAATAACCAAAAAAAAAGTCATCATTTTCAAATTTTTGTGAGGAATTTTTTTAAAATCCTGTGAGGAAATAAGTCATGGATCGCGTGAAACTTCCGAAGTTTTGGAACATTTTGCACCCCTGGCCTGCAGATAACATTGATATAAAGTTCCAAAAAAAAAAATAGTCTGGTGAGCATTAGAGACCCTTCACAGGGCTTACATACGTACAGCACATGTAAACATTTCAGAGAAGTCGACGGCATGATCGTATTCGAAAGTTATGTTAGATAATAAACAGTCGGATTAGCCAGCAGTCCAGTCTGCTCTTTGTGTTCCTCTACTCCCTTCCTCTCCACTTAATCTTTAATGTGAAGCATTTGGACTTTCGTTTGCTCCGAGGAAGCCTAAAATAAAGGACCGATCAGAACTCATTGGGACCGTATGGCCTCTGAAGAGTTTCCATCAAAAGACGCTAGAGAGGGTGAAGCAGAAAATTTTGTAAAATTAGAAACTTACAGTTCAGAGATTAAGGTCTAAAAACCATACCTCAATTTTTTTATCGACACTGTGAAAGTTTAACACATCATCGAAGTGAGGCACAGGAACTTTCTGTTTGTAATATTTAAATTTTTCGCGGAATGTCATGATGAACAGCAACAGTTATAACCACGCTTGTACCAGCCAAGTAACAGCTTGAACCAATACCATGAACCAAGGATGATAATATGAAGGAGGATGCATAAAGTAAAGACCGGGATGAAACTAGCTACCACGATCGCACCTACCACGAAAAAAAAATAAACATTCACGTTTTCAGGACGGTCTGTAGGCTAAACGGAATTAGTCCGAAGGAATTAGTCCGAAAAAAAATTCCGAAGTTACCCGAAAATATGAGCCGGATTTTGTCCGAAAATAACTTGTCCGAATAGACGTTGCCAACAATTATTTTTACTGTTTTACTTTCTCGTTTATCATGTACATTTTCTGTCGTAAATGTAATCATTGTTGATCATTGTGTTTTGTTTCGTTTTAAGGTGGTTCCATAGCGAAAGTTTCCTGATTCTGCCACCACGTCGCGCTTCAAAATGAGCAACACTTCGGTATTCACCAAACACCGGATGGTGTGTCTGTTTTCGACGATTTGTAGTTGCCGAAATGCCCACTGGCGTCAACTTTTCACGCTCCTCGAGTGTGACCAAGGTGGGACAATAACAGACAATCATAATAAGAATGATGATACCCCCCTCCCCCCATACCTGCTTATCGTACTCGTACTTACATTCGCACGTCGGCTTTTTGACAACATTCCGTAACTACTCCTTCCCCTCAATTCGGGCATTTCGGCCCTCTAATCTTCCACACGTTCCAGTCACTCGTTTGCGGCTCACACATTTCTCACGAAAAAGGCTAGTGCCGGTCGCCGGGTATACCTCACTCACAAAGTCTCAAGCTGAGTCAAGCATCAGATTCTGAGCTTCGTTTCTTGACAATTTTCTTTTTTTAGCGTCCACGAGGGAGGGGAAAGGGGGGGGGTTACTCGCCGACTTTGGACTATTCCAAACATCAGCCATCATTCTCGTTGGCAGTAAAAGTAGGTAATGAAGTTACGAGGTTTTTCGAAGGGGGGGGGGCGGATTTTCCATTACGCAAAATACGCAACTGCGTAGGGCCTTAGACCTAAGGGGGCCTCACTTCATGAAGAGAGGAAGACGGGAAGAAAAAGGCAGAAACATGGAGAAAAATATAGAAAAAGAAAGAAAGTGAGAATAAGAGAGTAAAAGAGGGAAAAATAGAGAAATGGGGAGAGAAAGAGAGAAGGAAAGAGAAAAAGAGAGAATAAAAATGATAGAGAGAGAAAGAGAGAGAGAAAAAGAGATGAAAAGAGAGAAAAGGAAGAATAAAAGAAGGCAAAAAAATAAAATAAAACAACAACTTTGCTGGGAAAAAAAGTTAAAAAAAAAAAAAAAACAAAAAAAAAAACAATCAGGAGGAGAACCCCCAAACCCCTCTTCTTTTGCGTGGATGCCTTCGGACCCCCAAGGGCATCCTACCCTTTTTCTTGGGGGCCTCAAATTCAAAGTTTAGGGTCTCAATAGATGTAAATCCGCCCCCGAGGGGGGATGGGGCTGTGCGAAGTTTGTTGAATAATGAGGAAAATGAAGAAGTTAGGAGATGCAGCCAAGGGTGTTCATGGGGGGGGGGGGGGGGGTACAGTGACGAGCAACTCGTCACCAAAATGTTTTTTAGGTCACAACTCGCCACGAATTTTTTATTGAGATGAAAGATACTGTCAAAAACTATGGCGAATTTTTTTTGTTTTTTTTTCTCTCTTTTATACCTAACCATTAGTGGCTTTTGCTGCTATTTTTTGAGGCGAGAAAAGTTTGCCAACGAACACCCCCCCCCCCTTTTAAAGCACCTCTCCACAGTTGAAGGAAAGCCTTCCCGGTCATTAGTTTCCTTCGAATAAGGTCACAAAATAATTTATTTCTTTTTTTTCAATTCTGAGAAGATTTAATTCAAAATCATAAGTTTGCATTTTTTCCTATCCTTCCTTCCCCTACTCCGTATCTTCGAAACTCTTGGTATGCTCGTCAAATCATAAGATTTCTTCAAAATAAACTTTTTTCAGAGCGAACGGTGAAAAAATTGCTGCTAAAAGTATCCAATGTCAACAAAATTCCTGAGGATTCCGAAACTAGACCATGGACTCTTTCATACCCATACCCCCTGATCCTTATCACTATCCTATTTTCAATATCAGTTGTACCGGACCCCAATTTTGAGTTTTACTCAAATTCATTTGGATCGTGTGTTTCGCAATGAAAAAGTTTGTAAAAAATTGATACCATAATGCAGCAGTCAGCAATAATTTGGCTCAACATCGGAGCACTGATACTTTGGCAGTAGTATCGATCAGTGGTGGCTCGTGCAATTCAGCAACAAAGTATTTCCTCCATTTGGCTCAATGTAAAACAATCGGATGCTGGCGAAGCGCTGCTTCACTGTCGGATCGATTATTTCATATATAATCAAATGGAGAAAAACATTATTGCCAATTGGATCAGCCGCTATTATGGTATCGATACTTCAAGGAGATACCGCAAAGTTATGAGCCCATCATAGGAGAATCCAGTCACCTCTTCCTAGGAAACGCTAAAAATAAATTAATTATTTTTATTGTCCTATACCTTCCATCATGTATTTTGCATAGATTCGTGTGACAAAACTGAAATCCCTCCCATAGAATGCGAAGTAACTTTGAGGTTTGGGTTTGACACAAATTTACGAGTGAAACGTTGAAGGAAACGAAAGCGCAGAAAATAGGGGAAAATAATGAACCTTTTTTTATTTTAAAACCAGCTTTTGTCTCTCATAGTTCTCCGACTACGAGTAAAGAATCTCATATTTTTTGTCGAAGGGAGAGGGCAGAAGTATTGATGCTTACGCAAAATTATGCTAGCATGTATCAATAACAGACATATTGGTACCACAGGATAATACAATCCGAATGGATCCTCCCATAAGAGCCGAAGAAACATTTTTTTGGTCTCTTTCGGTGTCTGTTCACAACGGTGGCTCTATCTCTGTCTTTTGCGATGCTTTGCACGATATAGTTTGGATCTTCTACAAATAACAGGCCAGAAAATAACTCTTCAGAATGAACCGAAGTTTCCAATCTGATCGTAGAATTCTGCGTTGATACTACTCCTAATAATAAAGTGATGAGTGAAATTGGTCTTTTTTTTTTTTTTTTTTTTTTTTTTAAATCCATTTTTGAAAGTAGGTCGTTTCATTGGATTGTCTCATTTTCTATGTCAATGTTGTGATGCTGATTGACACCAAGAAAATCAGTATAAATGAAGAACTTTTACTTGAAAGTAATAAAAATGATGAGACAAAGACGAGGATCTTACAAAACTGATATCTCTAATTTATTGTAATCACAAATGTAGTTTTCGATTGAGAGAGAGAAAAAAAAAACATTCAATGAGTACTTAAAATGTTTAAAAAAACAAAAACAAAAACAGCGTACAGAAGACAGAACAATGAAAATATCTAGGAATAAAATTCACGAATATCATAACAAAGTAACAATAATCCTTTTTTTCGTATCTACGAAAGTACCTAGGCAAGTACTCATTTCTGCATTAATCCGCCATTCCTTCATTATTATTTTTTATTTTTTTATTTAAATATAGAATTATGGATGGACCATATTATTTCAGTCCCAAAAGTATCGCACATCAATTTACAGGGGCACTCGTTAGTGGCAAAGGATGATAGAAAATGATAGTAAGATAATTAAAGTGACGACGATGCTTCCAAAGCATGTAAGACAACGAGAAGAGAAAGTAATCCATGGAAAAGATACATGAAATTGATGCAAATGCCTTTATTTCGTAGGAGTCACAAATTTCCTGGACCTGAAACAGAATAAAAGCAATCATCATGACTAGGAAAAATAACACTGCGCAAAAGATGTTCACGTTGTTTTCAAACCCCTCCTGACGGAAGCTAGTTTTCTCGATTTCTAAGGTATAAAATAGGAAGGAACTCGCCATAAGAAGTTACTTCTTATGGCGAGTTGGACAGGAGTCCGCGAAATTGGAATTTTTCGCCAATTTCAAGCTAAGACTTTGGTAAGCTGAACTAATTTTCCATTCAATCTTTTATAGTAGAAGTACCAAGTACCTATTGAATGAACATATCTATTATTTTTAAAAAATAAAAATAAAAAAAGCAAAAATTTAAAAGCATAAGTATGTGCTCGAGATAAGGAATTTCCATTGATTTTTTTCCCTGAGATCAGGGGTGCAAAATGTTCCAAAACTTCGGAAATTTCACGCGATCCATGACTTATTTCCTCACAGGATTTTAAAAAATTTCCTCACAAAAATTGAAATGATGATTTTTTTTTTGGTTATTTTAACATTTCAACACCATATACTAAAACGACCTATATTTTCTCATTTTTTACACTATTTTCCTGGGAAATCCTTACTGCCATTATTAAAAACAAAAAAAAAACAAAAACAAACAAAAATATTTGGACAAATTTCCTCACTTTTCTAGAAATTTCCTCACTTTCACGCGATCCGCGGATCGCTAGATCGGGCACATTTTGCACCCCTGCCTGAGATGACTCTGTGGTTTCTAGTCAGTTACTTAAAAGTGAATGCCAATGATATCATCTAAAAACCCATTAAACTTGGTACAAAAATCACTGCAAAAACAATATTGTTCATCACATTGTTCGGCTCACATTTAATTGCCATATAACGAGGGCTCCCGGTGTGGCGCGGCGCGGGGAGGGACGCCCCTCTCCGCAGACGTCTCGAATAATGGATATACATGGGCTTGTTTATAACCTCAGGTATCCTTAGGTACACATTATTAGGAAAAAATTAAAAATGCGTAATCGTTTTTTCAGGGGACAAACGGGACCGATAAGAGGCGGAATTTGGAATAATAAGCTCTCTGCCAAGTGAAAAACGTTTTGCTGTGGTCTTCCTCCGCACTCTCAAAAATTGATAAATATAGACATTGATTTCATGGATGGACACGCAATTTAAAAAACTCGACAGAGCAGTCTTTCAATAACATCCTGTGACATTTTCAGATCGAAAAAAAAGACAAGGAAGATCTATAAAGGGTCCGCTCACGGCCGCGGATTACACGTAGCCACTTACTCAATCAAAATTTCACCGAACCAGGGAGCTAAACCCCCCTCAAAAGTCTTATAAAGGTATTATTCATCTCAGGTCCTCATCAAGATACTGCGAGGAGCTGGAAAAATGCCCCAATGATTATTCTGGGTCAAAACGGGACCGATAAGAGACTAGATTAGCGATAGTCGGTCGAATCGGTGTTCTCGCTTTGCTCCTGCTCATCTTCGCTCACTTAAAAAATCGAAATATCGAAATCAATTAGACGTATCAAAAAGCGGTTTCACCCAATTGAAAGCGCGCCGCAGCTTTTACATTACTAGCAGTGAAATTTTCAGATAGCTATAAGTACATTGCCAACAGACCTGTTTAGTGTGACGTCACGAAAAAAATTGGATCCAAACAAATGGTCTCTCTCTCACTCGCTCTCGTGGGAAATAGGAGAAAACAGGATCCAAATTTTCAAATGCAAATTCGTGACAGTAAACAAGTTTTCTCAGATTTTATTACACCATAGGATTCCACGTATTTTAAAATGTAATCACGCTGCAGCAACATTTGTGAAACATCACGCAATAATTGACAATCACAGTTATTTCGAAGAAAGTCTATGTTTTGTCCTTGTCCCACTCACAGTTTCTTATGGTCCCAGACGTTTGGGATATATGCTTATCGGCACCATCACACCACGTGTTATACCTCGAACAAGCTTCGATACGAAGATAGGTTAGGATGATTAGTTTCATGGCGTTGACACGCCCATAAGAGACTATATAAGACAAGGAAAACACATACAACATCTCTCGGTATAATTGTGATTGTAACTTTATACATATGATCTTTCAGGAATTATGCGTCGGAGTGAAAAGATACTTTGAGGTACGTAGAATCAAATGGTAAAGTTAAATTTGAGAAAACTGGATGTTACCCAGCATGAATTTCCATTCGAAAATTTGGGTTCGATTTCTTATGGGTAAATCCACGAGAGTGGGCGAGATGGAGAATTTGTTTGGATCCAATTTTGATCGTGGCGTCATCACTAAACAGGCAAATGTCTATACGGGGTGCCATGCCGCTCGCGGCCGCAGATGAAACTTACAACTAGTTACACTATAGGTGACCCAGCTAGGGGGCGAAGCCCCACTAAAAAGTCTTCTAAAGGTTTTTTGTCAAAGAAGGTCCTCTTCAGTATACTATGAGAAACTGACAAATGTCCCGTCGGTTATTCCATGTCCAAACAGGACCAAAAACAGACGGTAAGACTGAAAGTACGCCGATTCGAAGTTACACTTTCGCTTTGCTCCTGCTCATCTCTGCTCACTTAAAAAATCGATGAATCGATGTAAATAAGATGTATCGAAACGCAGTTTCGCGACCAAATGAAAGCAAAGCCTTTTAATTGCTTCTTGTACACTTTTCAGATCGATGCAAAGCCATTAAAGGTCTATACGGGACCGCTCGCGACCGTGGATGAAACTTAGTCCATCAAAATTTCACCGACCCAGGGGGCGAAGCCCCCTCAAAAGTCTTACAAAGGTCTTATTCATCTTAGGTCCTCTTCTACATACTACGAGGAACTAGAAAACACCCCGTCGATTGTTTCGGGTCCCAACGGGACCGAAAAGAGACGGTAGTACTGAAAGTAAGTCGATTCGAAATTCCTTGTGCTTTGCTCCAGCTCTATAGTGCTCATCTAAGCTCACTTAAAAAACCGATAAACGGAAATAAATTCTAAGTACCTATCAAAACGCGGTTTCGACCAATCTTAAGTGCAACATTTAGATCACTAGCATAGTGACATTTTAAGCCCGATATAGAGGGTTTTAGTAATGGCGACTGCCTGCGATGAGCGTTCCAAACAAAGCCAGTTTGTCTCTCTCGCTCTCACGTGACCCCTATGTACTGCCATCTCACTCTAATTTCAAAAATCGTATATAGAGACTTCTTTTGTGAAATTTTAGGCAGAAATGAATTTCTCGAGGCATTTTAATGCGATTTTGATAATAATATGTCGTAAAACAAGGCCCTGTGTACGGATTTCGATACTAGAAATAGATGGATATACATGGGGGTCACGGGAGAGTGAGTGAGATAGTTTGGAACGCTACGCGAGTTTTATCACAACCGATTGCGACCGATGAGTGCATTGTTGTGGTTGTTGGCTAACCGTTGACTTCGCACTAAAACCGTCTATAGAGCCATTAAAGCTGGTCTATACGGGACCACTCGGAGCTGTGGATGAAACTTACTCCATCAAAATTTCACCGACTCAAGGGGCGAAGCCCCCCTCAAAAGTTTTCGAAGGGTCCTATTCATCTCAGGTCCTCTTCAGCATACTACACTGCCCCGCAAAAATCGGCGCACCTAGCGCGCTGGATCATTCCGCTCGAAAATTCGAAAAAATTACAAAATTTAAAATCGTCATAACTTTTAAACTAAAAGAGCTAAAAATATTTTAAGGCAAGGGTCGAATTCCTCATACTTTCTAGTTTTTTATACATAATCACAAATTTTCTTTTGGTCATTTTCCCACCCGTATGAAGAGACTTACCCAACCCTCGCGAAAACTGTTTTTTTGGAGCACATCCCAAAAAAGTTACTCAAACTTCTCACATCTCTTTGGGCAAACGTAGCATAGGCAGACAAAATCTGAGACATGCATCAGATTTCTCAGAGTTAGGACTATCGATCTGGTTACCTCAATTTTGTCTACAAAATTTTTTAAGGTCGGAAAATGCACTTCTCCGAGACCATGTAAAGACCGCTTCTGAGCACACAGTTTACACATCATCCGCTCAAACATGCGAAAAGATGATAAAAGTTCAAATCGTCATAACTTTTGAACTAAAACAGCTAAAAATATTTTAAGGCCAGGGTCGGATTCTTCGTATTCTTTAGTTCTTCATACACAAGCTTGAATTTTTTTTCGGTCATTCTTTTGCCCGTATGAAGAGTTTTTCCAAATCCTCGCGAAAACTGTTTTTTTGGAGCACATCTCTAAAAAAATACTCAAACTTCTCACATCTATTTGGGAAAAAGTTGCATAGATAGACAAAATCTGAAACCTGCATCAGATTCCTTAGAGTCATGGCTATCGACTTGTTTACCTCAATTTTTCTAAAAAAAATTGTTCAAGGTCCGAAAACGCACATTTCCGAGACCATGTAAATGCCGCTTCTGAACATTATTAGAAATGTGCTGCAAAAAAACAGTTTTCGCGAGCGTTTAGAAAAACTCTTCACACGGGCGTAAATAACCAAAAAAAAATTGTGAGCTTCTGTATAAAAAAGCAGAAAGTACGAGAAATCCGACCCTGGCTCTTAAATATTTTTAACTCTTTTAGTTCGAAAGTTATGACGATTTAAACTTTTATGGTCTTTACGCATGTTTGAGCGGATGTGAAAACTATGTATGTGTCTTCAGAAGCGGTCTTTACATGGTCTCGGAAAAGTGCGTTTTCGGACCTTGAACAATTTTTTTAGAACAAATTGAGGTAACCAAGTCGATAGCCCTGACTCTAAGGAATCTGATGCAGGTTTCAGATTTTGTCTATCTATGCAACTTTTTCCCAAATAGATGTGAGAAGTTTGAGTATTTTTTTAGAGATGTGCTCCAAAAAAACAGTTTTCGCGAGGATTTGGAAAAACTCTTCATACGGGCAAAAGAATGACCGAAAAAAAATTCAAGCTTGTGTATGAAGAACTAAAGAATACGAGGAATCCGACCCTGGCCTTGAAATATTTTTAGCTATTTTAGTTCAAAAGTTATGACGATTGGAACTTTTATCATCTTTTCGCATGTTTGAGCGGATGTGTAAACTGTGTGCTCAGAAGCGGTCTTTACATGGTCTCGGAAAAGTGCATTTTCCGACCTTAAAAAATTTTGTAGACAAAATTGAGGTAACCAGATCGATAGTCCTAACTCTGAGACATCTGATGCATGTCTCAGATTTTGTCTACCTATACTACTTTTGCCAAAAGAGATGTGAGAAGTTTGAGTAACTTTTTTGGGATGTGCTCCAAAAAAAAAAAAAAACAGTTTTCGCGAGGGTTGGGTAAGTCTCTTCATACGGGTGGGAAAATGATCAAAAGAAAATTTGAGCTTCTGTATAAAAAACTAGAAAGTATGAGAAATTCGACCCTGGCTTTGAAATACGTTTAGCTATTTTAGTTTAAAAGTTATGACGATTTTAAATTTTGTAACTTTTTCGAATTTTCGAGCGGAATGATCCAGCGCGCCAGGTGCGCCGGTTTTTTTGCGGGGCAGTGTATATGAGGAACTGGAAAATGTCCCATCGATTATTCCGGGTCCAAACGGGACCGAAAACATACGAAATTATTGAAATATTCGACCGATTCGGAGTTACTTTCGCTTTGCTGCATGCTGCTCATCAGCTAATCTCTGCTAAATTAAAAACTCGATAAGTCTATATGAATTAATTAATGTATCAAAACGCGGTTTCGATCGATCGAAAGCAAAGCTTTCCAATTACTTCCTTTGAAATTTTCAGATCAATGTAAAGCCATGAAAGGTCTATACGAGAGCGCTCGCGACCGTGGATGAAACTGACTCTATGAAAATTTCACCGGCCCATAGGAAACGAACCCCCCTCCAAAGTTTTAGGAATGTAATATTCATCTCAGGTCCTCTTCTGCATACTATGAGGAACTGGAAAATACCCCGTCGATTGTTTCGGGTCCAAACCGGAATCAAAACAGACGGAATGGGGCTTTTGCGCACTTTTGCTGTAAGCAATTTAATAGTCGATTTTAGTGTAAAAACCTCCAAAACATTCGATGGTAGCACTGAAAACTTCCAAAATCCACTCCTAAACTCAATAAATGCTTTTCACTGCGCGGGTGTAATGGTGGCTGAGGACAGTAATAATGGGAGATTCCCATCTAACAATACGTACTGTAACTCCATCAAAAAGTGACCAATAAGATATGACTTTCATTTAGCATCGGTGTCACTACATATGTCACGGTGTACCATTCATCGGATGTGGATCACTATTCTGATGACTAATTACTCTGTGAATCATCCTTGTCAGCATAGAGAGAGAGACGAAATTAAGATAGGAATCTCCCATTCTTACTGCCCTCAGCCACCATATTACGCCCTCGCAAATAAAAGTGGTTATTGATTTTAGGAGTGGATTTCGGAAGTTTTTAGTGCTGCCATCATTAGTTTTGGAGGTATTTAAACCAGAATAGACTATTAAATCGCTTACAGCGAAAGTGTGCAACAGCCCCATGATGGAAAGTTGGCCGATTCGCAGTTCTTATCGCTTCACGCCTGCTGCTTATCAACGTTCACATAAAAAATCGATATCTCGAAATGAATTGGGTGTATCTAAACGCGGTTTTGACCAATCGAAAGCGCAGCAATAATACTACAAGCAGTGAAATTCTCAGATCGATACAAAGCCAATAAGGGTCTACATATACGGGACCGCTCGCGGCCGCAGATGACACTCTATTGAAATTCAAGCAACCCAGGGGTCCAAGCTGAGAGCCCCCCCCCCCAAAGTCTTCTAGTGGTATTACTCATCTCATGTCTTGTTCAGCATACCATTAGAACTAAAAAATGTCTCATCCATTACTCCAGGTCCAAACAGGACGAAAAACAGACGGAATTACGGAAAGTCAGCCGATTCGGAGTTACTTTCGCTTTTCTCCTGCTCGTCTCCGCTCCCTTAAAGACTCGATATCTCAAAATGAATTAGTCGTATCAAAACACGGTTTCGACCAATCGAAAGTTCAGTATTTAGAGTATTATCGGTAGAATTTTCAGATCGATATGACACAAACAAAAGCCCAATAAAGCACCTCTCACGGCCGCGGATTACATTACTGCAGGAAAAGTTCACGGACCAAGGGGGCGAAACCCCGCTGAAAAGTCTTCTAATGGTCTTACTCGTCTCATGTTCTCTTCAGCATACCAATAGGAACTAAACAATGTCCAATCGATCATTCCAGGTCCAAACGGGACTGAAAACAGACGGAAGTACGGAAAGTCGGCCGATTCGGAGTTACTTTCTTTTCGTTCCTGCTCATCTTAGCTCACTTAAAAAATCGATACCTCGAAATAAATTAGTTGTATCAAAATGCGGCTTCGACCAATCGGAAGTGCTGCCTTAAGAGTACTAGCAGTAAAATTTTCAGATCGACATGAAGCCAAAAAACGTCTATACGGGACCGTTCGCGACCGCAGATGACACTTACTCTATAGAAATTATAGCAAACCAGGGGCCGAAGTCCCCCTCAAAAGTCTTCTAGAGATCTTACTTATCTTAAATCTTGTTCAGCATATACCACTAGGAACTATAAAATGCTCCTTCCATTATTCCGGGTTCAAACCAGACGAAAAACCGGCGGAATTACGGAAAGTCGGCCGATTCGGCGTTACTTTCTCTTTGTTCCTGCTCATCTTCGCTCACTTAAAGAATCGATACCTCGAAATGAATTAGTTGTATCAAAATGCGGCTCCGACCAATCGAAAGCTCAGCTTTCACATTACTGCTGGTAACATTTCCAGATCGATACAAAGACAATAATGGTCTGTACGGGAACGCTCAAGGCCACAGATGAAAGCTTACTCTATTGAAATTATAGCAAACCAGGGGCCGAAGCCCCCCTCAAAAGTCTTCTTGAGGTATTACTCATCTTATATCTTGTTCAGCATACCATTAGAAACTTGAAACGCTCCTTTCATTATTCCGGGTTCAAACCGGACAAAAAACCGACGGAATTACGGAAAGTCGGCCGATTCAGAGTTACTTTCTTTTTGCTCCTGCTCATCTTTGCTCATTAAAAAAATCGATACTTCGAAATGAATTCGTCGAATCAAAACGCGGTTTCGACCAATCGAAAGTGCAGTACTTAGAATATTAGCAAAAAAATTTTCAGATCGATCTGACGCCAACAAAGGTCAATAAAGCACCTCTCACGGCCGCGGATTACATTACTGCATCAAAATTTCACAGACCAACGGGGCGAAACCCCGCTGAAAAGTCTTCTAAAGGTCTTACTCATCTCATGTCCTAATCAGCATACCATTAGGAACTAAAGAATGTCCCATCGATCATTCCGGGTCCAAACGGGACCGAAAACAGACGGCATTAGCGAAAGTCGGCCGATTCGAAATTACTTTCGTTTTGATCCTGCTCATCTACTTTTGCTCGGCTAAGCTATTTTAAAGGGCTACTTTGGTTGTACTTAAACTATGTTTTTTTAATCGAAGAAAAAATCAGTAATTAGGAACTTTCTCTCCCCTTTGCCCGTAACAAGTAAACATTTCATCTGTCTTTAGCAAATTTAGAGAAATCATTTTTTTAACAAAATAGTCTATGAAAAAATTCTGTGGTGAAATCCCAAAAAAATTGATGGTGTAAATAGCCTCCGCGTCAAAAAATCGGAATTAACAAAACTGGAGGGTACAATTTACTATCTGCTGTCTCTCATTCACATACCTCTAATTGTCTTTGTCAGAAAAAAGCCACGTTGCCAAGTGCACTCTTACTGATTTATTTATTTTTTTCAAATGGGCCAACTCGGAATCCTCTCCTTCCCAGATTTGATTCAACTCAGTAATCGGTGTAAAATATCTGTCACGGGCAACTCGGTATCACCCCCCTCCCCCCCCATGATAAATTCCAAGCTATGCCACTGACCTTTTTCTCTGAAAAAGTGGAACTATACAAATTCATCAAGAGTCTGTACAGAACCGCAGACCAGTCTTATTCTACCAGTGTTACACCTAGGGGGGCTAGGCTGAATGGGGGATCCATGGTTGCTCAGATGGGTTGCCTCAGTTATTATAAAGCCAAAAAATTAGGGAGGTCAGAAGGTAAAATTTTTTTCTACACTAAAGAGATGGAAAACATCACTCGACTAGTTGACGTCAGTGGTCAAGCAGAGTAAAACATTGGCGGATGCAAGGGGGGGGCTTCGCTTCCCCCCCTGTTCAACCAAAAATGGGGGGAGAGGAGGAAGAGAGGGGGAAAGAGAAGAAAGGAAAAGGGGGTCTCTGGGGGGCGAAAATTCCAAGCCCCCCCCCGGTCCACAAGGGCTGGATCCGCCAATGGAGTAAAAGACAACGCCAATCAACATTGGAAGTTTCTTGCAAATCACGGAAATTTTTTTTGCATTCATCTTTGACGGAAGCTCTCTTTTATATCTTTGCTCGAGAGTATACTGAGATGCACAGACTCTTACTTGAGAGATTTCAGTTTGAAAAATACCATTCCCAGCACCTTGGGGTAGATTTTCACCCACACGGCTGATGGCAGGTTATAAATCCTCATATTTCAAATCAATTAGCTAATCAGTCATGTTTTGAATCAGCAGCTTGGGTGGTTAGACAACCAAGTGCTCTGACTTCTGATGCTTAGTACAATAAACGAGTGTTGATGATGATACACACTACTTTAGGGTATGAACATGGATTTCAGAAGTTTTGTAAAGTAAGGACTCGTGGTGCCATGGGTCAATATAGCCGAAACACCCTTAATTGGCGTTTTCAGATAAAAATCAGCCCACCCTGAAATGTTGGACCAATATTGGTAACTTTTTTCTCAGTGTAGTAAATTGAGTCAAAATGCTGAAGAAGCATTCAAGGTTCAAAAATTTAAAAAAAAATTCCGTGCTATTTTCCCGAGAAAATTGGAGAGTACAATTGCTTACATGATTACAGGGTGCCTCATTTGATGGATACAGTTTAGCCACAAGGTTCCTTAGTTTTCCTTACCAAAAACATCTTGAAATTGTACTTTCTATAGCTATCTTTCCAGAGCTAGTTTGGCTATCTATAGCAATATGAGAAAATAATAAAATAGGATCAAAGCTAAAACAATTTAATTAAAATAAAATAACCGTGGGACGTTTCGAGGCTCAAACGGCACTCTTCCTCTGCCACTCTCAGAGTGAATTGAGTTGATTCAAGATGTTTTTGGTAAGGAAAACTAAGGAGCCTTGTGGCTAAACTGTATCCATCAAATGAGGCACCCTGTAATCATGTAAGCAATTTTACTCTCCAATTTTCTCGGGAGAATAGCACGGAATTGTTTCAATTCAGAGTTGAATTTTCGGGCTATTTGTGTAATTCTGTTGCTATCTATAGCTAAACTTACAAAAGGAACGCAACGCCCCCCCCCCCCCCACCCAACCTCTTCTGCTGGGAGATTTCCGCTGCCCTCTCTGGGGCTACATAAAAAGCTGGTAGCATCAGGCAAAGCCTGAAACCTTCAGGATGGCTGTGAACAATGCTTTAAACAGACACATACACCAACTCCTGGTTGTAAGAAGAGCATCGTCACATTTAGTTTTTCTTTTAGTCTCCACTTGAAGGAGGTCATAAAATTATATTATTAGCTTCTTCCAGTAAAATCAATTATGACAACTTCTGATTCAGTTGGAGCCTGTGCCTGTGTCTGAAATGAGTATATATGCATTCGTAGTATGGTTTTTTCTACTTTAAGAATATATATATGCTGTTGTACACTTCTTCCCAGCCGTTTACCTCGTTTTGACAAATTAGCGAACAACAGTATTTATTGCTAGAGACTGTAAACCAATGAATAATTGAATGTTGGATGGATACAGAAAAAAGAGGACTTACCCAATAAAAAAAGTGAGAAAAATTGTTCCCTCTTCACTGGCTGGTTCTTTTTTTTCTTTGGTCCGTATTGAAGGCATCAAACAATTTCAAGAGCTTTAGTCAAAATGTCAGTTTCACACCTGCAAGAGGGAGAGATAGATTAGTGATATTTTTAAAGGTAGGAAAAAAGGTTGCATTCCTCTAGCATGACACACTCAAGCTTTTTATGAAATGATGATCAGGGTGATCTCATAACAAATTATAGAGTCTTCTTTTTTTCTCTTATGTGCACGCATTTTTCTGAAAGGCTGCCCTATTTCTTACTTTGTACTAAAGTATTTTTTCAGTGATGGGATTCAACAAATACCTTTGATGAGCTACCGAAAATGAATAGAAACACATTGGTGAGTAGATTCTTTGCAGAGGGTTTCAACTCAGGACAAAGCAACCTCTCA
This sequence comes from Trialeurodes vaporariorum, assembly GCA_011764245.1. Lineage (NCBI taxonomy): Eukaryota > Metazoa > Arthropoda > Insecta > Hemiptera > Aleyrodidae > Trialeurodes > Trialeurodes vaporariorum. The sequence goes on from VMOF01000111.1 coordinate 48,423,598, forward strand.
CCCAAAGATATTATATAGATACCGAATGCTAGGGAATAAAACAGTCCCGATTCCTGTAAGTATGCAACTTGTTTTGCACATAGGCAAACATGGTCTTTCTCTCTCTTTTTCCATGAGAGTGAGGGAGAGAGAATTTTTGCCTGTCGCAAAACACGCTGCCTACATGGCCGGTGAATCTTCCAATTTGTGTACCCCCTAGCAGGTCCATTTTCCCCGCCTAGGGTAGGGCCTCATTCAGTATCTATGTAGTATATAATATCTTTGCTCTCACCAGTGCAGTTTAATGCATTTAAGGAACTAGGCACTGCTACTTGTCAAATCCTGGTACTCTAAATGCAACTGCTCGACTTTTGGAAAAGAAACAACCTTACTCATCTAGCTAAAAATGGCAAACAACATGGCTCATCTGACTAAAAATGGCAAACAGCATTGCTCATCTGCCTAAAAATGGCAATCACTATTGGAAGAAGATTCTCCAAGCACATATTTCTTGTCCAATCAGTTGCGCGATTGATCATTCTCTGATAGTTTCAGATTGAAAGCAAAGGATTAATCTCTCGCTTGATTGTTTTAAAATGCATGCAATCAGTCGTATACCAACCTAACCAATCAGTCAACAAACGATGGTAAAATTTTAAGTGAATCAATCAAGTCAAATCAGTTGGCAAAGGAACCTATCTCTTGAGAAGAACAAGGACTACCGTCTTTTGATGGAAGGAGATTTGAATTCTATTTCAATTTCTGTTGTGATTCTTGTGAGTTATCTTTCCAGTTGTCATTATGATGGGAAGCCATACATCTCTCAAGACATTCACTGATGACTCCTCAGCTATCAAGCCCACATTGTAGAGATTAACAGGTTTTTATAAGAATGCCAACTAGAAAAATAAAAGCCTACCACCACAATGACACTGAATCGATGCGATTACAATGCAATCGTTCATATTGACTCCTCGCATCAGTTCAACTTTACTGTAATCTTTGTAACCCGCAGGAGAAACCTTTCTAAGTTAGTTCGGGTTAATTTTCTTAATTGACAGGATCCCATTAGAACAGACCAGAGAATTTCAGCACTATCAGACGGCCAGCTTAGGTACATGACCTTTGAAACACACTTCCTTTGAGGGGAGAAACGGTGAACTATTGAATAGACAGATGAGTAGGAATGTGTTATCCTGATAGATGACATCATACAATTGAGTTCTCGTTATGAGAGCTACTTCTGCACTCAATATTCTCTCAGAGAATTTTGAGAGTTAATCAACAGCTAGCTCTCATTAATAACGAGGCTATCGTAAAACTTCACCCTGAAGGATAACACATACTTGATTATCTACTCAGTATCAAGTCGATGATTCAAAATCACTGAACTGGGCACAAGCTGAAAACTGATGCAAACTACTCTTGGAGCAGGGCCATAAAGTAGAACTGATGGAAGCTGAGAGTGCTGTGATAGAGTAGAGAGATCAGAACTAATCAGTAGAAGGGCAGTATTTACAAGAACTAGAGATTAGAAGAGGCAGCTAGCGCAACGGCTCTCTGATCTTTCACACTTGATACGATTGGCACTTACCTTATAATATTGTCGTCAGTTTCTCGACACATATTGAGCATATAACAGCACGGACAACATAGGTGATTGTCTGAAATTTCATGAAAGCAGAGGAGTTACAGGGCCAAAAACGCCGACACTGACACTACACTATCCAATCATCCGACTGCCTTCCAAGAAAAACACTGTAGTATAGCGGAACGAACTTTGGAATTCACAGGGAGGATTTGTTTTTCTGATAGTGACTTGAGTAACTTGTAAAATCCGTGATCACACTCGGTAAAACGAAAATAATCCAAAACCGAAATTTTTCACCGTGAACGCAGAAGAGAACTACGAAAATAAATAAGAAACTGTTTATAGGTTATGAAAACATCCACCAAACAACGGAGGGATTCGGCACCATTGAACTCTAAAAGGAAAACGTCTCAAATCATCCGATTCCAATGTTTTTCCGCAAAAATTCTCTCTCAATTTGCAACCAATTTTGATGTTGTTGGGCTCAAAAAATCAAGCAAAAAATTACGCATTTCCTAACGGGACGTTTTTTTCACCTAGTGACCTCAATGAAACAAATACATTACGATATATAATCCGCCCCTACATAACCTGCAAATCGAAGCCCTTTGTTTTTCCGCAGAAATTCTCTGCGGTACTGCAACCAATTTTGTTGAAATTTATCTCAAAAAATCGAGCAAAAAATTACGCATTTCCTAACGGGCCGATATTTTCAATTAACGCTTCTAAAAATAAATACAAGCCGTCAAAGTGAGAATCTAAAAAAGCGACTAGTAACGCTATCTATCGGGCAAAAATCTCCCAACTCGCGGGTGAGGAACCACCTTAAGGTGATTCCTCACCCGAGAGTTGGGAGATTTTCGCCCGATAGATAGCGTTACTAGTCTCTTTTTGGAAATTTGACTTTAAAGACTTATAGCTTTTTTCTGAGAACATTAATAAAAAGGGGGCGTCCCCACAGGAACTGCGTTTTTTTTCGCTAAATTTTTTTGAGCCAAATTTCAATAATATTGGACTTAGGTTGGCAGAGAAATCAAGCACCAAAATTTTGGTACAATTTAGGCTGTGGTAGGGGCGTTTTATCATGAGATACCAGATCTCACTTGGGAAGGACCATGAATTTTATTTAGAAAAATAATTGAAAATATCGTCCCCACAGGAACTCCGTAATTTTTTGCTCGATTTTTTGAGCCAAATTGCAACCGAATTGGTCGCAGATTGAGTGAGAATTCCCGCACCAAAAATTTGATGTGGATGCTTTTTTACGAAAAGTTCGAAAAGTTAGTCCCGCGCCCAGACATAACCTAACATAACAAACACATTCATTCTTCTCGGTTTTCTCATTTTCTGCGTCCTTTCACGCGCAAGATAGACAATTTTGGTCTCGATTTTAATTTCATGTTACCGTGGAGTGTAATTCCTGTGAATTGCAAAGCTTGTGCCGCCAGTAAATAGTTTTTTTCGGAGGGAAGTCGAATAAGTCATTCGTGTAGTGTGTGTCGGCGTTTTCAACGATAAAATGTTGACCCTGCAGCTGTGCTTACCGTTTCCATAAAATGTCAGTCATTCACGTACCTATGTCGTCAGTTCCAGAAGTTTGGCATGTTCCGAGAAAACTATCATTAGGTAGTTAATGAGGTAAGTGTCAGTTTCATCAATTCTCCATAAATCAAGAGCGTAGTTGCGTATAGTGCCTCTTTTAATCTGTAGGTTTCGCAATGATTGCTCTGCAGCTACCTACTTTGTTCTGATCGTCCCCCTCTGTCTGTCGCAGCATTGTTCGCTCTCATCAGGTTAACCTAATAGCCCAGTGATTCAAGAGAAATTTGCGTCAACTTTTAGTCTGTGTCTAGAATGAAAGCATGTTCCAATGTCCATGTGAACTAGCAGTGCGATAGCGCTGAAATCTTTTGCTCTGCTCTGACAGAATGGGATCTCCCCCAATTAGGAAACCTGTCCCATTTGGATAGTTGGATTTTATGAAGTTATCACCAAAACTCTACTGCTATTCACTGACCCATATTTGTGTACCTTGGGGCTTCCATGATTAGAGCAGAACCATTTTGAGTATCCGGTTCCGACAAGTTGCGGTGCCTGCTTCTGAACTGCATCTAAGTGCATTGGTGAGTGGTTGATTGGCAACAAATAGAAACTCTGTGCTCACCGATGCAGTTTGGAACCCGACTGGTCAGAACCCAGTACCTAAAATTGTTCTGCTCTTACAGCTTTTTTCCAAGAACAGCCCTAATGAGCAGTTCATTCTGTGAAGTAACAAGTTACAAAATTCAGAAATACAAAAAAAAGAATGAAAAAGATTATTAAAACGCAAAGAAAGTAATTAGTCTTGAAAATGCATGATGTACTAGAAATTAGGTGGAGCTAATAATGCGCTATGAGCATTCGGTTCTAATAAGTAGCAGTGCGAAATCCATCGAAACGCATTAGTGAGAGGTTGTTTCGCACAGAGTTCTGACTCGTTTCTAACAAACCGTCCATCGATGGGTTCTGTTGCATTTCAGAATCAGGCACGGCTAATTGTCGGTACCCCTTACCTAAAATGTAAGCGCTCTAGGTACCTTTAAAAAACCTCCCTCAATCCAAACTCTATGCATGTGCCAAACTGCTTCAGGTGAGTGGTTGGTTTGCCACAAGTTGATGCCCTCTGCTCAAAAGAAAGCACTCACCATTGTGTTATGATTTATTTTCAGTAGCTCATCAAAGCTAGGGATTTATTTTATCACACAAAATTCTTCTGCTGCACGAAAGTATGAGCGAATACCCAAGTAACAATTGTACAAACTAAGGCAGCCTGTCAACAAAATGTGTGCTCATTGGAGGAAAAAAAGAAGAATCTTAAAGTATATCAGATCACCTTTGTCATCATTGAGTAAAAAACTCCAGTGTGCCACGCTACAGGAGTGCAACCTTTTTTTTCTTCTTGGAAAAGTTCGCTAATCTTTCTCTCTCTCTCTCCCTCTCTCTCTTGCAGATGTGAGATTGGCATTTTGAGAAAAGCACTCGAAGTCGTTTGGTGCCCTCAACTCTGACAGAAGAAAGAAAGAGAACCAGCCAGTAAAGAGCAAAGAAGTTTTCTCCTTATTCCTGTGTGGTAGGTCCTCTTTTTTTTTATATCCATCCTAGATCCAATTAGTCATTGATTGACAGAGTCTGGCAATGAATACTGTTGATCGCTATTTTGTCAATAAGAGCTAAGCATCTGGAAAGAAGTGTACAACAGCCTATACTTATATTCTTAAACGAGTCAGAAATGTTCTACGATTCCATACTCATTTCAGGCACAAGTTGGCACAGCAGAGACAAATGGAGACCCAGCACAAAGCTTGTGACAGGTGCCCATTTTTCCAGTTCAATTTTGGTCGGGACTCATCGAAACAACAGCTAACAGTCGCCTTCTGTTGATTGATAAGCGTGAGGTTTGCATTTGTCAAGCAAAATCTGTTTCCGGGACCGCGGACCAATCATAGCCTTTTGTTGAGCTCACCACTCTACAGAAGGCGTACGTTTATCGTTGCAGCCGGTGACTCCCAAACAAAACTGTGCGCCCTAAACTTACCTCACTTTTCCATCTTGGGAAGCATACAATGTGCTGGGTCTCTATTTTTCTCTGAGGCGCAGGCTCCAACTGTATCAGAACTTGTCATACTTAATTTTGCAGGAAAAGGTGAAAAAAATATATGTATTTACGACACTCTTTCTTCAAGTGCAGACTATAAGAAAAATTAAATGTGATGATACTCTTCTTAAAACCATGAGTTGGTGCATTCGTCTCTTTAAAGCATTGTTTGCAGCCATCCCGTGGGTTTGACGGCAATCGCAGCTTTTTCTCTAGTCTCAGAGAGGGCAGCTGAGGCCTCACAGCGAAAGAGGGGGGGGGGAGGCTTGAGCTTCCACTTGTAAGTTTTTGTAATGAACAGCTGTCTTGAAAGTGCAATTCCACACTCTTTTTAGCAAGAAAAATTTAAAAGCCTTGTAATTACACTGTATCTATCAAAAAGGGCACCCTCTAATCATGTAAGCAATTTGATTCCTCAATTCTCTTAGAAGAGTAGCTTGGAAATATTTTTCAATTTTTGAACCTTGAATGCATTTTAGGAACTTTGATTCAATGTATTACATTGAGAGAAAAGCTACCAATATTGACCCAACATTTTAGGGTGGGCTGATTTTGAACTGAAGAAAGCCAATTAAGGGTGTTTTTGCAATACAAGCCTTTAATATTATTCTTTCTACTATTTTTAAACGATTTTGAAAGATTGGGTATGTATACTGGCAGATCGACTTAGCCCGTGAATTGCTGACTCACTCGTATCGTGTTAATTTATTTACCAAGTGGTGTTTTTTGTTTTGTTTTTGCAGTTAGTAGATGTCGTCACTATATGTACACAAAATTATAACTCTAAATATAAGAAGAAATCACAGTTGATAGCTGCTAGTATAGCGGTCTGCAGTGTCGCTGCTATACAAACGACATAGCTAACAGCCATCAACTGTGATTTTTTCTTATATTTTGAGTTATAATTTTGTGTACATCAAAGTAAAGACGTCTAATAACTGTGTAAACAAACAAAAAACACCCCTTGGTAAAGAAATTAATAAAATACGAGTGAGTCAGCGGATCAGGGGCGAAGCCAATCTGTCAATGTTCGTACCAATCTTTACAAATTGTTTAAAAGTATGTAGAAGAAATAATATTAAAGCCTTATGAATGGGCTCCTACTTATCTACACACTCTGCTTAAGACTCTCAAGCAGTCAGTTTGATTGAAATCATTGGTTGCCGCCAGAATTTTACACTTGAAATGGGTGCTTTCCCTCATTTAAACACACAGTAATTTGAACTTTCACTCCTTTTTGTCCCGATGCGCAGAACGGACGTGTTTTTGTAACTAAAGGGACTAACCTGTAGTGTATGAACCTTGCCCTGTGTACCATCATCAAGAATCGGTTATTATGCTAAGCGTTAGGAGTAGGAGCACTCGAAAGTGATTCAGAATATGAGGATTCTTAACCCGCCATCGGTTCGGGTAGAATTCTATCCCCGGGTTTGGGAAAAAGTATTTTTCATACTTTTTTTTTATTTGGAATCTTGTAATTTTACACTGGGCTCTGCTTGTTTACTTGGAAATAAATGAATAAAAACTGAAATCTCTCGACTAAGAGTCTGAACATTTCAGTACTTTCAAGTGAGGATATGAAGAAGAGCCTCAGTCCAAGTTGAACGAAAACCAAACAAATAAGTATTTGCAGGAACATTTCAAAGTTGCTTGGCGCATAATTTCACCCTGCATGACCTCTGTTGTAGTCAAATAGTCAGGAGATGTTTTCTATCACTTTTCTATGGAGAAAAATTTTGCCTTCGGACCTTCTTATTTTTTTGGCTTCATCATGACTGGGCAACGCATCTAAGCAACCCTGAATTGGGGGTTGGTGTAAAGCTGGTAGAGTAAGTCTGGTCGGTGACAGTTGGATATGTCCTATGTAAAATGTCAAATGCACAAAATGTTCCTTAAGAAATTTCCATTGCAACAATGTCCGCTATAAAATGTCCTATGTAGAATCTGTCCATCATACATATATGCCCCTCAAAATAATGCCAAATTGTAAACTAAGTAAGTTTAGTAGGTACGCAAAAAAAAAACAAAAACAAAAAAAACAATAAGTCATACAATACTCCTTTTGAACTTCTTCGTCATTTCTGATTTAAACCAACTCTTTCGGGACCTTAAAAGCCCAGAGGTTTTTAGATTCATGGACAAAATCTATTATTGGACTTTTTTCTTTATGTACACTTATTTACCACGGACCCATTGTGCATTGGACATTTTTGAGTGGACATTGTTGAAATGGGTGTTTCTTGTTGGACATTTTGTACATTGGACGTTTAAAATAAGACATTTTCACTGAGCACCGTCTGGTCTGCGGCTGCGAGCAGTACCGTATAGACCTTCAATGAATTTTTGTTGATCCGTTTTGTCAGAAAGTAATTGAAAGACTCAGTGGCCTAGGCTGAAAAAATTTTCAAAGGGGGGGGGGGGGACCACCAAGTTGGCTCGAATAAATTTTTCGCCCCGATTACTAAATTTGCTCAAATCTGAAAAAGAAGACAATTTTCCCAAATTGTCCCAGTTGTAAAAAAAAAAAGTAAATAAATAAAAGAGTTCACCCGTCAATGTGACATTTTTCTGATGAGGACAATCCAAAGTGTGTGAATGGAAGATGGCGGGTAGTGAACTGTACCATGCAGTTTTTTTAATTCCCATTTTTTGATGCGGCCGACTGTTTACACCTCAGAATTTTCTTATGGACTAATTTTTTTAAAAAATGTTTTCTATAAATTAGCAAAGGGCAGGTGAAATGTATGCTTGTTACGGGCAAGGGGGGAGGAGAGAGAAAGTATTATATACTGCTTTTTTCTTTCACTGAAGAAATAAAGTTTACGTATAACCAAAGCAGCCTTTTAAAACAGCTTAGCAGAGCAAAAGTTTTCGCTCTACCAAAGCAAGGTGGAGTTATACCGATGCACTACTTTTGTAGAGCATAAGCAAGGAAAAAGGCTGTTACTAGTAGTCTTTGGTACTACTGCAACTTTCTTCGGTAGAGCTAGAATTTTTGCTTTGTGAAGCTATTTTAAATGGCTGCTTTGGTTGAACCTATAAACTTAGTGTTTTCAGAATTTGAAGCGAAGGTTAAGAACTTTCTGTCAACCGAAGCCCTTTGCCTTCTGTCTCATCAGTCATTACCTACCCATGCTCCATTGATATATCCTACCAAAGAGGTCATCGGTGTGGCCAAAGTACAACATTTAAACATATCTTTATTTCTTCTATTGTTTTGACCTGGGCTAATTTGGGACGAGTCTCATACATAATACATCAAAATTTAAAGTCGAGACATCAATTTTTTTACTTGAGCGAAGAAAATAAGGTAGAATAAAACGAAATTATAACTCCGAATAGGCCGATCGTCGCAAATTCCGTCTCTTATTGGTCCCGTGTATGGACCCGGAATGATTGGATTACCAAGTCTTTTTGGGATCCTATAAGATTATCCTGAAGAGGATCTGAGATGAATAAAACCGAGTGAAGACTTCTAAGGGGGGCCACAGCCTTAGGGTCGACAAAATTGTCATTGAGTAAGTCTCATCTGCAGTCGCAAGCGGTCCCGTATAGACCTTCAATATCTTTTTGTGGATCTGCAAATTTCTCAGGAATTAATCGAAAGGCTTCGCTTTTGATCGATCGAAAGTGCGTTTTAATGCTTAGAATCAATTTCTATTCATCGATTTTTTAAGTAAGTGGAGACAAGCTGGGGCACAGTAAAAGTAACTCCGAAAAGGCCGATCTCCGGAAAGTCCGTCTCTTATCAGTCCTGTTTGGACCCGAAAATCTCTTTGGGGCTTTTTTTCTATTCTGAAGAATATCCTGAAGAGGACTTGTGATGGATAAAACCAATAGGAGACTTTTGAGGGTGGCTTCGCCCCCAGGGTCGCTGAAATTTTAATAGAGCAAGTAGTGACATCTGTGGCCGCGGGCGGTCCCGTATAGACCTTCAATGGATCTTTATTAATCTAAAAATTTCACAGAGAGTAATCGAAAAGCTTCGGTTTCGATTGATTGAAACCGCGTTTTGATACTTCTAATGATTTCGATGTATCGGTTTTTTTTTAATATGAGCGGGAAAAGGTCACACGTGCAGAAGAGGTAGTTACTTCATTGAGATCAATCGTCGCAAATTCTGTCTCTTATCGGTCCTGTATAGACCCAAAAATATTGTTGGGATTTTTTCCTGGCTCTAAAAAGAATCTTCAAGAGGACTTGCAGTGAAAAAAAACCCTTAGAAGGCTTTTAATAGTGGCCTTGCTCTAGGGGTGCCAGATCCCATCTTTGCATACGAGCTGCTCGTATACTTTCAAATAGGGGGGGGGGGGGGGGGGGGTTTTTTTTTTTTTTTTTTTTTTTTTTTTTATTTGCAAAAGGAAGGAATACATATTTTTAGAGGAAAGAAAGGTCATAATCTATTCTCTCCTGTACTTTGTATGTAACTCCCCCCCCCCCAAATGAGCCTCACACCCAAACCGAGGGCCTCCCCGCCTCCCCCCTGACTGAGGGCCTCCCCCTAACTGAGGGTCTCCTTCCTAACTGAGGTTCTCCCCCCTAACTAAGGGTCTCCCCCCTTACTGAATGTCTCCCTTCCTAACTGAGGGGGGAGATAGATATCCTCAACTTGTCACTAAGTTAAAAAATATCAGAGTCAAGTTCGTGCTCGAATTCCAAAAAATTTGAGGGGAGGGGATTATAAATAAAGTAGTAATTATCGCGGTATTGATGTGAGAATACATAATGCGTTTGAAACCGTTAAATTTTCAGGGAAACAGCTTAAAATTGCACCTGAAGACCTGGCACCCCTGCCAGAACTGATGATTATAAGAACTTTATATGATTTTTGAGGGTGGTGGCTAGGTAGCCTAGAGGGTTTCCCACTATTTATGACGAAATTATGCCGGGACCGGGCCAAAAAATGTTCCTTTTGACTGAAAAAACACTCCCTGTAAAATTTGAGCTCGATCAGTTAAGTCTAAGTGCAGTGCTGCCAAGCTGCACTTTTATGTTTTACGCATGTATTTCGCCCATTTTCTCCGATTTGCGCATTTTTGCGTTTTTTCGCGATGTCGCGATTTTTTTTAAGAAGGTTAGATTGTTCAAAAATGCCTGAAAATTGTTGAGTGAAAGCTTCTTGGAGTATATTTTGAGAAAAAAATATCATATTACACTTAAGTGACTATGCTTAGCCGAAAAAAAATCGTGTAAATGGGAAAACACGCAAAAATTACGTTTTCACGTTTTTTCCGAGCTATACGATTTTTTTTTCTGAGAGATGTATTGCGCTAAACAGTTTGAAAATGCTACTCTGAAAGAACCAGATAGTGTACTTTTCGATTAAAATACTGGTTTCAGATAATATTTTCATCATTGGCCTTTAAAGAAACCTTTAAATTGCGAGGATCCGCCATATATTAAATTCCAAGTTGGAGATCGTAGACCATCGAATAAAATTGCTCCAGAGATTTTCTTTCAACAAACGTTTATGAGTTGTTAAAATAATCATATGAATAAAAATTAATGCTTATAAATGAATAAATAATCACAGGAATCACAAATTAATTATAAAATTTAGGCAAGGTATATGGAAGAACAGGTATGGACAGGAGGCGGGGTTTAAGGGGCTCTCGAGTTTTCCCGCCAAATGATGACGACACGCTTGCTTTGGCGATGACGTAGCCGTCACCTACTGCAGTAGCGACAGATGGGGATCATGGGAGAGTGAGTGAGATAGTTTGAAACGGTAGGCGAATTTTATCGCGACCGTCTAGAACATCTGTGACGTAGCCGTCACCTACTGAGATAGGCTCCGCCTCCTGTCCATACCTGTTCTTCCATATACCTTGAAATTTAGGTAATATTTTTAAACATTCAAATAAAGCTGATTTTGAAGTATAGATGGCACCTCTTTCCTATTTTTTTCTTTTTTTCAAGCACTTGTAAGAGATACTGGATCTGATCCTCGTTTGATGCGTTTACATCTGTATCATCGCTTTTCCTCTTTCGGTAAGGTCATTTTTCACCCGCAGATTTTTCACGGTTGCGAGACCATCAATAAATTCTTGATTTTTAGCCCATGTTGAGGGCGCATAAATTTTTACAAGTTTGGATTGATTCGTAATCGTGGAAATAATGAGGCAGGATTCTTTGTCACAAAATGATCCACGAGTCCTTCTGTAGGTAATGGATTCATATGATTGGACTCTTTTCTGCTTGAATTGAAGAAATAAAAATAACAGGTCGCAAAATTTGGAGCTTTTGAAATCTCGGATTTATCTCACGACTAGCCGTTCGATGCTCGCTTCGCTCGCTCTCACGTCTAGCCAGGGGGCTCCGCCCCCTGGACCCTTGACCACTCGTCCTGCAAGTGAATTTTGGCTAGCTACGCAACGTCCGTGAAGTTGGGCCCCCAACATTGATTTTTCTAAATTTTTTTTTTGCTCAAAAATTTGCTATCGATTTTCTATCCTTTGCCATACCTTTAAAAATTTTGCTATCCTCACCCAAATGTTGCTACAATCAATTTTTGTTTGGGGGGGGGCAGCATCACGCCACCCCCCCAACCTCGAGCTACGGACTTCCGGAATGGCTCAAAAAATTCCTCTCACTTGCTATTTTTTGGCGTCTTTTTCAGAATGTTTGTTTTCCCCCCTCAATTTCCCAAAAATGGCCACCAAAGGTGGGGGGGGGGGGTCAACATCACGCTAGCCCCCAGTCCCCACCTCGTGCTAGGCCATTTATGGGAAATTGAGGGATAGCAAAAATTCTGAAAAAGACGCCAAAAAATAGCAAGTGAGAGGAATTTTTTGAGTCATTCCGGAAGTCCGTAGCTCGAGGTTGGGGGGCTGGCGTGATGCTGCCCCCCCCCCCCCCCCCAACAAAAATTTACCGTAGTAAAATTTGGGTGGGGATAGCAAAATTTTGAAAGGTATAGCAAGGAATAGCAAATCGATAGCAAATTTTTGAGCAAAAACAAATTGAAAAAATTCAATGTTGGGGGGAGTACTTCACGGACGTAGGCGACGCGAGCCGTGCCATCACGCGTATCTTTTATCCGTTATTATGAAGATTCTCTGTTTTGAGGAATCATAAGTTTTGAGGTAAATAAATGAACCTCGCAAGGAGGAATTTTGAGAAATGCATTTCAATCAGAAGTCCGCAGTCAACGAATCAATCATATGTATATCTAAAAGAGTGGCCGGCATCTATTCAAGAGAGCAAGTATAACACTCTCTTTTAGATCGGAAAACCTTGTAAGTCAAAAACAAAAGAGACGCGTTGGCTGCCGAAGCCGAACCTAGTACCTGATCACCACTCAAAGGCCCGTCACGTGGCCCTCACCAACATTTTTGAAGCCCCACATTAAACCGTGAAGAAATATCCCTACAGGGAGAGACCTCGCTTATTCAGGAATTGCTTTCACACCACCATATAGATCCTCGTTTTGACGGTTTTATTGCGGCCTGTCCAAATCTAACATTGAACGCTCTGCAACTATTCAACTTTTTTGATACAGGGTCCTCCAAAAATGACTTATAGTTTGATTTTCTATTTTCAAGAACAAAAAATACATCATTTGAGTCTTCTTCTTATATTTTCACTGCACTACCCTCTGATTTCAAAAGTTACCTACATTATTGAAAAAGGTCCTGTCCGTTTGCTTCAGATACATTTTAGCTCTCGACCAAACGGTCCAATCGAATCCAAGTTTGTATCGAAATTTGTTTGCATATAGTTAAAAATTTAAACTATTTAATCGTTTTTAAGCAAATAAATAATTCGAAAAACAACCATTTTGGATAAAAATCGTCTAAACAGTACCATACCTAGGTTCATATCTATATTATTGAAATTACTATATGCTCGCCGCTCTCTGATGCGTGTTGATATGGACACCAAAATGGGTAGCTGAGGCTGTGGGATACCCCCCCCCCCCTCCACTGCCACTTACGTCAGAGTTAAGTGATTGGATCGAAATGATCGGCTGTGAATCAGAGTTTTGGATACGCACGACCGTTCGCAGAGAAGTCAGGGAGGTATCGATTTTCTGGAACACCCCGTACATCACATAGACCGGCCAAACAGTCGAGCTTTTTTCCTATATGCTTTCTTATGGGCGTGCCTTTTTGGGGGCCTGGGAGCGCCCCTTTTAGAACTTTTGAAGCTTTCGTATTTTTGTGCACATCTAGACTACTCAAATAGTCTTCCAGTGAAAAAACGAACTTAATCGGACTGGTAGAACTCGAGATTTAGAGCGGACAAATTTTTGAAAAAACCCGATATATATAGGTATACGAATTACACGGAACGTGATCTTTCTGGGGGCTTGGCAGCGCCCTGTGGCTGAAATCAAAAAGTTTTGTCTATTGCTGCAAATGCCGAGGACTCAAGCTTTCATCTGATCAAAGAACGGTCAAAATCGGTTGAGTAGTTTTCGAGATTAGGAGCGAACAAACTTTCTTCAAAAAATCTATAAATATAGATATACAATTAACACGGGGTGCCGTCTTATTTTGGACCTCAGCGCCCCCCTTTGCCAAAATCGATAATTTTCGGATTTTTGTAGAAAAGTAGAGCACTGGAGCTTTCGTTTAACACGTTAATGAGCGAAATCGGGCCGATAGTTTTCGAGATCGAGAGCAAACACACTTTTCTATAAATATAGATATACAATTAACACGGGGTGCCGTCTTATTTTGGACCTCAGCGCCCCCCTTTGCCAAAATCGATAATTTTCGGATTTTTGTAGAAAAGTAGAGCACAGGAGCTTTCGTTTAACACGTTAATGAACGAAATCGGGCCGAAAGTTTTCGAGATCGAGAGCAAACACACTTTTACTTTTCGATTTTATTTATATAGATTTCGAGATACTTTTTGAAACCTGCATTGATAACATAAGTTAAAACCATGATTTTAATCGAAAATTACACTATCTGATGTTCTCAGAGTAGCCTTTTCAAACTTTGGTGCATTTCAACTCTCAGAAGAAAAAAATCGTAAAACGGAAAAAACGTGACTTTTGCGTTTTTTCCCAATTTCACGATTGTTTTTCGGCTAAGCATAGTTACTTTTAGTGTAACATGATATTTTTTTCTCAAAATATACTGCTAGAAGCTTTCACTCAAAAATTTTCAGGCATTTTTGAGCAATCCAACCTTCTTCAAAAAACCGCGAAATCGCGAGAAAAACGCAACATATGCGCAATCGGAGAAAATGGGCGAAATACGTATAAAACATAAAAGTGCAGCTTGGCAGCACTTAGACTCAACCGATTGAGCTCAAATTTTACAGGGAGTGTTATTTAGTCAAAAGGAACATTTTTTTGCCCGGTCCCGGCATAATTTCAGTGGCGTAGACAAGGATTCCGGGGCCCTCCCGCCAATTATTTTTAGGGGCCCCTCTACTTTCACTCCAAGATAGGGGGTTCAGCCCCCCCCCCCCGCGTAGGACCTGGGATCTGGGGTGTTTCCCCGAAAAATTTTGGAGATTATAGTTCATCTAAAAATTCTCACACAATTCATGCTTATAGTTATCGTTTTTATTTCCTTCCTTCTTCTTGTTTTCCTATCGAAGTACTTAAAACTCGCGACTTTTTTTATGGAAAAGTATTTCCGTAAGAAAACGCTAAAACAGTGTTGGAAGACGGAAGATACTTACAAACAAAAAACGAAGGAGAAATGCTATTTCAATAATGAAAAAACTTGCCTTTCTTTACTTTGAAAAGTTTTTCCTTTCATCAGGCCCGGGGCCCCAACATCGTCGGTCTTCAGGGGCCCTCAGAGCCTGGGGGCCCTCCCGCCTGGCGGGGTCCGCGGGGGCCTTATCTACGCCACTGCATAATTTCTAAAATTCATAATTAGTGGGACACCTTAGTGTGGCCCCTTGGGTCGGTGATATTTGATAGAGAAAGTGTCATGCGACCGCGAGCGATAGACCTTTATTGGGTTCGTATCGATCTGAAAATTTCACAGAATGTTATTGAAAAACTATGCTCAATCGAGAATTTTAAACCGCGTGTCCATTTATGAAATGAATGTCTACATCATTTAACGAATTTTGAGAGTGCGGAGTTAGACCTCAGCAAAACGTAATTCACTGTCATGGCTGATTTGTTCGAATAGACTGTTTTAGTAGAGCGATATATCGTATCGATTGCCGTCCGAGGGCCTCTGGTTCCAAACAAACTCTGGTTCAATGTAATTTCCCCATAAGCGGATTTTTGAACGGAAATTCAGGGTATATTAAATCAAACAATTTATGCGACCTTTTTGCGATTATGAATTCTCCGTCCTCGAAAATGTTTAATTTTGCCTGGTTCCACCCGTAAAACTGCCGGAATCAACAAGATATTACAGATTAGTTGATGCGTTTGGAGGTTGGAATCACCCAAATGTTATTGTTGTTGTTGTGGAATTGGCGGGATTTCGGGCGATTCTAACCTACAAGTGCAACATTTGATCTGTAATATCTTATTGATTTCGGCAGTTTTAGTCAAGGAACCAGGCATAATTAAGCATTTTCGAGGACGTAGAATTCATAATCGCAACAAGGTCGCATTAATTGTTTGATTTAATACCCTAAATCTCCGTTCAAAAGTTCGCTTATGGGGAAATTACATTAAACCAGAGTTTGTTTGGAACCAGAGGCCCTCGGACGGCAATCGATACGATATATCGCTCTACTAAAACAGTCTATTGCGCCTTTCATCGGTCCCGTTTGTCCTATGAAAAATCGACGAGACCTTTTAACTATTCCTTATAATGTGCCTAAAGGGGTGTCTCCACCTGCGAATTTAAAAGCGCGAATAAACTAATTGAGCCAATGAGCTTCTTTGTTGTCGATACATCGGACTCGACCTATCGACTTCAAGGCAGCTCATTGGATCAATCAGTTTATTCGCGCTTTTACATTCGCAGGTGGAGACACCCCTTAAGAGGACCTGAGGTAAAAGAGGCCGATTTTAGACGTCTGTGGATAGGGGCCACATTTGCTTACATTTTATGGCACTGAAAGTATGGACCAAAATAATGTGGTAAACTTATTGCTTTTACCATGATTTTGTATCAAATTTTACTGTTTTTAAGATTTTATCAAAGGGTTTTCACATGTCATTATTCGACTGGAGACCACAGGGTCCTCTTGTCACGGATAAAATTGATGGAATGTTATTATTTAGAATTTTTTTCTTTCTTAATACACTGCCCCGTAAAAAAACCGGCGCACCTGGCGCGCTGGATCATTCCGCTCGAAAATGCGAAAAAATTACAAAATTTAAAATTTAATTCAAAATTTAAATTTAAAATTTTAAATATTTTTTTTTTTACAAATTTTAAATTCGTAACTTTTGAAATAAAACAGCTAAAAATATTTCAAGGCCAGGGTCGGATGGATTCCTCTTACTTTCTAGTTTTTTATGCGTAAGCTCAAATTTTCTTTCGGTTATTTTTCCGCCCGTATGAAGAGTTTTTCCAAACCCTCGCGAAAACTGTTTTTTTGGAGCACATCTCTAAAAAGTTACTCAAACTTCTCACATCTCTTTGGGCAAAAGTAGCATAGATAGACAAAATCTGAGACATGCATCAGATCTCTCAAAGTCAAGGCTATCGATCTGGTTACCTCAATTTTGTCTACAAAATTTTTTTAAGGTCGGAAAATGCACTTTTCCGAGACCATGTAAAGACCGCTTCTGAACACACAGTTTACACATCCGCTCAAACATGCGAAAAGATGATAACATTTTAAATCGTCATAACTTTTGAACTAAAAGAGTTAAAAATATTTCAAGGCCAGGGTCGGATTCCTCACACTCTCTGGTTTTTTATTCAGAAGCTCAAATTTTCTGTCGGTCATTTTTACGCCCGTGTGAAGAGTTTTTCTAAACGCTCGCGAAAACTGTTTTTTTGCAGCACATTTCTAATAATGTTCAGAAGCGGTCTTTACATGGTCTAGGAAAAGTGCATTTTCCGACTGTAAAAAATTTTTGTAGACAAAATTGAGGTAACCAGGTCGATAGCCCTGACTTTGAGGAATCTGATGCTGGTTTCAGATTCAGTCTATCTATGCTACTTTTGCCCAAAGAGATGTGAGAAGTTTAAGTCATTTTTTTGAAATGTTCTCCAAAAAAACAGTTTTCGCGAGCGTTTAGAAAAACTCTTCATACGGGCGGAAAAATAACCGAAAGAAAATTTGAGCTTCTGAATAAAAAACCAGAGAGTGTGGGGAATCCGACCCTGGCCTTGAAATATTTTTAACTCTTTTAGTTCAAAAGTTATGACGATTTAAAATGTTATCATCTTTTCGCATGTTTGAGCGGATGTGTAAACTGTGTGTTCAGAAGCGGTCTTTACATGGTCTCGGAAAAGTGCATTTTCCGACCTTAAAAAAAATTTGTGGACAAAATTGAGGTAACCAGATCGATAGCCTTGACTTTGAGAGATCTGATGCATGTCTCAGATTTTGTCTATCTATGCTACTTTTGCCCAAAGAGATGTGAGAAGTTTGAGTATTTTTTTAGAGATGTGCTCCAAAAAAACAGTTTTCGCGAGGGTTTGGAAAAACTCTTCATACGGGCGGAAAAATAACCGAAAGAAAATTAAAGCTTATGTATAAAAAACTGGAAAGTACGAGGAATCCGACCCTGGCCTTGAAATATTTTCAGCTGTTTTAGTTCAAAAGTTATGACGATTTTAAATTTTGTAATTTCTTCGCATTTTCGAGTGGAATGATCCAGCGCGCCAGGTGCGTCGGTTTTTTTGCGGGGCAGTGTAGATAGGTACCTATATTCAATCTTCATGAAAGAAGGGATGTAAATTAGTTCAGCATATCAAATTTTTGGCTTTTACGTTCTTTCACTTGCTTTTTACAGTTTTCCCATCTTATGAATATTCTGTTCCGAAAGTTGCAAAAATACATCAAAGGTTGGCGAAGCAGGTGAAAAATTCTAATTTTTCGGGCTCCTGTCCCTTACAGTGTACAGTGGCTTACACTCCAGGATTTTCTTCTTTTTTTTTTTTATTTTTTTTTTACCCAAGAAATTGAGAGAACTAGTTGACGTCAGGAGGGGTCTGAGAAAAAGTGAACATTTTTTCCACAGTGTTGTAATCATGATAATTGCTTTTATTCTGTTTCAGGTCCATGAAATTTTTGACTCCTACGAAATAGAGGCATTTGCATCAATTTCATGCATCTTTTCCATGGATTCCCTTCTCTTGTCGTTGTCTTACGTGCTTTGAAAGGACCTTCATCAATTTAACGCTCTTACTATCATTGCCTGTTATCCTTTGTCATTGCCGAGTGCCTCTGTGGATTGATGTGTCTCACTGGTTGGACTGAAATAATATGGCCTATCCATAATGAAATAATTGGAGAATGAATTAATACTGCAGCAATAAGTACCTACCCCTACCTACATATTTAGATACTAAACAAAAAAGAATGATTGTTACTGTTTATTTGTGAATTTTATTCATATTCACTTTGTTCTGTGGGTTTTTTTTTTTTTTTTTTTTTTTTTTTTTTTTTTTTTTTTTTTTTTTTTTTTGTGGGGGGATATTGTACTTAATTAAAGTTCTTTTTTCTCTCAATCAAAAACTATATTCCTGAACATAATGAATTAAAGATAGTAGTTTTTTAAGATCATCTTTGTCTTATTATTTTTTTTATTACTCAGAAGTAAGAGCCCTACATGTATGCTGATTTTTTTGGTGTCTATCAGCATTACAATATTATAGTATCGGTACCAGTAGCGGCTCTTGACATTTGGCAATAACGTTTTTTATCCATTTGATTCTATGTAAAACAATCGATTCGACAGTGTAGCAGCACTTCACCAGCATTCAATTGTTTTACATTGAGCCTAATGGAGGAAAAACATCATAGCTGAATAGAACGAGCCGCCACTGATCGATACTGCCGCTGAAGTATCAGTGCTTCGACGTTGAGCCATATTATTGCTGATTGCTTCACTTATTCGATTCACACACTTCGATTTTTTACAAGCTTATTGTACATTGCTATCCAACACAATTGGGGTACTCACAATTGGGGTTCGGAACTCCTGATATTGAAAGTGGGATATTGAAAGGGAGCAGGGGGTAAGAAAATAATCCATGGGAGTGTAGGCATCCACACAAGACTTTGGTTAAAATTTGACCTGTTTAGCTGCAATTTTTTCACGATTCTCTCTGGAAAAAAGTTTCTTTTGAAGACATATTATTATTTGACCAGCGTACCAAGAGTTTTGAGGGTACGCCGTACGGAGAGGGGAAAAGAAAGATTATAAAGAAAAGGCAAACTTATGATTTTTATGAAAAGTCCTCACCCACTTTAAAAAAAAGAAAAATCCCATTTTCCTCTGCGACGTTATTTGAGGAATACAAATGACCGGAAAGGATTTCTTTCAACTGGGTAGATGAGCTTTGTACTTGAAGGGGGGGGGGGATGCGTTGTTCGTTTGGAGATTTTTCTCGCCTCGAAAAACAGCAAAAAAACAAAAACAAACAAAAAAGGGTTAGAAACAAAAACAAGCTGCACAGAATTCCATGACCATCAACTTTCAATCAAAAAGGAAAAAAAAACGTAACGAGCTGTCACCTTCTAAAAAAAATTTGGTGACCAATTGCCCACACTGCACGCCCCCCCCCCCTCCCCCTTGAACACCCCTGGATGCATCTGCTAACTTCTTAGTTTTCCACAGAATTCAACAAAGCTTCGCACAGCCCCCCCCCCCTTCCGAAAAACCACGTAAAAAATTCATTTATTACTTTTTCTGCCAACGAGGCTGTTCAGAATAGTCCGTAGTCGGCGAGTACCCCCCCCCCCTTCCACCCTCGTGGGCGCTGAAAGAAGAAAAATTTTCAAGAAATGAATCCAGCAGCAGATTCACGAGTGAGGAAAACCCGGCACTAGCCTTCTTCGTGAGAAGTGCATGCGCCGAAAACGAATGAGGAACGTGTATCAAAGTGTAGAGGGCCCAAACATAGGGACCCTAGCCGAAATGAGAGAAAGGAGTGGATACGGAATGTTGTCAAAAAGCCGACGTGCGAATCCCCGATAAGCAGGTAAGGAGGGAGGGGGGTATTGTCATTGTCCCGCACGCGTCGGTCACTCGAGGAGCGTGAAAAGTTGTAGGGGCGTTTCGGCAACTAGGAATCGTCTATCAAACAGTCACACCGTCCGGTGTTTGATGAATGCCGAATTGTTGCTCATTTTGAAGCGCGACGTGGTGGCAGAATCAGGAAACTTTTGCTATGGAATCACCTTAATTTTAATTATCAAGTTTGTTATTTCGGGAGGTTCATTAGCTTCATTACGCTCTCAATCAAATAATTATTGTTAACTTTTGAACTTCGTTGTATCACAAATCAGTCGACCTCGTTTCATTCTTTTTTACTTCGGTGTAAAAGTGATTTTGTGTCGACATCCTTCGAACTTGGTTAAAAAGTACATAAATGAATCCGTTTGTAATTATTAAATCATACCGTGGTCTTTGAAAATCAGTGGGAGGCATAATGGAACCTACCTGTATTTATTCAACTAGATTTGATTCAACTAGACATAACCGTAAGTATTTTCTAAATCTCTTTTAACTTGATAAGTTGGTTTTACAGCTCTTAAAACCGATTACTTACAACAGTAAAGGGAGCCTTTGAGTGAGTCCGTCTCTTGGGATTTTAGCAGTGTTGGGACTCACTTTCAGGCTCGCTTTGTTGGTGCTTTAGGCAGTCAGTTTGCCATGCTTCATTTCATGTCTGTATCGGTCAAGTTTCTGTTTCAATATCCAAGTTATACTGGAGTTTTAACCTAACATAATCTTTCGATCAAAGCTTTTTGAAGTCTTGAACTTCCAGATCCTTTCACCTGCATTCACTTGCCTAGTTTGAGATTTATGCTTGCGGACTAAGCCTGATTTCAGCAATTAAAAGGGTGTCTGGTCATCCTGGCTGAGGTTGGTCCATGATAGTTAGCAGATGACTGATCAGCGGGTTGACTGCATGGCAGATGCTTCTTCTTGGTTAAGCTGTTACGATAACTCACCTTCTGCTCACATCAGTCTGTCATGTGCCAACTATCACTAAACAAGCTCTAATTTCATCCTCACACGGAAAAAAAAAGACGGACAGGACACCCGCTAGAGCGGTCCCAGCACCATTCTGGGCGGTTACGAGCTGGATACCAAGCAGTTGCGTGCAGGTGATCCGTACTCGAGCGGTGTTTCAATCACCGCTCGAGTACGGGTACCAAAACCGCTCTGCGCGGGCATCATACCCGCTCGACTGGTGCCAGGACCGAGGGAGCTGGTAGGGAAACCGCTCGGGCGGGCGCAAGAACAGCTCTGAGCATAAAGTAAGAATCTGAGGTCTTCACCGCGAGGAGCGGTGAAAAAATCTACCTGGTCACAGGGGGTTGACCGAGGCACTCGGAGCACGGAAAATCCATTGTGCGCTCGCTCCGCCGGAGTACAATAGTATTTTTGCTCGGCGTGCTATTGTGAACACTTGCTGCGGCTCCTGGGACGATTCACCGAAAATTCATCCCGACGACGAGACACGAATTGTCTTTCTTTTGCACTGCTTGCGTCGATTATTATAGTGTGTATCTCATCTTTTAAAAAGCGCCCAGCAACTCCGAGATTTGAACCTACAACCTACCGATTCCTAGCCTGCCTGATCTTATCCTGAGTATTCCTAACACCCTATCCATTACACTACCGCGTCCGATTGGAGAAGGATGAGAAAATCTCGGTATATAAGCTTGCAGACATTGCTGCTGATGCCTCGCCTCCGCACCAGTTCGCAGTTTTGGCGGTCTGTTTGAATTGTCAAATAACGCATCCACATTCTCCCTTTTATGTCTCTTGCTCGCCTTCACTTTTTACATTTATTTATTGAAGCATATTAATCATTTATTTATTATTATTATTATTAATATTATTATTATTATTGTTATTCTTTTTTTTTCAGAAAAAGTTAATGAAAAAAAAATTTAAAAAAATTACTGAAGCTTGTTACTTAGGTCTTTCAGATTTTGAGGGCCCGTAGGTGTCCACGAAATGGAAACCATAAGCCATGGGTGAAAATTTTACCGCAAGAAATAAAATGGTTCTGGTTTTAAGGAATATTATTGAACAATTACCGGTAGCCGATCTTTTTTTAGTTCTATTTTTGTCGACTAAGATATTATTGACTCGATTGGGAAGTACGTCTAGTCTAAGCAGTTCCAAAATATAACGAAAAATTAACTAAACGTGATCCTAGCAATGCTGTTGATCCCGATTTCAAAACGCCTGACCTTGCATTTAAGATTTGATGAGTGCCCACCACTGTTTTTAGGAGGGGCGCGCATATAAATATTCCACGGCCATTAGAGCCAACGATGCATTAAATCCTTAGATCTTGGCGGATTCTCAATGAGCAAGGAATCGGGGGGAAGGGGGGGGGGGTAGTTAGAAATATCAGTTGCGTCATTTTTAAGGGGAAGGAAGAGCCATCGCCCACTTCGGATCCAGAAATATTCGTCGATAAATTTCAGGTGGAAACCCCCCCCCCCCCAACTCAGGTGATTAGGACAAAGGACATTACCCAAAATGGGCCTTTTTGCCTTTGCAAAAAAAATTGGTCGGCAGCCATCTTGGATTTTCGAATTTTGAAAAACTGATGCAAAATTTGAATTCTGCGTTAAAAAATACCCTGGTATACCAAATTTCAAGTAATTTGGACGGGAAGAGCAGTTTATGCCAACTTCTATCACCTGTAGTACGCCCCTCGGGGCGGCCTTTTTCGCGGAAGCGCCAACTTTGAGCCCTCATAACTCCGCTTCAAAGCATTTCCCTAGCATGCGGTTTGAACCATTTTTTAGCAAATTGCGTCTACTTTTACCATGGAAACAATTTGTGATGATTCGTGCGTTGCCAAACTTCCATGATTAAAAAAACTGAAAACCCGATTTCAAAAAAATCAAAAAAACTTCGATTAATCGATTAAAAAATAAAATGAGGCAAATATCATACACAGCAATCGAAAGGTTTTTAAAAGATCTATCTTTTCGCACAAAGTACATCATCATATCTTTATTTGTTCAAAAGTTATGGGCGTTTGAAGTGTCTAACTTTGGACCCCCCTCCCTCCCTTTCCCTTTGTCCAAAATCAAAAAATAGGCCAGATTCGGAACGCTGATTTAATCTTCTATCATCCCTGAAAGTATTTCACATTTCGCTCTCAGGGGTAAAAAGGCCCATTTTGGGTAATGTCCTTTGGATTAAAGTAAAATTGATTCAGGCTACGATCAGTTGATTTGAAGAAAGATACACATTTTGGGAGATTATGTCATACAACTGTTGAAGCTAAACGGGGGAGGGGGACAAATGTTGATTTTTTTTTTTTCTGTCACTGACTAGAGCTCTTTTCAGAAGTGTAGGCGCACCTAGACCGTAATCTTTGGAGAATTTTCAACTATAATTAGTTCTAATGAAACATAACTATTGGCTCTGACTTTATTATTTTGCTTTTAAAGTATTGGAAAAGTGAGTAATAGTCATTCATTTTCATTGAGTATTATTAGAAATAATTATGACAAATTCCAAAGATTATCAGTCTAGCTGCGCCTACACTTCTGAAACTACCTCTACCATTAGTTTGTTTTGATCCAATGGTATCATAAGTGGCGGGAGCCGCCCTTGATACGTCAGAAAACGCAACCTAGAGTATGTTACGGTATCCTAAAATACCAAAATGTACCTTTTCCACCACCACCCCCCCCCCCCTCTCCCAGTCAACAAAATTGCTGAGATTCCTTGGGCCCTCTAAATTTGATATTTCGTCCTCATCTCCAAAAACTTGTGAGTCAGCTTCAAAAGGCCATGAGACGAAATTCTCTGTAAGCGGTAGGAAAATTTTTCGAATGCCAATTTTTGAGCAATTAAATTAATGTAGAACTTATTTTCCTCGCTCAGAAGCAATCAATCAATCATGAGCCTGAAAGCACTCATTTTACATTTTACTCATTTGTTATACGAAAAATCATTCTTAAGGAAGAGCGCAACTTATACGGAGTGATTTCGAGAGGCACATAGATTGTGTTTAACCGCATATGAAACGAGGTCTAGACTTAATGCCATAAACCTTCATAAAAATACCAAAAATGCTGGGATTAATGAGCTCAAAGTGGAATCAGGAAAAACCACATTGCATTCGATCAACAAATTGCTGGAGAATCGATGGGGAGAAGGAACGAGTACTCGATATAAAGAGTTCGACTTTGGACTGTCCCCATTACTCGAAGCATCTTTGTTCGACAACAGTGAAGAATTGTCTTCTGGCTAGACATCCACCGCCGGGCGGGGCGGACGCCCGTGGAGGACGGATACGCTGCCCGCTTGGAGCGGTGACTATTGTCACCGCTGCGTTATGATTGGGATGTCCGCTCCTATTTTTCGGAGCGGGTACGATAACCGCTCTAGCGGGCAGGGTGCACGTGCATTACGGACACAGCACCCGCCGGCCGTTCACCGCTCGGTACGTTTACCACACCCGCTCACTTTTTTTTCCGTGCAGCAAAGTTACCTCAGTGTTGATTCAATGGCTTTTCTTTATTCATCTGGACATGGGACTAATTAGAGGCTGTTGCTGATAGCTTCGGATCTGACAGTTCTTTGGTTACATGCGTTGTAGAATGGTATTTTGTTTTCCCTTAAAATAACATAGGAGCAAACCTATGTAGACAAAGAAGTGTCCGAACCATGGCATTTTAAACTACCTCTACTTATGCCTGAGATGTGATTAGAAATTTTGTTTTTTATGCTCATTGTTGACACCATCTTTTGAGCTTGATTTTAAGATCTTTTGAAAGAACTTGTTCAAGAAACAAGGGCGGTTGAGCATCTTTTGTAGAGATCAAGTATTTTTCATCAGATTTTGATTACTTAGTGTACGTTGTTGCCTACGTGTGAACGGTGATACAGCAACAATTCCATTTTATACTGAAGAATTTTATCGTTAATATTTCCTGGCCCTAAAAAATATTGCTGTCACACCATTATTGTTAAATGAAAACCACTGAGGCCAAACGTTCTTTGATGTGTGTCCATAATCCTCCATGAATCTTTCCTTAAATTGCTCTCTCTGTTTTTCAGAAGTCAGTGCAGCTAGTCCAGAGCACTCTATTCAAGTCAGTCTGCTGCTGCTGAACTCAAAGGAAGCCACCTGATTTTGCATCAAGAATTTTGCCGGATTAAATTATGAATTATTGCTGTAGCTCTGGGTAGGCTCAACTGAAGAGCTAAATCCTCCTCTCTTCAGGTACATTGCTCAATTTAATATCACTTCTCATTTCATTTACCCTTTATTTCTTGCATTTATACCAGCAAAACCGTCGCCAGAGTAGAGCGATAGTTTGAAGTATTGTTTGGTGCAAGACACCAAAGTGAGAGAGAAAATAAAGAAAAAAAGGGGGAAACAGAAAGATAGATTGATGAAAGGGCGGAAAGGTGAAGAGGGGGCTTCCCGCTACTTAGCCAAGCAGCAAATGGGATTCTCTCTTTAACCAGGAGTTTGGAGCCAAAACTACTGTTAAAATTGAAATTTGTGTCTCTTTCGGCAGAAAACCATGAAAAATACTTCCAGACCAGTATTTGACGCTCAAAAAACAATTGATGAAATTGATTTCAATTATTTATTACAATTTAAATCTTTGCTATCGGAGCTCTGAGCTGAAGCAGCTCCCGTTATGATAATTTTTACCGTGCTATGAGAAGTTAACCTCTGACTAAGCAAGAACATCTGAAATCAGTTTTAAAACGATGAAATCCTGGTCTTGAAATATTTTTCATGATTTTCTGCCGCGAGACTCACAAACTTTGATTTCAACCGTGACTCCGGCTCCCTGATCTAAACCAAACACTGAGGTCGTAGCAGGCATGTCCACCATCAGCCCAAGTAAACCTTTCTTTGAGTTCTGTGCTCCCACTTTTTCATTAAAATTTTTAAGTATGCAACTTTCAATAACACCATGAGATTTTTTGAGTTTCTTGGCGTTTGAAATTTTGTTGCTCAAAAAAGCAATAGGGCTGTTGAGTCGAATTTTTTTAATTCAAATTATGAAAGAAGAGGAAAAATTAAGGACCCCATATTTTTTCTTTTTTTCATTTGGACGCGGGAACACCGAAAAAAATGGGTTCAAAGTGCCGAAAAATTGATAAGATTTAAAACGGCCCGTGGCGGGAAACATCGGTTAGCGAGTCGCAACTACGTCATTTCTTCGGTTTGCTCAGCGGAGGTACCCATCCCTATTCTATCGGCCGGACGGCAGCGTGGCAGGCCTATTGAATCCTACGGCAGCCGCCGGTGGCTCCGATCAAGCCGCCTTCTCACTCCATTTTCTCGAAAACCGTAAGTCTCAGTAACAAACCAATCTAATTAATCGAAAGAGCACAAAATTATCATTTGACATGGATTGGTGGTTTTTTTCTCAAACTTACCTAAGAGACGGATGGACCGAAAATCAGATAACAATTTAAGGTTAGAGAACGAAACTTCCGACAGTCCTTTTCTGTAAATCACTGTCTACCCAATTGACAAAGCAACGCTCAAAAAATCGAATGAAACAAATCTATCTGAAATTTTACGCTCTTTAAGTTTGTTCTTTAGTGTTTTTCTCTCAAAATGGACGGTAAACAAGGAAAATTGAAAAGTTCTGCGAAAATGTCGGATTTTCAGCGATATTCCGAAAATCGAAATTTTTGAGATCGGCTCGTTATCTGACTCATGGAAGAGCCAAAAATAATATAAGTGTAACCAATCGAATGGAAATTTGCTAATCTTTCTCTTTGGTTTCTATCATTTTTCATGTAAGACGCACCGAAACCACGGAAAATGCAAAAAACAGCAGCAACTTGGACGATCTTGATGGTGAGAGTGTCATTTCAACCCAGAACTCGACGCAGTTTTTCACCAATATTTTGGTACCGATGCGTCTTACACGAAAAATTCTGGTTATCAAAGAGGAAGATTAGAAAATTTTCATTCGATTGGTTACACTTATATTATTTTTTGTTCTTCCATGAGTCAGATAACGAGCCAATCTCTAAAATTTCGATTCCCGGAATATCGCTGAAAATCCGACATTTTCGCAGAATTTTTCAATTTTCCTTGTTTACCGTCCATTCTGAGAGAAAAACACAGAAGGACAAATTTATAGAGCGTAAAATTTCCGATTCTCATGTTTCATTCGATTTTTTGAGCTCTGCTATGTCAACTAAGGGACAGAGATTTACAGAAGGGGATTATCGGAAGTTTCGTTCTATAATCTTAATTTTCATGTGATTTTCTCTTTACTCGTCTCGTAGGTAAGTCTGAAAAAAAAAACGACCAAACCCTCCCAATTGATAATTTCATGTTCTTTCGATCAAACAAGTCGGTTCTTTGCTGAGACGTACGGTTTTCGAGAAAATGGCGCGAGAAGACGGCTTGATCGGGGCCACTGGAGCCTCCCCTCAACTGCTGCATGATCAGTGGGTCGCATGCGGTCTCGCTGTGCTGAAAGCATGACGCTGAGCCCCTCAACTGAGAACCGGAGCATTGACGTCAAAAGGCACCCACAATGCACCGCGCAGCCAGTTTCCCGCCAAAAAGCCGTTTTTTGAGGATCCAATTTTCAACTTCAATTTTCTCAGGAACGGCGCAACGTAGAGAAAAACTGAAGCCATCTTCGTTCTTCCCGCGTTGAGGACTATAAGATCACACAGAAAAATCACGAATCCCCGACTCACTCAACAGCCCTATTCTGAATGGATCAAGCAGAGGTGCTGCATGTGCTGACTGTCAATATCCGAGAACCTATTTTTCCCTTTACAGTATTATGTTCATTATCTTAGAATTTGTTTTCATTTTTGGGCGCCAGCTCAATGAGCACGAACCGAAAATGGAAACATTTGTTGAAAGTTATTCCGATCGCCATCAATCAGTCACTACATTCTGTCAGTCTTGCCAAAATGCTCATGACTAGGTTTTCACAGTGCAAAATGTCACGAAATCTGTGGTAATGAATTTTCAAGCCAAGCAACACTTCTTTCTGGCAAAAATTGATCAAAAGAAAAATAAAAAAATTCAAACATTTAACTTGCCAAAACAGAGTATCATGATGAAAGGCACTGACTCAGAGAGGTTCTTGAGTCTCTTAATGACAAAACAGTCTTCAAAACTGTTTTCTCCTGTCCACCATTTTATACTTTTACTTTGCGATTCTACAGGGCTACTATAAGAATCTCTAAAAATCTAAAATTTGGAGGTAGATTATGAGTCTGAGTGGTTTTTATCCCGGGTGCTGATTCTGCTCTTTTAGACGAAACAAGATGAGATATGGGGAATCGATCAATTTTTTTGTTCATTTTTTCAGACAAATTACTCCTCCGTCCATTGAATGACTCGAAATCTGTCACGTGATGTCGTTTAAACCAATGGGAATGCTCGATTTCCGCTATCTCGTCGCCTCTCGTCGAGAAAAGCAGAATCAACCTGCCGGGTAGGAAGTTTCTAATAGTGGCTCTGCTGTTGAAATAAAATTTTCAGCCTCTTCAGACTGGCTATTTCATTGCTTGAATGTTGAAAGTCTGATGAACTGTTCTGTCTCTTTCAGAATCTGGATAGCTTGCTGTAAGCTGGGGATCAAGTCTACGCTCTGAGAAGATAAGAAGTGCATGCTGCTGTGACAAAGTGAAGTTTTCAGACCTCTTGACAGTCCAACTTACTTCGTTCACTCAAGGATGGAGAGAAATCGGCTTTCAATTTTCCTCTTAGATAATAAAGATTCATCTCATGAAAAGTTTCAACAGTCTTCATTCATCCTCAAATAACCCATGCGAATGCCCTTAAACTCAAGGATTCCAACAGTTTGGGGGACTTAACCAATCTCATTGTAGTATTTTCTGTTCCGCATTTATCAAATTCATCTGCGGGCCGATCATTTACTTCATCGTTAAACCGGTCGTTAAGACTGTGTATGAGTGATTCTATTGGTCGAAAATTGTAAAACTTAACCGTTGCTATGGTAACCATCGTAATAGTTCCCAATTTTTGAAGGTTACTCATGAATAACCTTTAAAAAATGAGAACTGTAACGATGGTTACCATAGCAACGGTTAAGTTTTACAATTTTCGACCAATAGAATCACTCATACACAGTCTTAACGATCGGTTCAACGATGAAGTAAATGATCGACCCGCAGTTTTGAGACAAGACCGCCCTCTAAAATTTTCCTTTTACCGAATACTCTCATCGTATTAACTATCTGTGCAAGTCTGCTCTCCTGTAGGCACATTTCTGATCAGAATCATGGATGATGTGTTTCTGGTAAGTCTTACGGCTTGCTCAGTGTGATCTCACATCCTCGCTCAAGTCGGCAAACTCAGCCTTTGATGCATTGGCAGATACACCTTCGGCCCCAAAAGTGGGAAAAGAGGAGAGAGGAAGGGGAAAAGCAAGAGCGAAAACAAGAAAAAGGGGTCTTTTAGGGGCGAAAATCCAAAATCCCCCTCTCCGTTCGCGAGGGCTGGATCCGCCACTGCTTCGATGAGAGCCTCATGCATCAATCTTTGGCCGGGATAAATTTGTAAAGATGGTCTCCAGAGGGGGGGAGGCTTGAACTCCTGAGCGTACCGTAACAATTTTAAATTTTATAGATCTAGCTTGTAATCTACCCCGCTATTTTGTTTGCTGAGAAATGTG
Source organism: Trialeurodes vaporariorum (assembly GCA_011764245.1). Lineage (NCBI taxonomy): Eukaryota > Metazoa > Arthropoda > Insecta > Hemiptera > Aleyrodidae > Trialeurodes > Trialeurodes vaporariorum. Next base: position 48,453,504 of record VMOF01000111.1, read on the forward strand.
AAGAAGTGAGTCCGTCTGTTATCAGATTTTGGAGCAGGATCCGCCATATCTCGATCATCTAATGTTATCGCAAAACGAGTCCATCAGAAAGCGATGTCTCTTCCTAATTAAATTGAATGTACTTCACAAGAGTACAGTAAAAGAATCCATATTGAAAATACACTTTTTGTATCCGTGCCTGTGATTCAGGCGCCGCTGCCCCTAATTCTTTTTTTTTGATACTGGTGCTGCAATCCAAGAGGAAGACTGTGGGATAACAGGGTGTGTGAACGATATTTGCCGTTGGGAGTAATTATAGTTTCTTTCAGTCAATGCATCGGTAGTTGGAACGGGCTTCTCTCTGAATTGCCATCGTTTTTACACGGTCCCCTCTCAAGGAGGGGCCAGGTTTCTGGTGGGATAATTAATACTGAGCACTAGTACAAAAAAAGGCCAAGTGATTTGAAGTATCGAACAACATTTTTACTTTTTTTTGTAGAGGAACTTTGCTCACATACCTGCATTTGTTCTATATATGCAACAGAAAAAAGTTATGATCAAAAAACTTTTGATAATTGAAATATTTGAATCATGATCCATTTTAATTTGGTGTGTTATCCTCAACTCAAAATTTGCCAAAAATGAAAGGAAACAGAATCAATCCACGATTAAATGTGTAACCGTGAGATTGCCATTATTGCACCTGAAACCCACCACTTAGAGGGTATAACTACTTTCTTTCATAGCTCCTGTTGTTGTCAATGCGGAGCTCAGGGCAACAATAAGGTATCAATACTGTTCTCTTTCATTTCTGGAATATTTTATGATGGAAGAAGTCATACTGTTGAATTGAAATCAATTTGAAAAAAGTCAGTGATCTTAGGTTGCAATTTAAAATGAAAAAAATATTGTTAAAATTCCTTCATTGCTTGCATTGTCTCAAATAATATCCACGTAAAATTCATGCTAGTAGGTGATTTGAAGTATCGAAAAATGTCTCTAGGTACATTTCGATCCATTTTTGTTGAAGAACAGGAATATTGCCAGTGTGCTCACATTTATGGAAAAAAAACTAGGGTAGATATTTCAGTATCCACACCTCGACCTCAAAATATTGATACTGGGTACTCAGTATTCCATACGAGGCAGTATCGGTACCAATCGGTTGTTGCTGCGTATTAGTTAGCGTAAGTGAACCACATATCATATTTACTAAAACTGTAAGTTTGGCTCAAATAATGCACCTTTCAGCTACTTTTATACACTTCAACCATTTTTGCGGTCAGAATTTATACATACAGCTTATTTCACTTTCTACTTACTCAAGTATCGGAACCAAAGTATCAATACCAAAGCCTGGTATCAACAACCCAAAAAAAAAAATAATAATAATAATTAAAACGCCTTCGATACTTTTTTAACAGTAGGTAACAACGATCCTTATCGATCTGGTATTTGGAAAGTAATCGTAAATCTGACATTTATTAATAAATTTTTCAAGACCCAAACCCTAGTTACATCATTAAAGCGTCACTGGATCTTGAATTCTGAAAACTATCCACGACTTCCTTCATTATCTCATTTATAATTTCTTATTCCGTCACGAGACCGCAATTTTCGGTTTCCTCGTAATATCACATATGAAATTGACGGCCCGGATGGGCAGTAGATTCGCTAAAACCTTCTTTTTCAGGAGAAAATGCGGAAAATCTAATAACTTTTCGGACCCGGTTTTTTGAAATTCGTTACCTCCATCGCAGCCAACCGCAGCCTAAAATGAGTGGGAACTTTCCCTGACTGCGGCTCCTGAATTTCCCGTATGTTCAAGTTTCTTAATCGGACTCCGAAATTTTCGGCAAATCTTTTCGAAAACAAACTGCGTTTGGGTGAAATACCTCAAAGTCTTAAAACGTTTCAAACTCGATCCCTCCAACTCGTTATAATGCCAAGTTGAAAGTTTCCCAGCTTGAGAGTAGGGAAAAGTTCGCGCTCTAAGTTAGCATCATTTCCCATGTTTTGGTTGTGTCTTTCTGTGGCCGAGCGTGGCAATTTTTCGGAAATTCGTTAGGAAACTAATTGAAAAGTCTTTAAACTGCAGTTTTTTGTTTGTTTCATGCTTAAGAAGGTTCACTGTAGCTGGGAAAATTATTTTGAGACCATAAACTGTCTTAAATAGTTGATTATCTCTGCAATCACGGGGCGCTTCTCAAGTTTGATACTTGCCCCCGTCGTTCATTTCTCTTTCCAATTTCATGTAACTCACAATCAGTTCGATGGATACCAGTAGGTAAATGTAAAGATGCTACGATTCTAGAAGACGATGATCTACTAATAAGTCGTGGAGTAGTAAACCCTCCCTCCTGTTTACTGCCACATTCGTCTTCCTTGGTTTTGTAGGTACCTTGGTCCTGTCGTCATGTACTTACTGACTTATAGAAGGATGATTTTTGTATTTTCCCCTCTGAATGCCCCATGTATCTTCCATTGCCAATTGTAGCTCAGCAGAGCTGAGTCTTCATCGCTAAGATGTAGAGCAGTAGACAGGTGTCTTGTCTGGGTCATTTCGGAAGCCAAATCAGACCAGCAAAAACTTCGACCCCCTCTGATTTGCATGAAACTTGGTACACTTTTTTCGCCTGTTGCACTGTGTCAGAAAATGATTTTTTCAGCAATGAAAGACCTTGGAACTATAAAGTATATTTCTAAAATTTAAACTGTTCTACTTAGCGTCTGAATATCCTGTGTAGAAACAAAGTTTGACTTTAGATAGTACTTTAATACCCATCAGTCAACTCTTCTACCTTCTACCTGTAAGTACCAGTGAATTTTCCAATCAAATACTTCAGAATTATTTTAAGTTGATGATGTTTCTCATGAGACAGAGTTCGTTTTACGAAAGAAGACCGATGACAGATCATGCGGCTTGCTGTGCAAAGACGTATTTGCGTTCTTGCACATGCGCTAAAACGCAAACTCATCTTTGCGCAGTAAACAACCCCATCTGTCATAGGCCAAATTTCTTGAAAGGTCCTCTACCTGTTTATTTTGACATTTTGAAGCCACCGTGAGAAAGAAATCAAAGCTTTCAAAATTGAAATATTGTATTTTCAGATTGTGTTTTGAGAGAAACAATTTTGGGAATCTTCCAATGATCAACTAAGATTCCAGCCTCCACTTCTGAACTGAGATCTACCCACATGCCTGTGGAAATCTTGCGGAAAGCAAGAGCTATGTGTAATCATCCACCCCACATTGCGGTTTCCAAGTTAAGAACCCTGATACTTGCTTTTCTTGGGCGCAGACCTAAGATTCTTCAGTCGCGTGATCCTTTTAGGGTCGCTTGCCCCCCAAGCAGAATGCAATCTGTCAGATTACATCATTTTCTGAAGCTATGGGGGTTTGGAATAAGTTGAACACATTGATTTTTTTGTACATAAGTATATGATCAAGAGAACACTTTTATCCCTCTCGGACCCAAGACACACGAATTATACTTAATGGAAAGCTAGACCCCAAAAGAATACTCCTATTTGAGATAAGAGAGCGTGCGTCTACGTACACTTTACTTCTTTGCCCCTGGAGGTTATGTAATGGAATTTTTTCTAAATTCTATCGCCCCTGGAGGTTATGTAATGGATTTTTTTTAAAATTCTATTGCCCCTGGAGGTTATGTAATGGTGGAAAGGAAGGCGTCTGTACACTGTATTTCGGCTTAAATGCAACGCAGTTCAAACTCTAATTTCTGGCAGGGTCTGGCCTTCGACGCCTGGCTTGAAAGAAAAGTCGATCCCGTTACAATTTCTCTTTTCCCCCTGCTTTCTCCCACTCGCGTTCGCGCTTACAGAGTTGCTATGCCTCGATCGTCCCTGCCTGTTTGGCAAGTGGATGAAATGCACGTAGGAAAGGTTTTGGACACCACATGGGATTTACTCTCATGCTGCTCTTCAAATTGACGTTATTTGGCAAACTTCTCCATGCATGTATCATTGTTTTCCCAGACTGAACACTGGTGCATTCTACGGGCTTTCTTGTGGCTGGCCTATTTGCTGTTGAGATGAGTTACCTTGACTCTGTTTGTTTCTTTTTGGGGTGCAGGAGACCAAGAGCCAAGAAAAAGTTGTGAGGAGAAAATTCAATAAGACTGTTAGAGTAGTTCTTGGAGTGCTCTTAGCGAGCTTAATCTGGTCAGTTAGAGAAAAAGTGAAAATAAGACTTCAGTCGCACTGAGATGTTGAGTAGGTGATGGAGAAGGGATAAAAAGGAGAACTTGCTGCACAAGTACTGAAAGAGAAGAATTTGGGGCAGCGGGGCCTGAATCACTGGCATGGACACCGAGACTGTACTTACTCTCGCTATGGATTTTTTTACTATCCTCCTGTGAAAAGCATTAGATTTAAGAAAGGAAGAGACACCGATCTCTGATGGATTTGTTTAGCCCAAACATTAGGTTGTTGAGAAAAACTCGTTACCTACAAATTTATGGGGGCCAAAAATTGATGCATGATGGTGGTCGCATCGAAGGCTAACTACGCTGACTTAAGCGGAAGGATGTTTCAAGTCTTCAATTATGCTTTAATGTTCACTAATTACGATAGTTAACTGAGTCTATTTTGTGGCAAAAAGTTCTAATGATTCATGCAGTGAGCGGCGTCAACGTTTATATGCATCTAAACAAAGAGCTGTCAGTACCAAAGTTTTAAGAAGCGGCCTCCATATCATTAGTTGTCATTAGTCCTGGCCCACAGTGTAACAGCATGGGCAGTTTGATTCTGGTTTGTTTGCCTCATTTTTCTAGACCTTGCAACAAAAACTTTAATTCAGCTGAATTCATTTGATACTGGTTTAACACAAAAGTTTAAGTGCTTAAGAATGGCTATTCGGATATGGAACACAGAATTCTAATAAGTTCTTAAAACGCTTTCCAGGTGAGAAAGTTTTAGCCGTTACTATTGCGAGGAATTTAACTCATCATACACATCCTTCTAAAAGATAGCCACTCCATTACACTTCCACCTTCAAACCGATTTCAAATGGATTCCTCACAACTTTTTGTTTTAACTTTAATCATTGCAAGAAAGAGGCAAAAACAGCATGGAATCAATAATCATAAATTAAACGATAAAATGAATAGTCGAGTAAACGATGGATGACAATATTTACTATCACTTTACTAGCAATAAGTTTATTAAAACAAAGTTATGTTTCTCTCTGGTTCTAAAGAACTAACAGCACAGTTCTGTGCTAAAAGTAGGGTTATTTATTATTATTACTCAAATTCAAATAAGAACTCTGAATAAAATAAAAGAAGAAAACACGGCTCAGATGACGCTACTTGACATCAACAAACATCTGGCAACCATGCCATAGATGTCCATGGTAAATATTTCGGACTAAATCCATCGCCTATCTTCGGGTATCTTCGGAAATTTTTTTCGGACTAATTCTTTCGGACTAATTGTATAGACCCCGGTCTGTACATAGAGTATCCGAGTAAAGCGACTCATTCGTCGGTATCGTCAGGCTCTGCCGGCGCTCCACTCAACCGCCACAATGTTCGGAGCCCACGCTTTGTAGTGTTTGTACTGCCTAGAGTCCCTATATGTAGAGAGTTAAGACAAGAGGGTAGTCAACTTCTGATTGGTCGATGAATTTTAGGCTCTACGGACGCCGCCATTGGATGCGATTTTGCACTTTTGTTTTGTTTACCAACGGTCTTTTACAGATAAAAGAGTTAATTTGCGACGAATCTGTTAATTTTAATCATAATGCACCACAAGAATGTCCATAAATCTCAAAAGAATCATTAAAAAGCGTGAATACATGTCGATCAACAAAAGCAGGGAAAGATTACATCGTTTCAAACTTAGCGGAACTGTAATCTTTGCTGTGGAGCAAAACACAACAACGGCCTCAGAATGTAAACAAATGTGCAAAATCGCATCCAATGGCGGCGCCCATGATTTCTCTTGTCTTAACTCTCTACATATAGGAACTCTAGTACTGCCTTGACTGGAATGTGAAATTGATTCTACACTGTCTTTCGCTTGAATACTTTATAGGTTAGGAATTTTATTAATACTATATCAAATGCACCCATGCATTTTCTCTTTATGAATTTAACTTAAATTCTTAGTTCTCTTTCATTTTATGTTTGATGTTAGGAATTATTCTACTGGACAAGCATACTATTCAGCATTTGGTTTACATGCATTTGCATTTTATTCCTGGTTCTCATTAGTTTTAGATTACTTTCACTATACGAACAAGAACCTCGAAACTTATGTCCCCCCCCCCCCACCCTCCCCACCCCACCCCAGTGGCGGATCCAGAAATTTTTTTTAGGGGGTCACGCTAGTGAAATTTTGAAATTTGAAGCGTAGGATGAAGCAATTTCGGGCTCTTTTTTTATAGAAAAAGGCAAAATTTGAGACTTCTGGGGGGCCCCCGAAAAGGGCGTTAGCACCATGCAATCAGGAGATCATCGAAACCGAGACATTTTTAAAGGCACTGAATTTTTCTTACTATCGTTATTTGACTTTCTAGACATACTTAACCGCGTGTAGAAAAAAATTGTACCCGTGAAATCAATTCAAATTTTCATTCTTAGTTGCTTTCGATATGAGAAATAAATTTATTCAGTCTAAAAAGTAACACATATCTCCGTCCGGCCTCTATTAGCTGCTCTCCTCGCCAATATTTATGATTCCTATAGAAAACAGACAGCAAGAGTACGGCGGCCAACCTTTAAACGCGTGTAGAAAAAATTTCAATCCTAGGAATCGATTCAAATTTTCATGAATAGTTGCTTTCGATATGAGGCATAAGCTTATTAAGTCTAAAAAGTGGCACATATCACCGTTTAGTGCCTAATAACTGAAATTGAAAACCTCCCACATTTTTCAGATTACCAGAAAACGACCATGCGTGCGGCGACCAACCTTTAAACGCGCGTGTAAAAAAAATTTCAATCCTAGGAATCGATTCAAATTTTCATGAATAGTTGCTTTCAATATGAGGAATAAGTTCAGTAAGTCTAAAAAGTGGCACATATCACCGTTTAGTGCCTAATAGCTGATAACCTCCCACATTTTTAAGATTCCCAGAAAAAGCAACGTGTGCGGCGACCAACCTTTAAACGCGTGTGGAAAAAATTTCAATCCTAGGAATCGATTCAAATTTTCATGAACAGTTGCTTTCGATATGAGGCATAAGCTTATTAAGTCTAAAAAGTGGCACATATCACCGTTTCGTGCCTAATAGCTGATAACCTCCCACATTTTTAAGATTCCAAGAAAAGGCCATGTGTGCGGCGGCCACCCTTTAAACGCGTGTAGAAAAAATTTCAATCCTAGGAATCGATTCAAATTTTCATGAACAGTTGCTTTCGATATGAGGCAAAAGCTAACTAAGTCTAAAAAGTGGCACATATCACCGTTTCGTGCCTAATAGCTGATAACCTCCCACATTTTTAAGATTCCAAGAAAAGGCCATGTGTGCGGCGGCCACCCTTTAAACGCGTGTAGAAAAAATTTCAATCCTAGGAATCGATTCAAATTTTCATGAACAGTTGCTTTCGATATGAGGCAAAAGCTTACTAAGTCTAAAAAGTGGCACATATCACCGTTTCGTGCCTAATAGCTGATAACCTCCCACATTTTTAAGATTCCAAGAAAAGGCCATGTGTGCGGCGGCCACCCTTTAAACGCGTGTAGAAAAAATATCAATCCTAGGAATCGATTCAAATTTTCATGGATAGTTGCTTTCAATATGAGGAATAAGTTCAGTAAGTCTAAAAAGTGGCACATATCACCGATTAGTGCCTAATAGCTGATAACCTGTCACATTTTTAAGATTCCTAGAAAAAGCAACGTGTGCGGCGACCAACCTTTAAACGCGTGTAGAAAAAATGTCAATCCTAGGAATCGATTCAAATTTTCATGAATAGTTGCTTTCAATATGAGGAATAAGTTCAGTAAGTCTAAAAAGTGGCACATATCACCGATTAGTGCCTAATAGCTGATAACCTCCCACATTTTTAAGATTCCCAGAAAAAGCAATGTGTGCGGCGACCAACCTTTAAACGCGTGTAGAAAAAATTACAATCCTAGGAATCGATTCAAATTTTCATGAACAGTTGCTTTCGATATGAGCAAAAAGCTTACTAAGTCTAAAAAGTGGCACATATCACCGATTAGTGCCTAATAGCTGAAAACCTCCCACATTTTTCAGATTCCTAGAAAACGACCATGTGTGCGGCGATCAACCTTTAAACGCGTGTAGAAAAAATTTCAATCCTAGGAATCGATTCAAATTTTCATGAACAGTTGCTTTCGATATGAGGCAAAAGCTTACTAAGTCTAAAAAGTGGCACATATCACCGTTTCGTGCCTAATAGCTGATAACCTCCCACATTTTTAAGATTCCAAGAAAAGGCCATGTGTGCGGCGGCCACCCTTTAAACGCGTGTAGAAAAAATTTCAATCCTAGGAATCGATTCAAATTTTCATGGATAGTTGCTTCCAATATGAGGAATAAGTTCAGTAAGTCTAAAAAGTGGCACATATCACCGGTTAGTGCCTAATAGCTGATAACCTCCCACATTTTTAAGATTCCCAGAAAAAGCAATGTGTGCGGCGACCAACCTTTAAACGCGTGTAGAAAAAATTTCAATCCTAGGAATCGATTCAAATTTTCATGAACAGTTGCTTTTATTTGAGGAAAATGCTTACTAAGTCTAAAAAGCGGCACATATCACCGATTAGTGCCTAATAGCTGAAAACCTCCCACATGTTTCAGATTCCTAGAAAACGACCATGTGTGCGGCGATCAACCTTTAAACGCGTGTAGAAAAAATTTCAATCCTAGGAATCGATTCAAATTTTCATGAATGGTTGCTTTCAATATGAGGAATAAGTTCAGTAAGTCTAAAAAGTGGCACATATCACCGTTTAGTGCCTAATAGCTGATAACCTCCCACATTTTTAAGATTCCCAGAAAAAGCAATGTGTGCGGCGACCAACCTTTAAACGCGTGTAGAAAAAATTTCAATCCTAGGAATCGATTCAAATTTTCATGAATAGTTGCTTTCAATATGAGGAATAAGTTCAGTAAGTCTAAAAAGTGGCACATATCACCGATTAGTGCCTAATAGCTGATATCCTCCCACATTTTTAAGATTCCTAGAAAAAGCAACGTGTGCGGTGACCAACCTTTAAACGAGTGTAGAAAAAATTTCAATCCTAGGAATCGATTCAAATTTTCATGAATAGTTACTTTCAATATGAGGAATAAGTTCAGTAAGTCTAAAAAGTGGCACATATCACCGATTAGTGCCTAATAGCTGATAACCTCCCACATTTTTAAGATTCCCAGAAAAAGCAACGTGTGCGGCGACCAACCTTTAAACGCGTGTAGAAAAAATTTGTCTCCTAGGAATCGATTCAAATTTTCATGAACAGTTGCTTTCAATATGAGGAATAAGTTCAGTAAGTCTAAAAAGTGGCACATATCACCGATTGGTGCCTTATAGCTGATAACCTCCCACATTTTTAAGATTCCCAGAAAAAGCAATGTGTGCGGGGACCAACCTTTAAACGCGTGTAGAAAAAATTTCAATCCTAGGAATCGATTCAAATTTTCTTGAACAGTTGCTTTCGATATGAGGCATAAGCTTATTAAGTCTAAAAAGTGGCACATATCACCGTTTCGTGCCTAATAGCTGATAACCTCCCATATTTTTAAGATTCCAAGAAAAGGCCATGTGTGCGACGGCCACCCTTTAAACGCGTGTAGAAAAAATTTCAATCCTAGGAATCGATTCAAATTTTCATGAATAGTTGCTTTCAATATGAGGAATAAGTTCAGTAAGTCTAAAAAGTGGCACATATCACCGATTAGTGCCTAATAGCTGATATCCTCCCACATTTTTAAGATTCCTAGAAAAAGCAACGTGTGCGGTGACCAACCTTTAAACGCGTGTAGAAAAAATTTCAATCCTAGGAATCGATTCAAATTTTCATGAATAGTTACTTTCAATATGAGGAATAAGTTCAGTAAGTCTAAAAAGTGGCACATATCACCGATTAGTGCCTAATAGCTGATAACCTCCCACATTTTTAAGATTCCCAGAAAAAGCAACGTGTGCGGCGACCAACCTTTAAACGCGTGTAGAAAAAATTTGTCTCCTAGGAATCGATTCAAATTTTCATGAACAGTTGCTTTCAATATGAGGAATAAGTTCAGTAAGTCTAAAAAGTGGCACATATCACCGATTGGTGCCTAATAGCTGATAACCTCCCACATTTTTAAGATTCCCAGAAAAAGCAATGTGTGCGGGGACCAACCTTTAAACGCGTGTAGAAAAAATTTCAATCCTAGGAATCGATTCAAATTTTCTTGAACAGTTGCTTTCGATATGATGCATAAGCTTATTAAGTCTAAAAAGTGGCACATATCACCGTTTCGTGCCTAATAGCTGATAACCTCCCATATTTTTAAGATTCCAAGAAAAGGCCATGTGTGCGACGGCCACCCTTTAAACGCGTGTAGAAAAAATTTCAATCCTAGGAATCGATTCAAATTTTCATGAATAGTTGCTTTCAATATGAGGAATAAGTTCAGTAAGTCTAAAAAGTGGCACATATCACCGTTTAGTGCCTAATAGCTGATAACCTCCCACATTTTTAAGATTGCCAGAAAAAGAAATGTGTGCGGCGACCAACCTTTAAACGCGTGTAGAAAAAATGTCAATCCTAGGAATCGATTCAAATTTTCATGAACAGTTGCTTTCGATATGAGGGAAAAGCTTACTAAGTCTAAAAAGTGGCACATATCACCGATTAGTGCCTAATAGCTGAAAACCTCCCACATTTTTCAGATTCCTAGAAAACGACCATGTGTGCGGCGACCAACCTTTAAACGCGTGTAGAAAAAATTTCAATCCTAGGAATCGATTCAAATTTTCATGAACAGTTGCTTTCGATATGAGGCAAAAGCTTACTAAGTCTAAAAAGTGACACATATCACCGTTTCGTGCCTAATAGCTGATAACCTCCCACATTTTTAAGATTCCAAGAAAAGGCCATGTGTGCGGCGGCCACCCTTTAAACGCGTGTGGAAAAAATTTAAATCCTAGGAATCGATTCAAATTTTCATGGATAGTTGCTTTCAATATGAGGAATAAGTTCAGTAAGACTAAAAAGAGGCACATATCACCGATTAGTGCCTAATAGCTGATAACCTCCCACATTTTTAAGATTCCCAGAAAAAGCAATGTGTGCGGCGACCAACCTTTAAACGCGTGTAGAAAAAATGTCAATCCTAGGAATCGATTCAAATTTTCATGAACAGTTGCTTTCGATATGAGGAAAAAGCTTAGGTACTAAGTCTAAAAAGTGGCACATATCACCGATTAGTGCCTAATAGCTGAAAACCTCCCACATTTTTCAGATTCCTAGAAAACGACCATGTCTGCGGCGACCAACCTTTAAACGCGTGTAGAAAAAATTTCAATCCTAGGAATCGATTCAAATTTCCATGAACAGTTGCTTTCGATATGAGGCATAAGCTTATTAAGTCTAAAAAGTGGCACATATCACCGTTTCGTGCCTAATAGCTGATAACCTCCCACATTTTTAAGATTCCCAGAAAAAGCAATGTGTGCGGCGACCAACCTTTAAACGCGTGTAGAAAAAATTTCAATCCTAGGAATCGATTCAAATTTTCATGAACAGTTGCTTTCGATATGAGGCATAAGCTTATTAAGTCTAAAAAGTGGCACATATCACCGTTTCGTGCCTAATAGCTGATAACCTCCCACATTTTTAAGATTCCCAGAAAAAGCCATGTGTGCAGCGGCCACCCATTAAACGCGTGTAGAAAAAATTTCAATCCTAGGAATCGATTCAAATTTTCATGGATAGTTGCTTTCAATATGAGGAATAAGTTCAGTAAGTCTAAAAAGTGGCACATATCACCGATTAGTGCCTAATAGCTGATAACCTGTCACATTTTTAAGATTCCTAGAAAAAGCAACGTGTGCGGCGACCAACCTTTAAACGCGTGTAGAAAAAATGTCAATCCTAGGAATCGATTCAAATTTTCATGAATAGTTGCTTTCGATATGAGGCATAAGCTTATTAAGTCTAAAAAGTGGCACATATCACCGTTTCGTGCCTAATAGCTGATAACCTCCCACATTTTTAAGATTCCCAGAAAAAGCCATGTGTGCAGCGGCCACCCATTAAACGCGTGTAGAAAAAATTTCAATCCTAGGAATCGATTCAAATTTTCATGGATAGTTGCTTTCAATATGAGGAATAAGTTCAGTAAGTCTAAAAAGTGGCACATATCACCGATTAGTGCCTAATAGCTGATAACCTGTCACATTTTTAAGATTCCTAGAAAAAGCAACGTGTGCGGCGACCAACCTTTAAACGCGTGTAGAAAAAATGTCAATCCTAGGAATCGATTCAAATTTTCATGAACAGTTGCTTTCGATATGAGGAAAAAGCTTAGGTACTAAGTCTAAAAAGTGGCACATATCACCGATTAGTGCCTAATAGCTGAAAACCTCCCACATTTTTCAGATTCCTAGAAAACGACCATGTCTGCGGCGACCAACCTTTAAACGCGTGTAGAAAAAATTTCAATCCTAGGAATCGATTCAAATTTCCATGAACAGTTGCTTTCGATATGAGGCATAAGCTTATTAAGTCTAAAAAGTGGCACATATCACCGTTTCGTGCCTAATAGCTGATAACCTCCCACATTTTTAAGATTCCCAGAAAAAGCAATGTGTGCGGCGACCAACCTTTAAACGCGTGTAGAAAAAATTTCAATCCTAGGAATCGATTCAAATTTTCATGAACAGTTGCTTTCGATATGAGGCATAAGCTTATTAAGTCTAAAAAGTGGCACATATCACCGTTTCGTGCCTAATAGCTGATAACCTCCCACATTTTTAAGATTCCCAGAAAAAGCCATGTGTGCAGCGGCCACCCATTAAACGCGTGTAGAAAAAATTTCAATCCTAGGAATCCATTCAAATTTTCATGGATAGTTGCTTTCAATATGAGGAATAAGTTCAGTAAGTCTAAAAAGTGGCACATATCACCGATTAGTGCCTAATAGCTGATAACCTGTCACATTTTTAAGATTCCTAGAAAAAGCAACGTGTGCGGCGACCAACCTTTAAACGCGTGTAGAAAAAATGTCAATCCTAGGAATCGATTCAAATTTTCATGAATAGTTGCTTTCAATATGAGGAATAAGTTCAGTAAGTCTAAAAAGTGGCACATATCACCGATTAGTGCCTAATAGCTGATAACCTCCCACATTTTTAAGATTCCCAGAAAAAGCAATGTGTGCGGCGACCAACCTTTAAACGCGTGTAGAAAAAATTTCAATCCTAGGAATCGATTCAAATTTTCATGAACAGTTGCTTTCGATATGAGCAAAAAGCTTACTAAGTCTAAAAAGTGGCACATATCACCGATTAGTGCCTAATAGCTGAAAACCTCCCACATTTTTCAGATTCCTAGAAAACGATCATGTGTGCGGCGATCAACCTTTAAACGCGTGTAGAAAAAATTTCAATCCTAGGAATCGATTCAAATTTTCATGAACAGTTGCTTTCGATATGAGGCAAAAGCTTACTAAGTCTAAAAAGTGGCACATATCACCGTTTCGTGCCTAATAGCTGATAACCTCCCACATTTTTAAGATTCCAAGAAAAGGCCATGTGTGCGGCGGCCACCCTTTAAACGCGTGTAGAAAAAATTTCAGTCCTAGGAATCGATTCAAATTTTCATGGATAGTTGCTTCCAATATGAGGAATAAGTTCAGTAAGTCTAAAAAGTGGCACATATCACCAATTAGTGCCTAATAGCTGATAACCTCCCACATTTTTAAGATTCCCAGAAAAAGCAATGTGTGCGGCGACCAACCTTTAAACGCGTGTAGAAAAAATTTCAATCCTAGGAATCGATTCAAATTTTCATGAACAGTTGCTTTTATATGAGGAAAATGCTTACTAAGTCTAAAAAGTGGCACATATCACCGATTAGTGCCTAATAGCTGAAAACCTCCCACATGTTTCAGATTCCTAGAAAACGGCCATGTGTGCGGCGATCAACCTTTAAACGCGTGTAGAAAAAATTTCAATCCTAGGAATCGATTCAAATTTTCATGAATGGTTGCTTTCAATATTAGGAATAAGTTCAGGAAGTCTAAAAAGTGGCACATATCACCGTTTAGTGCCTAATAGCTGATAACCTCCCACATTTTTAAGATTCCCAGAAAAAGCAATGTGTGCGGCGACCAACCTTTAAACGCGTGTAGAAAAAATTTCAATCCTAGGAATCGATTCAAATTTTCATGAATAGTTGCTTTCAATATGAGGAATAAGTTCAGTAAGTCTAAAAAGTGGCACATATCACCGATTAGTGCCTAATAGCTGATATCCTCCCACATTTTTAAGATTCCTAGAAAAAGCAACGTGTGCGGTGACCAACCTTTAAACGCGTGTAGAAAAAATTTCAATCCTAGGAATCGATTCAAATTTTCATGAATAGTTACTTTCAATATGAGGAATAAGTTCAGTAAGTCTAAAAAGTGGCACATATCACCGATTAGTGCCTAATAGCTGATAACCTCCCACATTTTTAAGATTCCCAGAAAAAGCAACGTGTGCGGCGACCAACCTTTAAACGCGTGTAGAAAAAATTTGTCTCCTAGGAATCGATTCAAATTTTCATGAACAGTTGCTTTCAATATGAGGAATAAGTTCAGTAAGTCTAAAAAGTGGCACATATCACCGATTGGTGCCTAATAGCTGATAACCTCCCACATTTTTAAGATTCCCAGAAAAAGCAATGTGTGCGGGGACCAACCTTTAAACGCGTGTAGAAAAAATTTCAATCCTAGGAATCGATTCAAATTTTCTTGAACAGTTGCTTTCGATATGAGGCATAAGCTTATTAAGTCTAAAAAGTGGCACATATCACCGTTTCGTGCCTAATAGCTGATAACCTCCCATATTTCCTAGGATTAACAATCCTAGGATTGAAATTTTTTCTACACGCGTTTAAAGGTTGGTCGCCGCACACATTGCTTTTTCTGGGAATCTTAAAAATGTGGGAGGTTATCAGCTATTAGGCACTAATCGGTGACATGTGCCACTTTTTAGACTTATTGAACTTATTCCTCATATTGAAAGCAACTATTCATGAAAATTTGAATGGATTCCTAGGATTGAAATTTTTTCTACACGCGTTTAAAGGTTGGTCGCCGCACACATGGTCGTTTTCTAGGAATCTGAAAAATGTGGGAGGTTTTCAGCTATTAGGCACTAATCGGTGATATGTGCCACTTTTTAGACTTAGTAAGCTTTTTGCTCATATCGAAAGCAACTGTTCATGAAAATTTGAATCGATTCCTAGGATTGTAATTTTTTCTACACGCGTTTAAAGGTTGGTCGCCGCACACATTGCTTTTTCTGGGAATCTTAAAAATGTGGGAGGTTATCAGCTATTAGGCACTAATCGGTGATATGTGCCACTTTTTAGACTTACTGAACTTATTCCTCATATTGAAAGCAACTATTCATGAAAATTTGAATCGATTCCTAGGATTGACATTTTTTCTACACGCGTTTAAAGGTTGGTGGCCGCACACGTTGCTTTTTCTAGGAATCTTAAAAATGTGACAGGTTATCAGCTATTAGGCACTAATCGGTGATATGTGCCACTTTTTAGACTTACTGAACTTATTCCTCATATTGAAAGCAACTATCCATGAAAATTTGAATCGATTCCTAGGATTGATATTTTTTCTACACGCGTTTAAAGGGTGGCCGCCGCACACATGGCCTTTTCTTGGAATCTTAAAAATGTGGGAGGTTATCAGCTATTAGGCACGAAACGGTGATATGTGCCACTTTTTAGACTTAGTAAGCTTTTGCCTCATATCGAAAGCAACTGTTCATGAAAATTTGAATCGATTCCTAGGATTGAAATTTTTTCTACACGCGTTTAAAGGGTGGCCGCCGCACACATGGCCTTTTCTTGGAATCTTAAAAATGTGGGAGGTTATCAGCTATTAGGCACGAAACGGTGATATGTGCCACTTTTTAGACTTAGTTAGCTTTTGCCTCATATCGAAAGCAACTGTTCATGAAAATTTGAATCGATTCCTAGGATTGAAATTTTTTCTACACGCGTTTAAAGGGTGGCCGCCGCACACATGGCCTTTTCTTGGAATCTTAAAAATGTGGGAGGTTATCAGCTATTAGGCACGAAACGGTGATATGTGCCACTTTTTAGACTTAATAAGCTTATGCCTCATATCGAAAGCAACTGTTCATGAAAATTTGAATCGATTCCTAGGATTGAAATTTTTTCCACACGCGTTTAAAGGTTGGTCGCCGCACACGTTGCTTTTTCTGGGAATCTTAAAAATGTGGGAGGTTATCAGCTATTAGGCACTAAACGGTGATATGTGCCACTTTTTAGACTTACTGAACTTATTCCTCATATTGAAAGCAACTATTCATGAAAATTTGAATCGATTCCTAGGATTGAAATTTTTTTTACACGCGCGTTTAAAGGTTGGTCGCCGCACGCATGGTCGTTTTCTGGTAATCTGAAAAATGTGGGAGGTTTTCAATTTCAGTTATTAGGCACTAAACGGTGATATGTGCCACTTTTTAGACTTAAATAAGCTTATGCCTCATATCGAAAGCAACTATTCATGAAAATTTGAATCGATTCCTAGGATTGAAATTTTTCTACACGCGTTTAAAGGTTGGCCGCCGTACTCTTGCTGTCTGTTTTCTATAGGAATCATAAATATTGGCGAGGAGAGCAGCTAATAGAGGCCGGACGGAGATATGTGTTACTTTTTAGACTGAATAAATTTATTTCTCATATCGAAAGCAACTAAGAATGAAAATTTGAATTGATTTCACGGGTACAATTTTTTTCTACACGCGGTTAAGTATGTCTAGAAAGTTAAATAACGATAGTAAGAAAAATTCAGTGCCTTTAAAAATGTCTCGGTTTCGATGATCTCCTGATTGCATGGTGCTAACGCCCTTTTCGGGGGCCCCCCAGAAGTCTCAAATTTTGCCTTTTTCTATAAAAAAAGAGCCC
Organism: Trialeurodes vaporariorum; assembly: GCA_011764245.1. Classification (NCBI taxonomy): domain Eukaryota; kingdom Metazoa; phylum Arthropoda; class Insecta; order Hemiptera; family Aleyrodidae; genus Trialeurodes; species Trialeurodes vaporariorum. Next base: position 48,470,633 of record VMOF01000111.1, read on the forward strand.
GAAATTGCTTCATCCTACGCTTCAAATTTCAAAATTTCACTAGCGTGACCCCCTAAAAAAAATTTCTGGATCCGCCACTGGGGTGGGGTGGGGAGGGTGGGGGGGGACATAAGTTTCGAGGTTCTTGTTCGTATAGTGAAAGTAATCTAAAACTAATGAGAACCAGGAATAAAATGCAAATGCATGTAAACCAAATGCTGAATAGTATGCTTGTCCAGTAGAATAATTCCTAACATCAAACATAAAATGAAAGAGAACTAAGAATTTAAGTTAAATTCATAAAGAGAAAATGCATGGGTGCATTTGATATAGTATTAATAAAATTCCTAACCTATAAAGTATTCAAGCGAAAGACAGTGTAGAATCAATTTCACATTCCTGTCAAGGCAGTACAAACACTACAAAGCGTGGGCTCCGAACATTGTGGCGGTTGAGTGGAGCGCCGGCAGAGCCTGACGATACCGACGAACAGTTGCTTTCGATATGAGGCATAAGCTTATTAAGTCTAAAAAGTGGCACATATCACCGTTTCGTGCCTAATAGCTGATAACCTCCCACATTTTTAAGATTCCAAGAAAAGGCCATGTGTGCGGCGGCCACCCTTTAAACGCGTGTAGAAAAAATTTCAATCCTAGGAATCGATTCAAATTTTCATGAACAGTTGCTTTCGATATGAGGCAAAAGCTAACTAAGTCTAAAAAGTGGCACATATCACCGTTTCGTGCCTAATAGCTGATAACCTCCCACATTTTTAAGATTCCAAGAAAAGGCCATGTGTGCGGCGGCCACCCTTTAAACGCGTGTAGAAAAAATTTCAATCCTAGGAATCGATTCAAATTTTCATGAACAGTTGCTTTCGATATGAGGCAAAAGCTTACTAAGTCTAAAAAGTGGCACATATCACCGTTTCGTGCCTAATAGCTGATAACCTCCCACATTTTTAAGATTCCAAGAAAAGGCCATGTGTGCGGCGGCCACCCTTTAAACGCGTGTAGAAAAAATATCAATCCTAGGAATCGATTCAAATTTTCATGGATAGTTGCTTTCAATATGAGGAATAAGTTCAGTAAGTCTAAAAAGTGGCACATATCACCGATTAGTGCCTAATAGCTGATAACCTGTCACATTTTTAAGATTCCTAGAAAAAGCAACGTGTGCGGCCACCAACCTTTAAACGCGTGTAGAAAAAATGTCAATCCTAGGAATCGATTCAAATTTTCATGAATAGTTGCTTTCAATATGAGGAATAAGTTCAGTAAGTCTAAAAAGTGGCACATATCACCGATTAGTGCCTAATAGCTGATAACCTCCCACATTTTTAAGATTCCCAGAAAAAGCAATGTGTGCGGCGACCAACCTTTAAACGCGTGTAGAAAAAATTACAATCCTAGGAATCGATTCAAATTTTCATGAACAGTTGCTTTCGATATGAGCAAAAAGCTTACTAAGTCTAAAAAGTGGCACATATCACCGATTAGTGCCTAATAGCTGAAAACCTCCCACATTTTTCAGATTCCTAGAAAACGACCATGTGTGCGGCGACCAACCTTTAAACGCGTGTAGAAAAAATTTCAATCCTAGGAATCCATTCAAATTTTCATGAATAGTTGCTTTCAATATGAGGAATAAGTTCAATAAGTCTAAAAAGTGGCACATGTCACCGATTAGTGCCTAATAGCTGATAACCTCCCACATTTTTAAGATTCCCAGAAAAAGCAATGTGTGCGGCGACCAACCTTTAAACGCGTGTAGAAAAAATTTCAATCCTAGGATTGTTAATCCTAGGAAATATGGGAGGTTATCAGCTATTAGGCACGAAACGGTGATATGTGCCACTTTTTAGACTTAATAAGCTTATGCCTCATATCGAAAGCAACTGTTCAAGAAAATTTGAATCGATTCCTAGGATTGAAATTTTTTCTACACGCGTTTAAAGGTTGGTCCCCGCACACATTGCTTTTTCTGGGAATCTTAAAAATGTGGGAGGTTATCAGCTATTAGGCACCAATCGGTGATATGTGCCACTTTTTAGACTTACTGAACTTATTCCTCATATTGAAAGCAACTGTTCATGAAAATTTGAATCGATTCCTAGGAGACAAATTTTTTCTACACGCGTTTAAAGGTTGGTCGCCGCACACGTTGCTTTTTCTGGGAATCTTAAAAATGTGGGAGGTTATCAGCTATTAGGCACTAATCGGTGATATGTGCCACTTTTTAGACTTTGTCCGTCTTTTCGTTACTCCCTCCCTCTATTTCCTCCTCTTTTTCATCAAATTATTGGGGGGGGGGGGGGGCAGTGGCGGAGCTATAGGCCCCGCTGACCCCGCCGGGCGGGGGGGGTGCAACGCATCGGGGAGCGCAAACTATTTTGAGAAGCGAAAGAGGAAGAGAGGAAGAGCGAAAAAGAGAAAAGGAATAGGAAAGGGGGGAAAAAAGGAAAGGATGAAAAGGAAACTAATGAAAGGAAGAGGAGAAGAGGAAAGAAAAGAGAACAGATTGAGAAAAATAAAAGCTATGAAAAGTAGGGAGAAAGTAATGTGAAAGCTCTAAGTAAGTGCTTCTGCCAAAAGTCACGTTCACAAAGTTCGGAGCTTTTTCAAACTCATGATAGCAGTGGCGCACCGAGAATTTTAGTTTGGTGGGGGTTTTACCGTAAATTTTCCCTTTTCTGAGGCCTTAGGGGGGGAGGGGGGATTGAAAGCAATTTTGACAGAAGATGACTTTTTTTAGCGCAAAATCTTGATGCTTAGGGGGGGTTTTTACCCTAAAACCACCGCCTTCGGTGCGCCACTGCATGATAGTGATATATTTTATTTTTAGTTTCATCATTGTGAATAAATCAACATAATTTTTCTGCATTAATTTACAACAATTTTTAAAGAAAGGAATTTTTCCGACAAAGTCCCTGACTTGTACGGGTGCGAAAGGGGGGGGGGGGGGCAAAATGATACTCCCCCCCCCCCCCCCCCCCCCCACCACCACCACCACCACCACCACCCCATCGTTGGATAAAAATGTAAACAAGAGGCGCGCCTCCAGGCTCCACAGACACCTTCTTCTTCCTCACTTCTGTTCACGTGTCTTGACTCTTTCATATATAGGGACTCTAGGCGAGGGTATAGGAGCGGGGAATTTGCATTCATCCCTCATTGTTGTGAATTGGTGGCCATCGTCGTCCGCTGAGAACAATAGAGATTCAGGGGGGTGATCACGGAGGATCGTTATCGTTATCGTTATCGTTATCGTTTTCGAGTGCAGCAGTTACTCGCGCTGTAGTAGGCTATCCTCTTATTTCTTCTTCTTCAACACTATTCTACTCGATAACGATAACGATAACGATAACGATAACGATCCTCCGTGATCACCCCCCTGGGCGACAATGCTCGGCTTTTTACAATAGGTATGCTTCTCTTCCGTCAACAATAACTGTTTGACATGAATCTTGCTTGGTCAGCCGTCGACTTCAACACCTCCAAGATAATCTCAAATTGGGTCAAATCGGGACATATCCCAAGCAGTTCGTTTTGAGAATATGCAGTGTTCCGCTGTATTTTAGGCTTCATATTTTATTTTATACAAGAAGCTTTGAAAAATAGCAGAGGTCCATGTGGAGGGCTATTGGGCTCAACCCTCCCCTCTTTTTAAAAAAAGAGGGCTTGCGAAACGGGAGGGAAAATAAGAGAAAAATAGTGGAAAACTGGAAGGAAGTGCCGTATTTTTTCATCAGTAAGCGCGGTCCGCATACTTTTATATGGAGACTTACTTACAGACCATGGGCTGGCAAAATTGACCAAGGGGGGCAAAATTGTTGAACCGCCATGGAAGGTCTAGGTACTCCCCCCCCCCCCCGAAGAAAACAGGGATTTTTTTTCTTCATCCAAACAGTAAGCAATTATACTTACTAAGCCATTGTTGCAGTTGTACCAAACAATAATGATAATTTTGAAGTGTTTGATATTATGAATAAGGGGACAACAGTCAGGTGATAATGATATCAGAAAAATGTATAATTCTACTGCTCCTTGCAAAAAGTGAGTTAAAGTTACAAAATAAACTGTTAATGAAGTTCGTCAACTATTATTCCTTTGATTAAAATTTCATTTATTTTTGTTCCTTTATACGCAAAATACGACTAAAAGTGTTTTCTATTCTTTAAAACATGTAGCACCAACTGACGGCTCCATTTTGGCCTTCAAATTACGCTTCTCAAGAGCCGCTTGAATTTTTTCTGACATTAAGTCCCTATTTAGGGATGCGAGAGTATTACAATCAAAATATGCAGTCTTCTCTGGCTGGCTAGCGCATGTAAGTCGATCGAGAGTATCGATATTATCTGGGTTTGGACAGGGAGTGGATTAAAAAGGGGGCCGTCGGGGGGAAGGAGAGAGGTGAAACATAGACTTATTTAGTGAGACAGCAATATATCGCTGAGATATATCGTTTCGTGACAAAACAAACCATACTCCCCGCTCAGCCTCGCCATGGTTGAGCGGGTAGGGTGGCCCTTATTTTGGACTTTTGAGAAATTGCCCAGGAGGAACCTTGCAATCGGCTCATTTTTGCATGAAAAAAATGGGAAAAATGATAAAAAAATTCTAAAAAATTTTTAACCCGTGCGTCAATGAGCCTAAAGTGGCGCCCGGCGGAATCCCCGTACTCGGCAAATCGTGTTTTCGCGCTGTTTCACCCCACCTGTTCCACTCAGATAGTTCAAACTTTGTTGTATAGGACACTTTTAGAAGTACTTTCACGTATAAATAACCAAAGTAGTCTCAGTACCTTCAGAATGTAATTTTTTTGCCCTCAAAATCACGTAAAATCACGATTTTCTGGGTCCGACTGAAAAAATCGCGTTTCCCAGCCATCTTTAACACGTGATATAGCGCATGGTCTGTTTCATTTCTACTGTGGGAACCCTGCAATCGGTTCATTTTCGCATGAAAAAAATGGGAAAAACAATAAATAAATTCTAAAAAAATTTTAACCCGTGCCTCAATGAGCCTAAAGTGGCGCCCGGCGAAATCCCCGTGCTCGGCAAAGTCGTGTTTTCGCTCTGTTTCACCCCCTCCTTAGAGCATGACCTGTTCCACTCAGACAGTTCAAAGTTTGTTGGAAGGGACACTTTTAGGAGTACTTTCACAGATACTTGACCGAAATAGTCTCCAAACCTTCAAAAGGAATTTTTTTGACCTCAAAATTAGGTAAAATCACGATTTTCTGGGTCCGACTAAAAAAATCGCGTTTCCCAGCCATCTGCGCAGCATTGTTGTATTGTATGATCTGTTTCGTTTAGACTCATGAAATTTCGTCACGTTGTACACTTTTTGGTGTACTTTTGCCTGAAAGTAGTAGTTTTTGCCTAAAAATTTCAGACGAATCGGTTTTTGGGCCCAAAATTGGGTAATACGGTAATAATTTGAATAAATCAATGCGAGGAAAGGGAGGAATGATAGAAGCTGGTTAGCACCTGGTTAGGAAATAAAAGCTATCAAAGAAATTTTCAAATTGTCAGAAATATAAAATGCGTTAATGATGTAGCTAGAGGGCAATTAAACTGATTTCCGATTACAACGACCCACTCACCAAAAATGAAGAGCAGCGGCAAAATATTCTACAAATGGGGCTATTGCACACTTTTGCTATAAGCGATCTATCATTCCTCCCTTTCCTCGCATTGATTTATTCAAATTATTACCGTATTACCCAATTTTGGGCCCAAAAACCGATTCGTCTGAAATTTTTAGGCAAAAACTACTACTTTCAGGCAAAAGTACACCAAAAAGTGTACAACGTGACGAAATTTCATGAGTCTAAACGAAACAGATCATACAATACAACAATGCTGCGCAGATGGCTGGGAAACGCGATTTTTTTAGTCGGACCCAGAAAATCGTGATTTTACCTAATTTTGAGGTCAAAAAAATTCCTTTTGAAGGTTTGGAGACTATTTCGGTCAAGTATCTGTGAAAGTACTCCTAAAAGTGTCCCTTCCAACAAACTTTGAACTGTCTGAGTGGAACAGGTCATGCTCTAAGGAGGGGGTGAAACAGAGCGAAAACACGACTTTGCCGAGCACGGGGATTTCGCCGGGCGCCACTTTAGGCTCATTGAGGCACGGGTTAAAATTTTTTTAGAATTTATTTATTGTTTTTCCCATTTTTTTCATGCGAAAATGAACCGATTGCAGGGTTCCCACAGTAGAAATGAAACAGACCATGCGCTATATCACGTGTTAAAGATGGCTGGGAAACGCGATTTTTTCAGTCGGACCCAGAAAATCGTGATTTTACGTGATTTTGAGGGCAAAAAAATTACATTCTGAAGGTACTGAGACTACTTTGGTTATTTATACGTGAAAGTACTTCTAAAAGTGTCCTATACAACAAAGTTTGAACTATCTGAGTGGAACAGGTGGGGTGAAACAGCGCGAAAACACGATTTGCCGAGTACGGGGATTCCGCCGGGCGCCACTTTAGGCTCATTGACGCACGGGTTAAAAATTTTTTAGAATTTTTTTTTCATTTTTCCCATTTTTTTCATGCAAAAATGAGCCGATTGCAAGGTTCCTCCTGGGCAATTTCTCAAAAGTCCAAAATAAGGGCCACCCTACCCGCTCAACCATGGCGAGGCTGAGCGGGGAGTATGGTTTGTTTTGTCACGAAACGATATATCTCAGCGATATATTGCTGTCTCACTAAATAAGTCTATGTTTCACCTCTCTCCTTCCCCCCGACGGCCCCCTTTTTAATCCACTCCCTGTCCAAACCCAGATAATATCGATACTCTCGATCGACTTACATGCGCTAGCCAGCCAGAGAAGACTGCATATTTTGATTGTAATACTCTCGCATCCCTAAATAGGGACTTAATGTCAGAAAAAAATTCAAGCGGCTCTTGAGAAGCGTAATTTGAAGGCCAAAATGGAGCCGTCAGTTGGTGCTACATGTTTTAAAGAATAGAAAACACTTTTAGTCGTATTTTGCGTATAAAGGAACAAAAATAAATGAAATTTTAATCAAAGGAATAATAGTTGACGAACTTCATTAACAGTTTATTTTGTAACTTTAACTCACTTTTTGCAAGGAGCAGTAGAATTATACATTTTTCTGATATCATTATCACCTGACTGTTGTCCCCTTATTCATAATATCAAACACTTCAAAATTATCATTATTGTTTGGTACAACTGCAACAATGGCTTAGTAAGTATAATTGCTTACTGTTTGGATGAAGAAAAAAAATCCCTGTTTTCTTCGGGGGGGGGGGGGGAGTACCTAGACCTTCCATGGCGGTTCAACAATTTTGCCCCCCTTGGTCAATTTTGCCAGCCCATGGTCTGTAAGTAAGTCTCCATATAAAAGTATGCGGACCGCGCTTACTGATGAAAAAATACGGCACTTCCTTCCAGTTTTCCACTATTTTTCTCTTATTTTCCCTCCCGTTTCGCAAGCCCTCTTTTTTTAAAAAGAGGGGAGGGTTGAGCCCAATAGCCCTCCACATGGACCTCTGCTATTTTTCAAAGCTTCTTGTATAAAATAAAATATGAAGCCTAAAATACAGCGGAACACTGCATATTCTCAAAACGAACTGCTTGGGATATGTCCCGATTTGACCCAATTTGAGATTATCTTGGAGGTGTTGAAGTCGACGGCTGACCAAGCAAGATTCATGTCAAACAGTTATTGTTGACGGAAGAGAAGCATACCTATTGTAAAAAGCCGAGCATTGTCGCCCAGGGGGTGATCACGGAGGATCGTTATCGTTATCGTTATCGTTATCGTTATCGAGTAGAATAGTGTTGAAGAAGAAGAAATAAGAGGATAGCCTACTACAGCGCGAGTAACTGCTGCACTCGAAAACGATAACGATAACGATAACGATAACGATCCTCCGTGATCACCCCCCTGAATCTCTATTGTTCTCAGCGGACGACGATGGCCACCAATTCACAACAATGAGGGATGAATGCAAATTCCCCGCTCCTATACCCTCGCCTAGAGTCCCTATATATGAAAGAGTCAAGACACGTGAACAGAAGTGAGGAAGAAGAAGGTGTCTGTGGAGCCTGGAGGCGCGCCTCTTGTTTACATTTTTATCCAACGATGGGGTGGTGGTGGTGGTGGTGGTGGTGGGGGGGGGGGGGGGGGAGTATCATTTTGCCCCCCCCCCCCTTTCGCACCCGTACAAGTCAGGGACTTTGTCGGAAAAATTCCTTTCTTTAAAAATTGTTGAAAATTAATGCAGAAAAATTATGTTGATTTATTCACAATGATGAAACTAAAAATAAAATATATCACTATCATGCAGTGGCGCACCGAAGGCGGTGGTTTTAGGGTAAAAAACCCCCCCCAAGCATCAAGATTTTGCGCTAAAAAAAGTCATCTTCTGTCAAAATTGCTTTCAATCCCCCCTCCCCCCCTAAGGCCTCAGAAAAGGGAAAATTTACGGTAAAAACCCCCCCCAAACTAAAATTCTCGGTGCGCCACTGCTATCATGAGTTTGAAAAAGCTCCGAACTTTGTGAACGTGACTTTTGGCAGAAGCACTTACTTAGAGCTTTCACATTACTTTCTCCCTACTTTTCATAGCTTTTATTTTTCTCAATCTGTTCTCTTTTCTTTCCTCTTCTCCTCTTCCTTTCATTAGTTTCCTTTTCATCCTTTCCTTTTTTCCCCCCTTTCCTATTCCCTTTTTCCCTCTTTTTCGCTCTTCCTCTCTTCCTCTTTCGCTTCTCAAAATAGTTTGCGCTCCCCGATGCGTTGCACCCCCCCCCGCCCGGCGGGGTCAGCGGGGCCTATAGCTCCGCCACTGTCCCCCCCCCCCCCCCCCAATAATTTGATGAAAAAGAGGAGGAAATAGAGGGAGGGAGTAACGAAAAGACGGACAAATACAAATAAATGAAGAAAAAATGGAATAATTACAAGAACCGAGAAGCGAAAAATGGCAATAGTAAGTGGCTCTAGTCAGGGGCGTGCCGTGGGGGGGGGATTGTGGGTACCCTTGCCCCGGGCGGCACTCTCGGGGGGCGGCAAAATCAGGGTGAACAACCAAAAAAAAAAAAAAAAAAAAAAAAGGTTCGCGGAGGGCGGCAAGATTGCATTCTTGCCCCCCCCCCCCCCTCTCTGGAAACCACGGCACGCCCCTGGCTCTATTTTACCCTGAAATTGCGCCTAAAGAAACTCTAAACGCAAAAATTCCTCTGTTGTCAATGAAATAAAGAAAATATATATATATAAAATATACTTTATAGAGTCTACTAACTTCTGTTCTGTCGGTTGGTTATTTTTGAAAGATACAATTGCTTAAAATATAGTCTGAGAGAACCAAAATGTTCAATTTTTTCCGGGAGAATACCCCCAGGCCCCCTCTTACTGGAAGGAGTCCCCCCAGATGTCCCTAAGTTACTGGAAAGAGTCCCCCCCCAGATTCCCCAAAGTATCGGTCTATTTGCTTCCCCCCTCCCCACGAAAAGAATCACTCATTTTAAGCCACTGAGCGGAACATTATATTTACTGCAATTTTAAATTTCCAGAAGACTTCTAACCGCGAGGAACGCAGTTTCCCAAAGCCTAGAAATATCAGTCTCATCAAAAAGCTGAAAGTCTAAACTGAAAAATTCCCTTCTTGCTTGAGAAGTGAAGGAAATAAACATAAAATCTGTTTTTAATTTGTTTAAATTTGATGGCATTTTTATGCGATAACATTGCTTAAAATAACGTCTGAGAGAGACTGAATTTTCCAATTTTACCGGGGGAGGACCCCCGGACCCCCTCTCACGGGGGGAAGGGTCCCTCCAGACCCCCCATAGTGAATTTCTCAAAATTTGGTTTGTCCCCCCCCCCCCCATAAAAATCTCAAGTTTACGCCACTGGTTGCATGCAAAGAGTAAAAAAGAATCCTAATTGAATTGAGAGCTAGCGTGGTCAATGCAGATAAGAGTTCCTCTGATTGGCTGAAAAATGGAGGGAAATGCGAGTGTCCAAACTTATGGCCTAATGAAAATTAAGATGAGCTTTTAGACCTTCCAATGAGGTCCAAAAATGTCGCCCCTTCCGGGCAATTTTTTGCGGGTGCCCAAGTCTTTGTCCATGGTCTCTGAAGCAAAAATTTTGAGCGTTCTTCCGACTGCGTTGTATATCAAAACTAAATTACCGATTGCCTTGCAGATACTCTCGTCTCCCCCCCCCCATTTAAGATCAGACGCATACAGTTCCAAACTAACAAATAAAAAATAAATAAAAAAACGAAACTAAATATTAACTAGAGAAGAAAGTGAAGAAAATAAGAATGTATCATCCAACAAAAGCGCCCCCTCACACTTTTCCAAGGGAAGGAAGGGTCCCTGGGTCCCCCTCTCCAGCGTAACGCTGACAAAAAGTTTTCAGCTGCGGCCGCGAGAGGTCCTAAGGTCTCAAAATGAAATCAGATGGATCCAAAATTTTAACGGCGAGTATCGGTAAGCTTACGCTCTCGACCGGTCCAAACCGGATTGCGATATATCGATTTACTCTCGAGATATCGATTTTTCAAAGGCGCGCTGTAAAGGGTCAGAAATCCAAGATTCTCTAAAATTCGCAAATTTCGACTCTCATGGATCTGGCATGCACCGTGAGAAGTCGGATGTGATTTTTTTGAGTTCACATGAAGTTCCTGAAGGTCCCTATGACGAGTGTCGGTCCGATAAAGTCTATCCCGGGGGGGCCGTGGCCCCAACTCTAGCGTTAGTCTCACGTTCAATGTCTAACTGCGGCCGCGGGAGGTCTCAAAGGATCCGTTTAAAAACTCGGATGGATCTGAATTTTTTCAAGAATTATATAAAAGCTGAATCTACCGTCCAGTCCAAACCACAGTGCAATCCATCGATTCGTTCTCGAGATATCGATTTTTCAAAGGCGCGCGGTCTTGTCAGATCGAACATTGAAATAAGCTTTGGATACTCTATATCCGCGAATTTCGTCTCTCATGGACCGTTTAAGCTCCCTTAAAAATCGAATGCGCTTTTTTTTAAGTTTATGTTATGTTCCTAAAGGGCCTTGATGAGTGTTGGACCGGTAATAGTTATCCAAGGGGGGTCGCGCCCCACCATTTCAGCGTATAACTCTGACGAAAAACGTCTAACTGCGGCCGCAAGAGGTCCCGTAAGGTGATTAAATAAACTCGGATGGATCTGCAATTTTCATGATTGACAGTCTTAAGCAACAGCTTTCGATCAGTGCAAACCGAATTGCAATACATCGATTCAATCTCGATTTATCGATTTTACTAGGGAGCGCGATCAAGTCAGATCGACCGTAGAAGGGCGCTGGAGAGGGGAAAATACATGCAGCGATTATCGTCCCTCGCGGACCAGTCATGGGTCGTGTTATATCGGTTGCGCTTTTTTTCGGGTCCGAATGATGTCCCAACTCCCAAGAGGGTCCAATGCAGTTTCGACATAACAAATATCACCTCAGGGGGGAAACGACCTCCCGTTTCAGCGTATATAACTCCGACAAAAAATGACATTTTTACACATTTTTATACGGGCTCCCTCTCAAGATGATATTTTTTGGGTCGAAACTGCATTGGGCTCTCTCGAGACAACATTCGGACCCGAAAAAAGCGCAACCGACGTAACATGACCCATCACTGGTCCGCGAGGGACGATAATCGCTGCATGTATTTCCACTCTCCAGCGCCCTTCTACGGTCGATCTGACTTGATCGCGCTCCCTAGTAAAATCGATAAATCGAGATTGAATCGATGTATTGCAATTCGGTTTGCACTGATCGAAAGCTGTTGCTTAAGACTGTCAATCATGAAAATTGCAGATCCATCCGAGTTTATTTAATCACCTTACGGGACCTCTTGCGGCCGCAGTTAGACGTTTTTCGTCAGAGTTATACGCTGAAATGGTGGGGCGCGACCCCCCTTGGATAACTATTACCGGTCCAACACTCATCAAGGCCCTTTAGGAACATAACATAAACTTAAAAAAAAAGCGCATTCGATTTTTAAGGGAGCTTAAACGGTCCATGAGAGACGAAATTCGCGGATACAGAGTATCCAAAGCTTATTTCAATGTTCGATCTGACAAGACCGCGCGCCTTTGAAAAATCGATATCTCGAGAACGAATCGATGGATTGCACTGTGGTTTGGACTGGACGGTAGATTCAGCTTTTATAAAATTCTTGAAAAAAATTCAGATCCATCCGAGTTTTTAAACGGATACTTTGAGACCTCCCGCGGCCGCAGTTAGACATTGAACGTGAGACTTACGCTAGAGTTGGGGCCACGGCCCCCCTGGGATAGACTTTATCGGACCGACACTCGTCATAGGGACCTTCAGGAACTTCATGTGAACTCAAAAAAATCACATCCGACTTCTCACGGTGCATGCCAGATCCATGAGAGTCGAAATTTGCGAATTTTAGAGAATCTTGGATTTCTGACCCTTTACAGCGCGCCTTTGAAAAATCGATATCTCGAGAGTAAATCGATATATCGCAATCCGGTTTGGACCGGTCGAGAGCGTAAGCTTACCGATACTCGCCGTTAAAATTTTGGATCCATCTGATTTCATTTTGAGACCTTAGGACCTCTCGCGGCCGCAGCTGAAAACTTTTTGTCAGCGTTACGCTGGAGAGGGGGACCCAGGGACCATTCCTTCCCCTTTGGGAAAAATGTGAGGGGGCGCTTTTGTTGGATGATACATTCTTATTTTTTTCACTTTCTTCTCTAGTTAATATTTAGTTTCGTTTTTTTTATTTATTTTTATTTGTTAGTTTGGAACTGTATGCGTCTGATCTTAAATGGGGGGAGGGGGGACGAGAGTATCTGCAAGGCAATCGGTAATTTAGTTTTGATATAGTAGCTGCGTACCGATGGTACGAACTCATAATTTGTACTGGGACCTGAAGGTTACAGGGCGGCCCTTTCTAATCTTATGAGAAAAGGACGCAGTCGGAAGAACCCTCAAATTTCTGCTTCAGAGACCATGGACAAAGACTTGGGCACCCGCAAAAAATTGCCCGGAGGGGGCGACATTTTTGGACCTCATTGGAAGGTCTAAAAGCTCATCTTAATTTTCATTAGGCCATAAGTTTGGACACTCGCATTTCCCTCCATTTTTCAGCCAATCAGAGGAACTCTTATCTGCATTGACCACGCTAGCTCTCAATTCAATTAGGATTCTTTTTTACTCTTTGCATGCAACCAGTGGCGTAAACTTGAGATTTTTATGGGGGGGGGACAAACAAAATTTTGAGAAATTCACTATGGGGGGTCTGGAGGGACCCTTCCCCCCGTGAGAGGGGGGTCCGGGGTCCTCCCCCGGTAAAATTGGAAAATTCAGTCTCTCTCAGACGTTATTTTAAGCAATGTTATCGCATAAAAATGCCATCAAATTTAAACAAATTAAAAAACAGATTTTATGTTTATTTCCTTCATTTCTCAAGTAAAAAGGGAATTTTTTAGTTCAGACTTTCAGCTCTTTGATGAAGCTGATATTTCTAGGCTTTGGGAAACTGTTCCTCACGGTTAGAAGTCTTCTGGAAATTTAAAACTGCAGTAATAATGTAATGTTCCGCTCAGTGGCGTAAAATTTGTGATTCTTTTTGTGGGGAGGCGGACGCAATTAGACCGATACTTTGGGGAATCTGGGGGGGAACTCTTTCCTGTAACTTTGGGGAATATTGGGGGGGACTCCTTCCAGTAAGAGGGGGTCTGGGGGTATTCAGGCTCTGTCAGACTATATTTTAGGCAATTGCATCTTTCAAAAATAACCAACCGACAGAACAGTAGTTAGTAGACTCAATGTATATTTTCTTTATTTCTTTGACAACAGAGGATTTCACTTTAGATTTACTTTAGGCGCGGTTTCATGGTAAAATAGAGCCACTTATTCTTGCCATTTTTTGCTTCTCGGTTCCTGTAATTATTCCATTCTTTCTTTATTTATTTGTATTTTTTCCGCTTTTTCGTTTCTCCCTCCCTCTATTTCCCTCCCCTTTTTCATAATATTATTGGGGGGGTCCAAAATGATACCCCCCCCCCAAATATTAAAGGGGCAAAAAGACTGGGGCTCATTCTCCGAATGCTCAAACTCCGAATTGACAAATGTTCAAACCTCGACGGCTCAATTTCCGACGCCGGTTCAAAGCCCGAATTTTGAAACAGGGGAGACTTCATTCGACGGACATTCGCTTGGTTGTTAGACTCGAATTCAAGTTAGGTGGAAGTGGAACATCTACCATCATCCAGTGTTTACTTTTTCATGTCTTCAATCTGCATAACCCCTACCCCGTGCCCATAGCGGCCCATAACATGATTTGATCATTGATAAGAATAATGAGAATTTTGGATTTGCGGGAGGCTATTACGATCTATTTATTTATTTTCTATTTCTGTCCCAGTGTAATGCTCCATCCAAATTATCGTGATAAAGTATTTTATTCGAATCCTTACACCTATAAATTTACTTTTTGGAACTTATTTTCAACCATGAATCACGTCTTGGCAATTCAAAGTTTTCTTCGTCTGTCTGTCTGTCTGTACTTAATAATTACCTATGATTCAGGCATCGCCCGCCACCAATTTACTTTTTTCATCACTTGTACTGCAAGTTCTCCTTTACTTTGCCTTTCTATTACTTATTCCCCATTTCAACGCCACCACACGCCAGTGTCTCTCGTCCACCACAGGCTTGGGGTGTTTTCTCCTGGCAACGAATTTGTTACGCGTTTTGACTAAACTTATCTTCACCCAGTCAAAAATTGAGTTTTTGGCACCTCTGCTTCGGAGAGGTTATGAGTCTGAAATATGCGTCATAACTTATGACGCATATTTCAAGACCAAAAACAAGCGAAAATCAAGAAAATTTATGGAATGGAGGCATTTAGAAATTTTAAATAGAAATTACTGGAAAAACAGAGTTGAAGTTGGAGAAAGTCAATGACCAACAGAAATCTGTAATGATTCACAGGCCTTTTTACCACCTCCATTGGCTAAATTATGAACGAAAACTATGTGTGATTACTCGCAAGGCCACTGGTGAGCGTTTGACATCATAACATGAAAACGCATACTATCGGCCCCTGCATCTTATTTATATGCTCTCCTGAAAATTTTGGTCCGTGAGCTGTGCAGATACTTGAGGTCGGTTTGGTCAGAGCGCGTCACAACTCACACATGATGATAATGTTTACCACAATCAATCTACCCCTTTTTTCAGGCCTTCCTTTAGTGTTGCCCCTGATATTAATACACTTAAATGCGACTCGTCTGAAAGGAAGGATGATTGACCGCTGGAAAGTCCTCAGAGCGCTCATAAAAAAAGTGCCGGGGTTTAGTCCGAGAAAAGAATACTGGCTGTACAAGAGGTTAGCCACACAAAGCTAAACATCATCAATTCGAGAAGAAAAGAAAAATAATGAACTCTAACCGGAAAACCACTAAGTGAGGATGCTACTATAGAAAATGAGGAGTAAAAAACATTATCTTCTCGAGAGAGGGGGGAAAATCTTGTCAGAGAGAGTTGATTCCCGAGTGAAAATCCAGTCTCACTTTGACTTGCAACGTTGTCTAAGTGTCCCTTAGTTATAATTATTTGAGCGATACTATTACAGCGTGTGCACTCTTTTAGTTTGGTGATTATCAGTAAGTCATTTGCTGGTATTTGGTCAAAGACATTATAGAAGAAGACTGGCCCCTGCTATCTCTTTGCACGGGGGAAAAGTGAAGCCGGTCTTGAGTCGGGCCGATGGGCAGGGCACTTCCCCGCGCGGGGGTATGAACCAAATTAACATTAGCTCTTATGGAGCTTCGCTCTTCAAACCTATTTTAGTCAATTATTCTTGCGAATAACCGTGTCGAGTCTCACGTATGTTGTACATTATAGTATACCATACATTTAAACCGAAAATTTGGATCACTTTAAAACGTCCTTTCTTTAATAATCGAAGTTAACGATCGGTCGGTCATTGTTTACTTTAGCACCCATAACCTCTTTGCCGTACTTTCAATCGAAAATATCTAGCGGATAAATTGACCGAAACATTCGTTTAAATTCGTCAATCTCAACTTTGGCATAAGCTGCATATCATATTAGCGTACTTTTGAAAACTAACAGTAATTAACATTCTTTTGAAACAGTTTTATGTATCGGCTCCATAAGACGCAATGTTAATTTGGTTCATACCCCCGAGCGGGGAAGCCCCTGCCTGCGACAGTAACCGGCTTCAAATCTCGCCGCTGATTTTTACGCTTTAACGACATAGGTGTCCGCCCCCAATGAATACAAAACAAGGGTCCCTAGACACAAACATGGGCTTTTTTCGTATAACTGAACCTTAAATTGCGTAGACTATAGCTAATCCGATGTTAATTGACCTGCCGAGTTCGAATTTGGCCTTAGTTTTGATCGAAATATTCTAAATTTTCCACAATTTAAACTTTATCACGAACATTTTTTAAAAGTAGGAATCGCGTAAAATCGGGACGAGTTAAATAGAAAATGATATCATTTTTGAAATCAGCGTCCCAAATACTTTTGATTAGCACACTATTGATGTAATTAACACGAAATTCATAGAAATACATTGAAATTTAGTTTAAAAAAACACTGATGTTTGGTGCTTTCGCGGACAGTTATGTCGTTAAAGAGGCCTACTTCTCGCCGCTAGGGGCCAGTCTTCTTCTATAATGTCTTTGTATTTGGTCGGTATTACAGGGAACTTGGACAAGACCATAACCTAAATGAGAGTGAATGAGGCAGATCTCGACCAACTTTGTTCATTTAAAACTAAGGAAATCCACTCTGTATCAAAACTCAGAATGGACAATTCATAGGCAAGTACTTACCGATAGCAGCGAGAGAAGTTCACTGAAGCCCGTCAAAGTACTTTCTGAAGTCAAACTTCCGTTCTACTGAGGATATTCAGACGCTAAGTAGAACAGTTTGAATTTTAGAAGAACTAAAGAAAAAGCGAGATAGATATAGCACTTGTTGATTACACTAGACCTTCCAATTGAAACGTTGGCTCTGTCGTAGAGCTATCTGAGGTATTATAAAGCACGGTCAGTGTTACCAGGAAAAAAATACTGTCCGCCAATTGGAGTATTCTGTGGCCACAGAGGCAGATGTAAGAAAGTTGTTGATGGTGATATCATGATGTGAAACTGGAGCAGACGATTAAATCAGTGAACGAGGGGGAGGCTTCGCTGCAAAATGACTTGTTAATGAATCGTAATTTTCCATAATTTTAATACCTGACTACCACTTACATCCACTATTCCACTGTATTAAACTGAAAATGGAATTGGGAGGAGACGAGCAGATGAGCGCGATTGCTGACAAATTCGAACATTTTAGGCAGTTTACTGCCTGGGAATAAGTTTTCTCGCTAAAGTTAACCTTGATAGCTATTATCAAAATGAAAACTATTATTTAGCGGCTTCTAAAATAATTATTTTTAATGATTTACGGAAAGGCTGACATGGCGAACCACGGATAAGTGAAAAGAAATTGAACGAATGAACGAAACAGGCAAAACCGCAAAACAGCGGTAAAGGTAAACACAAAAGTCATGTAATGCCGAAGCGCGAAATTGTCCCCAAGCTCCACCTGGGAAACTTTCAATTTGACGTTTGATTAGTCAAGCGGATTTATTTTCAACTATTTTAAGATTTTGAGAAATTTGTCAAAGCTCATAATATAGTTTTTAAGAGGAGTCTCCGAGAATTTTGAAATTTTACGTGAAAATTTAAACGTGTGGGAAATTCGGGAACCCTAGGCAGGGAATATTCGGGAAAGTTTTTACTCTTTTTCAGCTGTAGTTGGCTGTTCTGGACCAGGTTTTAAGTTGCGAATTTCGAAAAGACGGTCTCAAGGATGGATCATATTTGTCGAATTTTCTCCTATAAAAAAGGGTTGCAGAGAATTTATCGCCCTCCGGGCCGTAAGTTATCATCCTTGTGAGACCAAGAAACCAAAAATTGCGGTCTCATGATGGTAAAAGAAAATATAAACGAGAAAAAAAAGGAAGTCAAAGAAAGTTTTCACTATTCAAGATCTTATGTCACCAGAATGTTGTTGCTACAGTCTGAATCTTGAAAAATAAATTTATCCAACCTTCTTTTCAAGTACCGTAGGTAAAAAGGGATCAATATTTTGTTATTGTAAAAGCTTATCAAAAGCTTCATTGTTTTTTGCTCCTTTTTTTTTTTTTTTTTTTTTTTTTTTTTTTTTTACAGTAAATTTGGGCATATAGGCAGTAGCTAGCGTAAGTGGTTTGACTCCAAATTTCTTCCCCCTCTACCCGAAAAATTAGTTGTTTAAAGAGGGCGCAAGCCCTTGATCCCCCTCCCCCCCGTGTACGCCGCTGCATACGCCAGGCAATGTTCCTTGACAAAAATAGATAAAAATCTATGTAAATTTGTCGATATCACATTCATTGAAATCACTCATTCACATAACTTTCACGCAAACATTATTTGCAATCAAGCAAGTAAGATCGGAATGGCTATGGGGCTCCCCAAGGAGGCTATCTCAAAAATTTCAAAAGGCAACCGTTATCTAGTGATGCATGCACCGTTCAAAAGATGTTGGCGCAAACTGGAGGTCGATATCGTGTTTCATCTCCATTTTATTCTCCAACTTCGACTCGGACTCTTATTCAAAAATGAATCCAATGTACTCGATCCCAACTACATTACCCCTTAAAACGGTCTTAATGGTTGTTTATGGTGACTGTATGAGACAAACATTTTAGTGATATTGAAAAAGTTTCATCTAAATTAAATCAGCCATCAATGATTGACCCAAAGTCTTCAGATTAATTCCTCACTTTTTACTTATTAAATTTTTTGGTTCACACGCTCCAAAATTTTTTTTAAATGGTCCTATGGGCTGTATTGCAAGTAACAGGGGTCCTTTTTTTTGCAGGATAGTTGTAGATAGGATTTTCGATACTTCGGTATCGATTATTACAAAGTATCGATAGGTACCAAAGTATCGATGGTTACCAAAGTATCGATACTGGGTACTCAATACTATAGGCAGTATCGATACCAAACCGGTTTCAATACCATCGCCAGTAGGTTGTTGCTGCATGTCAGTTAGCGTAAGTGATACCACATCAGATTTACAAAAACTTTAATTCTTGCTCAAATAATTTACCCTCTTTCCACTTTTAGCCACCACACATCTTTTATCATCCTTATCTTTACTGTGGCCTGAATGTTTTTCAAAATACATGTCGACTCCACTTTCCACTTACCTTATTATTGGCACCATAGTATCGATACCGAGCCAAAGTATCGATACTGAGCCAAAGTATCGATACCGGTATCAATTCCAAAGTATCAATACTGGTATTGGCACCAGTATTGATATACCCTACAGTTGTAAAGATTGTTTGAGCCAATTTTTATCAACTTCAAACAACCAAAACAAACATACAAGTCAAATATTCCAATTATTTCCTATATGTTCACTCATTTTTTCATTGATTCTAATGAAAACCGTTAGGTACTCTCTTATAATTTAAAATTAAAGAAATTGTATCAAAAAAACAAAATAAAACAGACCTCTGAGGAATCTAAAAGTCAAGAACTGTGCAAAATCTGGATGCCAACGGACTAATGGTCCAATAAATTATTTGAGGGTCGGACTAACAGACTGATTGACTGACGCCGCAGAATTTTTTTGCATAAATCTCTCTCAGTCAGAATTAAAAGTTATTGGAAAATATTTTCTAGGATAGTATTCTGTAATAGGCATGATGAGAGGCATGATAATTATTTTGTTTTTTTCATGATTGAATTAGTCGTGAGAGGCTAACTATCGAAACAAAATACCCTGAAAATCTCTGCGCCATCGCTATACTTTTCCAATGTCTAACTTTGGAAAGTAGTGTGAAAAAGTAAGAAGATTCAATGGTCCAATAGAACTAACAGAAGTCAATTTCAATGTATTTAAAAAAAAAAACAAAAAACAAGAAAAAAAAAAAAAAAAATACTTGAATATTTAAAGGCTGGTTTCCAATGGAGCGCAAGGCTTTGCGTCGCTAGCGTTGCGTTTTGTTGCGTTTGGCCGAGTTCGCGCAGCGCAACGCGTCGCGTTTCCAATGAGCGCAAGCATTGACCAATCAGCATCCAGAATTTTGAAGAGCGCGCGTCGAACACTCAAAATGGAGTCGGTTTGTTTACATTCATGTTCGACTGCCCTAGTTGAGGTTAGGTTAGTTTCAACCAACGATGACTGCGAGTTTTTTCGCGTAATTTGCATAGTTTTATTTCCATGTTGTCTCAAACGTGATTATTCGGCAAGATTCACAAATCACAAAGGCGGATTCCGCCGAATTCAATATTTCTTCTTCTTCACTTGTTGCATTTGTTGATTCGGGACTCATCTAAAACGCTCACCCGACAAGCAGCAGCCAGCGAAATCGGTCTAGCAGCAACGCAAAAGTTGAGAATTGTTCAACTCGGCCGCGTCGTTGCGTTTCGAGCGCAAGAGTTGAGATCGGCCGCGTCGTTGCGTTTCAACGCGAAGGCTTTGCGTTGCATTGGGAACGATTCCATCTGTTCGCGTGTAGTTCAACTTCGCTGCGTTGCGTCCTTGCGCGGCGTTGCGCTCCATTGGAAACCAGCCTTAAGCAGTGGAAGGATCATTGCGAGAATTTACCGTTTAAAAAAATAGCGAGTAACTTTTCTTCTAAGTTCTAAAAAATGTCGGGACATCATCAGTATATGTGTTATATATGACAATAGTCAACGAACCATACTGATACTGGGCCGTGGACGGTGGACGACAACAAAATAATGATGAGTTCAGATTACTTGTTCCTTTCGGATTTTCCGATTTAATATTTGTAATTTATTTAAGCAGAGACAGGACTTGCAGTGGAAATAGTCCAAAGTCTAACCTTAAAAAGAATATTAACGTGTCCCGTAGAAAGTCCCGTGTCCCTCCTCATTCTCATTTGACCAACAAGGAAAAAAACGAAGGAATAATATACCAAAGGAAAACATTCCGTCGAAATTCGAATCTTATCCTGTCATCACAGCTGTCGTGGTACTGTCTAATGAAACAACTGGATTCGAGTTTTGAGCCGCTCTCCAAACGAGTCGGAATTTGAGCCGTCGGAGAATGAACATTCGTCAATTCGGACTTTGAGCATTCGGTGAATGAGCTCCTCCGGGGCAAAAATCCCCCCCACCCTAAGATTACGCCTCTGCAAGCAACACTGGGTCACGATGTCACTCGAAAAGTCGAAACCAGGAAGAAGAGTGAAGATTCGTGTCATCCGTGGTGGCTGTGAAATTGAGATCATGATTGAGATGAAGTGGATGGACAATCTACACATCGTCAAGGATGATAATATAAAGGAGGATGGCTCAGAAGAGACCGAGGTGCCATATGTGGCGAGCTCTGTCGGTATCGGTCTCAACTAAGGAATTGACAGGTGGAGCGACCTGTGCGACGCCCCCGAGAAACTGTTCGACGGGGCTAGAGTACCTATATAAGGAGAGTATAGCCGTCTGTGAATCCTACGCTGATTGGCTGCGATATTTTAGGCGTTCAAGGAGCTCTTAGGGCCCAATTTCAAGATGGCCGACCGGGTCGATCGTGTAACCGTTGTAACCGTTGAACATTTTCTAGCGGGAAACGGTCATCAAACTCACCGTTCACCAACACCGTTTTCATCAACAATGTAACATAACCTCAAACAACACGACCTCCGCCATCTTGGAATTGGGCCCTAAGAGCTCTCATGATCGCAGATGGCCTATGGGGTGATTTCGCGGACGAAAGTCCGTATATATATTGTCTCACTGAATATATTTTTTTTTGTCTGAATATACTATTTTTCTCCAGAATATATTATTTATCCCCCGAATTTATAGATATTGGCCGTGTAAAGCCTAAAAAAAAAATTATATATATTCAAGAAAAAAATATATATTCAGATTTTATCTCAACGGTGCCACCGGTGAGTGCGGCGTTGTCATGGATCCTATTTTCTTTGTAGATTGACTCCTTTGACTTGAACTCTTGTTTTGAGACTCGTTCCTTTCAAAGACTCGGTCGCTGGTTCTACGTGCCTTCGGGAATCTCGATCATTAGTCCAGGACATTTAGGAAAAATAGAGGAAAAAATTTGCAAAAAGCTGAATTTTTGCAGGGGTGTTCCTTTCGGCATACGTTTCTACTAGAAATTGAAAGTTCGTCTCTTTTTCTCTTAGTTTTGTTTTTGCTCGTTGACGGCTCACTAAGTTTGCGCTCTCTCTATTTTTTTACAATACTATCTGGTGTTTTGTCTGCAAAATGTGAAATCACACCCCTAACTGATTTTAATTGTTCTTCTAACACATTTAGTGTATCATCATTTCTTTCCCTGTACCAGCCTGTTTCAATGAGTCGATGTTTTATTTTCCTTTTACCCTCACAAAGACGCGCGTATCTTATGAGCAAAAGTCTCCGCACGGAACACACCTTTCTTCTGTGTCTTTATCCACTTCAAAAATTCGTAAGTCAACCAATAAAATTAACTAATAAATACACGCAAAAAAGAAAAAGATGCACTATTCGTTGATGTACAGTATATTTGCACATCACACTGTAGGAGCGACCTCACCTGTAAAATAGGTGTTCAGTATATTTCAATGTCGAGAACAAGGTCATCACGATTCTCAAACAAATTAATCCCGTCTAAAATTTTTTCTGTTTAAGATAAAAATATGGACTCACAATGCATTAGAGATCTGGTTAACTAAATCTGAGACTGAAAGATCTGACATAAACTAACAGATCTGACTAATTTCCAGCCAAATATTACATGAATATAATTATCATTTTACCGGCGACTTTCAGTTAAAAGAGAGAAAAATTGAGACTTTAGGAGGGAGGGACCTTCCCGATCCGCCTCTGGCTGGAAACTTTTCCTCCAAAAAGGACTCTGAATATCAATCACTAATGCGTAAATGAGAAAGGAATCACTATCGGCTGCAATGGTGGGAAATAAAGGTTGGGTTGGGCTTGGGGATGTTGATGGTTGGAGGGTAGGTGGAGGGGGATGTCGCGTCGGGAGGGGGGGGGGAGGTTAGATGAGATGCGGAGGGTGTCGAATATGTTTAAAATAGAGTGAACCAGGGTACTTTCGATTTTAACATGCGCCACAAGCTGACCGTCGCGGTCGTCGCGAATTCATGATTATGGGCATTTACTCATTTCACGGGTACTCTTCACTAAAATCCGCGAAAACCAGTTTTCGTGGGGAAAAATCTTCCAAGGATAAATACGCTGCTTGCATTCTATAGAAAATTTGATGTTCTTCAAACTTACTTCAGTAAAATTTTGCCGCAGAATGAGTAATTTTTTTGCAAAATGCAAAAAATTGCGGGAAAATGCTGTATCTCGAAAATTTGGAATTTTAAAATTTAAGTTTTGAGGGGTAAGGAAGGTCTGACGTGAAAATGTGTAAGAATCTTTTCAGTGGCAAATTACTTCAACTTTTATTTCATACTAAAGTGTTTTAGAGGTAAAATGGGTAGTTTTCGAGTTATTTTGAAAAAACCGATTTATACGCCCTTTTTGAGGTCATAAAAAGTCGAGTGTACTTGCACGATATCGGTCAGAACTTTTTTCTGGTGGTTCTGCACACCGAAAGGAACATCTCTGCAAAAATTCAGCTTTTTGCAAATTTTTTCCGCTATTTTTTCTTAATGTCCTGGACTAATGATCGAGATTCGAGATTCGTGAAGGCACGTAGAACCAGCGACCGAGTCTTTGAAAGGAACGAGTCTCAAAACAAGAGTTCAAGTCAAAGGAGTCAATCTACAAAGAAAATAGGATCCATGACAACGCCGCACTCACCGGTGGCACCGTTGAGATAAAATCTGAATATGTATTTTTTTCTTGAATATATATAATTTTTTTTTTTAGGCTTTACACGGCCAATATCTATAAATTCGGGGGATAAATAATATATTCTGGAGAAAAATAGTATATTCAGACAAAAAAAATATATTCAGTGAGAAAATATATATACGGACTTTTGTCCGCGAAATCACCCCATAGATGGCCATACTCTCCCTATATAGGTACTCTAATCAGAAGTGGCGGTAGCCGCCCAGGCCAAGTCAGAAAACGCAACCTGGGAGAGCACCGTGAACACTTATTATACACGCATCAGCTCATTTCATGGCATTTCATGGAAATTCGGCCGGTCTGTCACGGTTTCCGAGTAAACCGTAGAACAAAACCCTCAAGTGTTGTATATATTCGGAATCCGCATGTCATGAAGCAGTGCGTGTACGAAGGAATTTTCTTATTAGTTAGATTTGGAAGAGAAATCGTCCAAAAACCCTTATTTATTAGGGTAAATCGCTCCAGAATGGCATCTCGCGGTACTCCACATTCTGACATCAATATCCAGGCAACTACTGCACGAAACATTAAATGCTTGGTACCAAAAGAACCGGCTTGTCGTCAGGATGCTCGCTTTTGAAGGAAAATCTATTTCGATAAGTATTAAGGGAGATAAAACGAAATAACCGTCGAAATTTGCTGTTTTTAAGACCATTCTTTAGCCAAGGCTACAGCAATGACCAGGGTTTTGTAATTAAGAATCGTTGGTACGGATGCAATCCTTGAAATTCAAGGAACGTGCTTTTGCCAAGTAGGCTCGATTTCATTGCCAAATAAGAAAGTTATCGGTAAAAAACGGATGTCAGGTTGAGAAAAGCCAGATCGCAAATTTCAAAGATGGCGGGTAGGACTTGGTTTGTTGTTTGCAAGTAGCAACGATTGTTAGGTAAAGTTAGGTTATGTACTTTCTTATTGCAGCTTGCAGCTCTCATCCTCTCAAACTCGCAATCATCATTTATGTTGGGCATGTCTCACAGATGTTAAGTCTATTTCTGTTCTTCCATTCTTTCGAAGCAAATAAACGTTCAATTTCACTCTTGTTTTGATTCGCCGAAACATTGCTGAAGTCTATTGACTGAGTGTATGTTTTTGATCTTCTGACTAGTCAACCTCTCTTCGAACGAAACCTGTCGGTTAGCGGAGACCAAAATTTTCCTTTTCAGAGTTATACTCCTCTCTGGGTAACTTCAATCCATCCTCGTTTTGCCTTGTGAGAGTTAGAAACAGATTGTTCCAGAAAATAAAATGTCTGATTGATCGTTTACATTTTCCGCTCACTCCGGCTACGACAATTAATACTTAGGTATTATTATTATTATTATTGATTGACAGTCTCACCTCTTGCCTTATGAATTATAGAGTACCCATTGCAGTTTTATCACTCATGAAAGTGTCGAAGGAGTCATTAAACTTAAAGCACAGCGAGACATAGGTACCAAGGTAGTTGACGGGTCATAACTACGTAGGCCAAGTGTGCAATGCTTTCAACGTGTTATTCTTTGAATGACATCCTGCTAGATACTGTTTGGATACTGTTTGGGGACTGTTTATTATTTATTGTGTCTTTCTAGTCCAAGCGCTTATCAATTTTAAACTATTCATTGTATTACATCCGTGAGCAATTTGCTTCAAGCTTATGCTACTTCAGAGAAAACGCAAGTAAGTTAAGAAATTTCATTCGCCGTGACATAATCCCTCAGCAGGCTGATTATAAATGCTTGTATCGTAACGCCATTGAGTCGATGATCAATCAAGTACGTGTTATCTCATGGGTGGTATCATTCCGATAGGTTTAATCCGTATAGAAACCATCCCACCTCTGCGGAAATTCTCGGATAGCTCAGGAGTCATTGGTGAATTTCTGCAGAGATGGAAGGGTTTCAATCGAGATGGAAGGGTTTCTATCGGAATGAAACCTAACGCAATAACACCACCCAGAAGATTAACATGTATGTGATCATTGACTGAATAGCATTACTATACAATTGTTTATAATCAGCCCGCTGAAAAGTAATCAGACCCCAGAGACGGTAAACAAAGTTTGTCGCAAGTAAGTTTTCTTAAAAAATAACACGTGTTAATTTGATAGTTACCAGGAAACCTGCTTTTCAGTTCATCAGTTAGTTTGTAAATTGATAATCACTTGTAATTAATTGTAAGATTCCTCTAAAGTCTCACTCAGTGGAATCATTTGATGCTGAAAGCTCTGGAGCCTTAGCCACCGCTGTAAGAACTAGGGAAAACAACTCCACAGGCAATCTGCAGGCAGCAAGTATTTCTAGCATCCTCTGTGGCTCTCACCCTAGGTTAACTTTTAAGTATTTAAGTGCAACTCGCACATAAGTATAATTTGGTCTGCCTAAGTAAGTCCAGAGACTGAGTTCATTTGTGTGCATATTACCAGACACAAAAGTTTTAACTTTGGAGACATGTTGGCAGTGGCGTCATTTCGGGTTCGGCTTGGGGGGGCAAAAATGTGATGACCTTTTTTTTTTTTTTTTTTGCTCATCAATGTTATTTTACACACTCTACAGTCCTGCATATCCATATTTACGGCCCTAAATTCCAACGAAACTCGTTACTGACCGCCAAATTTTAGCTCAAATTTTTTCTTCTAAAAAAAAAAAAAGGTCATCACTTTACTTTTGGCCGACCCTTGGGGGCAATTGCCCCCCTGCCCCCCGCAAATGACGCTACTGCATGTTGGAAATTCTCAGGGAGTCAAAGCAACATTATGCGCTTCGTTTGTATTCTTAGAGGTCAAAATATTTGCGTTAGCTAGTACGCCTTGTCAATCACCCTACTTACCAAAGATTGGTATTTGAAACAGAAACTTTTGTTACATCTGAGGCATTTTCCTCAAACTGCAAGTTAATTAACTTATGAGTTTATTTTATTTAATTGCAAGTGGTGATTTCCACCCTTAAATAAGTAGAGGCAGTGTGGTTGTCTGCAATCTGGCAACGTTGCGTTTTATCCATTCAGATGTATTGAAGAGGTTGAACTATAGGACTTGCATGGTGCACTCTCTCTAAGTGATATTTTGCATGGATTTAAATGAATGAAATGCAGCATTGCTAGATACCTACCACGCGACGCCACTGAGTAGAGGTATTTTCAAATTGTTTGGCGTTTGACAACTCTTAGGCGTTATGCGCAGACATTTGCTTACACTCGGAGAAATGTTCAACGCAAAGTAATTTATATGTCCACAAACAATAATATTTACCTATACCTAGATTATAAGACTGTTTGCCAGGCACTCTCCCCTCAGCATTTGTTTGTCAATCCTTATTGTTCTAAGAGGGTAAGACAAATGACCAAGCTATTTATTGGTCGTCTTATTCTTCCCATTGAATCAGCATAGAGAGAGGCAGAGAGGTTGAACCTTTGCTGTCCATGAAACTCAGGTAAGTAGGTACATCAAATCTTACGTCTCAAGGGTGTACATCCATAAGATTTCATTGTTAGAGTTTGGTCCACTCTACCTGGTGCTTGGGCAGAGAGTTATGAAGAGTCTCTGACCTGACTTCAAGGTCTCCACCTGTTGGGTATGTTTTAGTGCAGCTCACTCAACAATTATTGTTGGGTCTCCAAGGTACCCACATTTAAAATGTAAGAACGCCAAGTCTGGGTTTCTTTTCTACTTAAAACCAGACATAAATTATTTGCTGCATCCAAATTTGCATACCCACTCCAATGAAGGCTTCACTAAAATCCGTCCTCAACAAAACTCCTTAGAGTCATGCAATGTGAGTAACAGCAAGTTAAAAAGGAAAACCTTAGGTCAATGAAAAGAATAGTTGGAAAATAAATTTCAAAAAGAAGAAAAAATGAAAGGGAAAGAAGACTTGGGCCCGTGACTTTTCACGGAAAAGTAGAGGAGTTCAGGAGAGTTGAATTGGTGAATCGATGCATTTGAGGTGAAGTAACTGTGAACTGGGTTACGGGCCCAAGTCTTCTTTCCCTTTCATTTTTTTCTTCTTTTTTAAATTTCTTTCCAACTATTCTTTTCATTTACCTAAGGTTTTCCTGTGGTTTACCTAAGGTATTCCTAAAGCCAGCCTCTCCCGTAGTAATTGAGAGTTAATATTTGTATGGGCGGCTGTCTCCACTGACTATGTAGATCAGAGGCAGGGCCTTAAGTTGACTCCACGATTAAACTTTGGGTTTCTGGATAATTATGTTGCCGAAAACAAACTTTGAGACCTGTGATCTCGGCTAACAAGAGGCTCGCTCAGGTGCAAATACTGTCAGGTCTCTTTTCTACATTTATGGCTATAGGGGATTCTGATCAAATCGACACTTGTCTACTTCAGGTTAAAATAGGTAAAAAATTATTTAAATTTGAACACTTATGCTGGACCTAGATACTTTAGAAGCAGTATCATGGTTCTCAAATCATTGTTGTAATCAGCATTATTACAAGTGGTGATAGCCGCCTTTGGGCCCAAATAAGAAAATGCAACCTAGAGGGCATTGTATGTTACGCCTTAAAATTAAAGTTATGCAATACCAGATGAGGGTGGAAATCTTCTAGATTTTTTCATGAATTGACTTATTACTAGAGCTAAGCAAAGCTTTCTTTTCTTGCTTGAGAAAAAAAACTCATTGGAAGTAGGCAAGGGAAGGAGAGAAATTACATAATTCCAAAGCAAAAATTGATGGGAAAAAAAGAAGAAAAAAATGGTTTCTAAAATATTTCTACCAAAAAGGGGAAAACATTGCGTTCTAATCAAACGCTCATCTAAAACAAGCAGGTATGTTACTTTAACCTTCCCATCTCTGCGGAAAATCTTCGATAGCTCAGAAGTCATTGTCGAAATTCTGCAGGGATGGGAGGATTTCTATCGGAAGGAAACCTATCGTAATGACACCACCCATAAGAATAAAACATAGGTATTCAATCATCGACTCGATGGAATTTCGATAAAATTGTTCATAACAGCCTCCTGGAAAGTAATCAGACCCCAGAGACGGTAAACAAGGTTAATTGTAACCAAGTTTTTTTTTTTTTTTTTTTAATTAACATATAGGTATTAATTTGATAGTTTCGGAAAAGTCTGCCTTTCAGTTCATTAGTTAGTTTGTAAATTGATTAATCACTTGTAATCGATTGTAAGACTCCTTTAAAGTCTCACTCAGAATCATTTGATGCTTAAAGCTCTGGAGAGCCTTAGTCGCCACCGTAACAACTTGGGAAAACAACTCCACGGGGCATCCTCAGGCAGCAAGTATTGCTCGCATCCTCTGTGACTCTCACCCTAGGCAGACTTTTAAATATTTGAGTGCAACTCGCACTTTTTGGTCTGCCTCAGTAAGTCCAGAGACTGAGTTTATGTGTGTGTGTACTACCAAACACAAAAGTTTTGACTTTTGAGATACATTGCGTATTCTTGTGGATCAAAGCAATGTTATGCGCTACGCGTGCATCCTTAGCAGTAGAAACATTTGCATTTGCTAGTACATCTTGTTAATCACCCTGCTTACCTAAGACTGGTAAATGAAGCAGAAACTTTCGTTATAATATTAGTTATTCTCCTCAATCTGCAAGTTAATAACTTATGAGTTAATTTCATTTAATTCCAAGTGGTGATTTCCACCCTAAAATAAATAGAGGCAGTGTGGTTGTCTGCAATCTGGCAACGCTGCATTTTGTCCATTTAGATAAGTGAAATTGTGCATGGATTTAAATGAATGAAATACAGCATTGCTAGATTTCATGCGACCATACTAAGTAGAGGTCTTTTCAAATTATTTGGCGTCTGATAGCGCTCAGGTTTTATGCGCAGACACGCGCTTTACTTCTACTGCGCTTAAGCATTAAGACATGTTCAACGGTCTATCAACAAGCACAGCACAACACAAGATGGCACAAGACGCAAGACTCTCACAAGAAAAAATGAGGATGAATTTAAATCCCTGGTGAAGGTAAAAAAGGTTTAAAGGTTTAAAATGAGTGGGTATCCATTGACCAACAACTTTCATCTGAGAGGATGACATATCATAAGATATAAAACTTAGATATAAAACTTAAACTATCCATCCATGGATTTCAGCAATTCAAACAAGAGTGAACTCAAAAGTTTGTTAGCTTAGAAGTAACGCTTTGAATGAACAGCAAAACTGAAATAAACAAAATTTTGAGCTGTCAGAGCGTATGAAGTAAGTGCAAAAGCAATGAATAACTATGTAAGGAATAAAAAGCGTTTGTAATGAAACCATAGAGCTAGGTAGATAGACATCACCGGTAAAAAAGATTTTTGAATCTGTTTTGTTAGGGTTTCTTTTTCCTTTTTTCCTCCCATCCTGAAGAAATTCATTGATTTGCATAGTAAGAAGGTTTTTCACCAGCAGTTATTTTAGTTCTCGGTTATTTGCATCATTCGAGAAAGACAGAGTCATTACTCCTGAGTCCACCAATCATTCCTCTTATATCAAAGTGTAAAGTCAATTGCAATGTTCTATAAATCCTCCAGATCAATTTTAAAATAATAAAAAAATCAACTGCTCGGATTTTAATGACTACCTACTTTCTTAATCCAATGAACGTTGTAATTTCCTAAACTTTTCTTGAAGCTGTTTCTCTTAATTCCAGGGTTGAGAAAGAAAATAACTGAATGAAAAGAAAAAATTCAATGCCATATTGAAATAAAATGAAAAATTAATTTGAAGAAAAAATTTTTTAGTCACATTTTTAAAGAATTCTGTATTTAAGTTTAGTTGAAGTTTATTTCCATGTCAGTAATGTCAGTATGAATACCAAATGCTGTACATTAGAATTAAAAACATGTTTAAAAGCTGGTATTTTGACGGTGGAATAACATTCAATCTTTTGAGACCAAATAAAATTTTGAGCTTTAATGCTACCTAAGAATACAGTCAGGCAAAGGTGAAGTCAGAAACATCATTCATTCTTCTGTGTGCCTTATGAATGGATATCATATCACTGCTTTTTTAATTCACCTTATGGTTTTGGTTTTTGTTTTTTCCCCCAAAGATAAATTTCTTGGGTGCATAATGCTGATGAAATTCGATGAAAGCTTATACCATCTAAATGAATGGAAGAAAATGCATAAGACAGATTTTCCTGATTCTCAGCCAGCTAAATATTCTTCAAACCATCCCTATGATTAAAAGCAGTTTTTATCTTCAAAACTTTTGATATTTTCTTCAAAAGACTTTTCGCCCAAAAGCTCAGAGTTAGTAGTCGGCCAAGTCAGAAAACTAAACGTTCTGATTTTGCTCCCAAAGAAGCTGATATCCGAACGCCAAGTCAAGATATTTCTTCCTCTCTCTCTTTTCTCTCTCTCTCTCTCTCCCCCTCTCTCCTCTCTCTCTCTCTCTCTCTCTCTCTCTCTCTCTTTCTCTCTTTCTCTTTTCTCTCTTTCTCCGTTACAGGAACTGTTAGAACGCTAAAAGATCTGTTTCGGCGTTCAAAGATAGTGAAATCATAGAACGCCAAGTCCGGGATTTCTTTTTTTTACTTAAAACTAGCCACTTTTACTTTAATGCATCCGAAATTGCATACCCGCTCCAATGAAGGCGCCACTAACATCCGTCCTCATCAAAACTCCTTGGAGTTATGCAATGTGGGTGACGAGAAAAAAATAGTTGGAAAAGAAATTTCAAAAAAAAGAAAAAATGAAAAAAAGAAAGAGGAAAAAAACTTGAGCCGTGACATTTTTTGGTTTTAATAACATTAAGAGGTATTCAATACAGTTGAATTGATGAATCGATGCATTTGAGTGTGAAGCAATTGGGTCACGGCTCAAGTCTTTTTCCTCTTTCTTTTTTTTCATTTTTTCTTTTTTTTGAAATTTCTTTTCCAACTATTTTTTTCTCGTCACCCACATTGCATAACTCCAAGGAGTTTTGATGAGGACGGATGTTAGTGGCGCCTTCATTGGAGCGGGTATGCAATTTCGGATGCATTAAAGTAAAAGTGGCTAGTTTTAAGTAAAAAAAAGAAATCCCGGACTTGGCGTTCTATGATTTCACTATCTTTGAACGCCGAAACAGATCTTTTAGCGTTCTAACAGTTCCTGTAACGGAGAAAGAGAGAAAGAGAAAGAGAGAAAGAGAGAGAGAGAGAGAGAGAGAGAGAGAGAGAGAGAGAGAGAGAGAAAGAGAGAGAGGAAGAAATATCTTGACTTGGCGTTCGGATATCAGCTTCTTTGGGAGCAAAATCAGAACGTTTAGTTTTCTGGCTTGGCCGACTACTAACTCTGAGCTTTTGGGCGAAAAGTCTTTTGGAGATTGAAACTACATGGTAAACGCCGTGCTAAGTGTGTCTCCGGTAGTGATCGTCTGTTTTTCGGGATTTTATTGATTAAATAATGAGCTCGCGAACATTATCTGTTTATTTTTTTGTGCCTGACAGTTCAACAACGAGCTAGAGAATCTCTAGAATGGTCGACAGATCGACACAGTGCTAGTTAATAAGTAATAACCAGGAAGTTTGAAACCTGAGACCTAACCTCACTCAACTCTTTCAAAAATGATCCTTCCTTCATTCCCCAGTGTTCTTTTAAAGTCAGTTTTTAATATTAGAGAGAGCTTTGCAGGGCTGCCAGATCTGGGGATTTTTTAGGAAGTCTGGGATTTTCTGGGGACTGGGGATTTTTGACCTATTTCTGGGATTTTCTGAGGATTTTTTTTCGGGCATATGATTTATTGAATTTTTTGGATTTTCTGAGGATTTTTTTTTTAATATCAATAATTTACTCTTCCTCCTTCAATTTACGTACCTATTACTACTTCAGTTGTAGGACTTCTTTGAAAATCACAATCAGTGGCGTAAACTTGGGATTTTTTTTGGGGGGGGGGGGGGGGGCAAACCAACTTTTGAGAGATGCACTATGGGGGGTCTGGGGGGACACCCCCCCAGTGAAAGGGGGGTCCGGGGGTCCTCCCCCAGAAAAATTGGAAAATTCAGGCTCTCTCAGACGTTATTTTAAGCAATGTTGTCGCATCCAAACGCCACCAAATTTAAAAAAATTAAAAAATAGATTTTACGTTTATTTTCTTCATTTCTCAGGCAAAAAGGGAACTTTTCAGTTTAGACTTTCAGCTTACTGACGAAGCTGATATTTCTAGGCTTTGGGAAACTGTTCCTCACGGTTAGAAGTCATCTGGAAATTTAAAACTGCAGTAAATGTAATGTTCCACTTAGTGGCGTAAAATTTTAGACTCTTTTTGAGTTGAGGGGAGGGGGTAGCAAAAAGTCCGATACTATGGGGATTCTGGGGGGACACTTTCCATGAATGGGGGGTCTGGGGGTTCCCCAGAAAAATTTGAATATTTGGGTTCTCTCAGACTATATTTTAAGCAATTGAATCTTCCAAAAATAACCAATCGACAGAACAGAAGTTAGTAGACTCAATGTATATTTTCTTTATTTCATTGACAACAGAGGAATTTTTCACTTTAGATTTTCTTTAGGTGCAGTTTCAGGGTAAAATAGAGCCACTTATTCTTACCATTTTCTGCTTCTCGGTTCCTGTACGTATTTATTCCTTCCTTTCTTTAATTTTTTTTTATTTTTCCGTTTTTTCTTTTCTCCCAACCCTCTTTTTCCCTCCTCTTTTTCATCAAATTATTGGGGGGGCAAAATGATACTTTGCCCCCCCCTTCTCAAATATTGGAGGGGCAAAAAGGTCATGCCCCCCCTAAGATTACGCCACAGATCACAATAATTTTCTTTGAAAATCATTTCGCGCAAAAATTCAAGTCTCCGTTTTATCACATTTTTTTCGAAATTTTTCAAAAAATCTGGGATATTCTGGGGATTTCCTCAAAATCTGGGATTTTCTGGTGATTTTTTCGAAGAAAAGTCTGGGGATTTTTCTGGGGATTTTTGTTCTAAAATCTGGGGATTTTTGTCCCAGATTCTGGTGATTTTCAATTTTCGAATCTGGCAGCCCTGAGCTTTAGTGTTTCTTCGCGTTGCATTGGAGTCTTACCTGAATGGTAAAGCTACTGTCAGGATTCTCAGCTAGTGCTGTGATACTCCTCCTGTTCTGTTTCAGATTCTGTGGCATGATTTGAGTTATTTTTCCGGTCACTCCTGCGCAGGTTCTTTAAATTATCTATCTCAAATTATTAGTGTCGTTGAATGATATGGGAACTCGGAAGGTACTGTTTACAATCACAGAGGAATTGGTCTCTCGGGCACAAGTTCAGGCAATAAAGTAAACCAATAACTCATCTCCCTACGTGTAAAGTGTATCAACTGACAAACTTCAACTTTGAAGTCTGATTTGCAGTAAAAGGTGCATCTTCATGCCAAGATTATCATTTGCGGAACTCAGTCTGAAGTTAAATCATCGGTGGAACAGCGGCAATTTTTTTTGGATTACCAATTTTTCCCCCGGGAGGTATGTATCTTGTGGTGAAATTCGATTTCATTCTCTGAATTTCTAGTTTACTACTTATATCCTTATAGCAGTCCACCCAAGTGACCTTCCGATAGCTTATTGCAATAACTTTGCCAGAAAAGTTATCAATTTGAACTAGATGAGGCGGTCACAAACCATTTTATTGTAATAAGTTAACTTTGTTTACCACAGCTAATCTTTCAGGGGAACTTTTCCCATCCCATTTAGGTCATTCAATGCATGCGCCAGTAAATAGAGCTGATATAGTTGTTGGTAGTTGACTAAATCTTGCAGAGATAGTAGGAGTTCCATCAGGTCCGTGTATGTTCATGATACATTCATAAAAAGAGTTACAAATACTTAGTTCCAATCATCCACTTGGTACGGACAGTAGTTTGCAGAACCACTGCTGATATTCAAAGTTTCACGGCCAAACCTCATTAGTGAGCTCGTTTCAGAAGTGTAGGTGCACCTAGACCACAATCTTTGAAAGGCTTTTAATTTTCATTCCTTCAAATCAAAATAAAACTTGCCTCGGACTTGAAACTTTTGATTCTAAAGCGGCTCACGGTGAAAAGCCAACGTGCATATTCATATCTGCATTAATTTTAACTTTGTAACATGAGAAATAATGTTGAAAAATTCTATAGATTATTGGGCTAGGTGCGCCTACACATCGAAAACAACCTCTAGCAGTCCTTAAAATGCCAATTAACTGCATACCTGCATAGCTGCCAATTAACAGAGCGCATAGAAATGCTGAGAATGAAATCGAATTTCACCACAAGATACATACCTCCGGGGAAAGATTGGTAATCCAAAAAAAATTGCCGCTGTTCCACCGATGATTTAACTTCAGACTGAGTTCCGCAAATGATAATCTTGGCATGAAGATTACCTTTTACTGCAAATCAGACATCAAAGTTGAAGTTTGCCACTTGATACACTTTACACGTAGGGAGATGAGTTATTGGTTTACTTTATTGCCTGAACTTGTGCCCGAGAGACCAATTCCTCTGTGATTGTGAACAGTACCTTCCGAGTTCCCATATCATTCAACAACACTAATAATTTGAGATAGATAATTTGAAGAACCTACGCAGGAGTGACCGGAAAAATAACTCAAATCATGCCACAGAATCTGAAACAGAACAGGAGGAGTATCACAGCACTAGCTGAGAATCCTGACAGTAGCTTTACCATTCAGGTAAGACTCCAATGCAACGCGAAGAAACACTAAAGCTCTCTCTAATATTAAAAACTGACTTTAAAAGAACACTGGGGAATGAAGGAAGGATCATTTTTTAAAGAGTTGAGTGAGGTTAGGTCTCAGGTTTCAAACTTCCTGGTTATTACTTATTAACTAGCACTGTGTCGATCTGTCGACCATTCTAGAGATTCTCTAGCTCGTTGTTGAACTGTCAGGCACAAAAAATAAACAGATAATGTTCGCGAGCTCATTATTTAATCGATAAAATCCCGAAAAACAGACGATCACTGCCGGAGACACACTTAGCACGGCGTTTACCATGTAGTTTCAATGTAAACAAACGACCGTCGGGGAGACAAGAAATATGTGACGTAGAATCGGTCACGTGACGGAGCGGACCAATGAAAAACGATTATTTTACTGCTTAACTTTAAGCAGCTTTTTTGTAGCTTTGCGTACGATTATGAGCTTTTTTAAGCTCACCACCGTTTTTCTGACGGAATTTTACCTACGAATCTCTGGATCACTCATGTGACCCATTAGGTTTGTTCAGAGACAAATAGAGACCTTGCACTATTCCTGCGCGCGGTGTCCACTTTTCGCAAAGACCTTGTATACTATCTAGACCCCGCGATGTGGCCGACTTTAGGCGGGGAATATAGGGCTGGGTGGAGGTACAGTCGCTCCGGCAATGTAGGCAACCTGTTTTTCGCTTACGTCCTAGTCCTCCCATACAAATCAATGGGGATCCGGACATAAGGGCTCTATTTCCATCGAAAAAACTAAATTTTACCCTGATTGGGCCTTTTCGGGTAGCTGATTTCATGGAAAATTTTGTGCTGAAATTGATTCTACACATTAAAAAGTTGTTCAACGCTTTTTTCATTAAGTTATCGCCTTTTAAAAATATCAGAAAGAGGTTAGGTTTCCTTGTTGTTGTTTGGAAGTCTGTTTGCTTCATGAGATTGGTATTATTACATCTGTTGTCATTTTAATCTAATTTCAATTTACTTCGGAACTTTTAATCTAATGTAACCTTTTCAAGCTGCTGTTTTCTTGTACTTTACCAGAACCCTTATAATTTCCTCTTCCACCTGTTGGTCTTTATGTGAATATCTAGGTACTTTTCCGTAACTACTCTTCTCTAAGCTGTGAATCTCTTACCCTTTATTTCTTTCCATTTTGACATTTTGAAACATTAAACTGAAAAAATACTTCATTGTTTTGCGTTATTTTTTACTTTTAGGTGCTGTCGCTTTGCGAAGCACCGACTGTTTCAACTTATTTGCCACTTAAACGATAGGTAAGGACCGCAAACACAAAATATTCTTCCAGCAAAGGCGAAGTGAATTGGGGAGTAAAAAGATCCCTTGCACGCAGAAGCAAAATGGTCTCTAAACTTATTGTAACGTACCGTTAAGGTTGAAACAGCGCCAAACTCCTTAAGCGTTGAATCTGACTTACTAGCAAAAATTTAGGATTTTTACGCTTTAACGACATAGGTGTTCGCCCCCCAATAAATATAAAACAAGGGGCCCTAAACACACACGTGGGGTTTCTTCTTTTAATTAGACCTAAAATCGCGCAGACCTCAACATTATTGATGTAAATTGACCTGCCGAGTTTGAATTTGGCCTTACTTTTGATCGACACATTCTGGATTTTCCACACTTTCAACTTTATTACGAACATTTTTTAAAGTAGAATATGCGTAAAATCGGGACGAGTTAAGTAGAAAATGGTATCATTTTTTAAATCAGCGTCCCAAATACTATTGACTAGCACACTATTAACGAATGTAACAAGAATATTCATTGAAATACATTGAAATTTAGTTTAAAATAAAAACACTGATGTCGCGGACAGTTATGTTGTTAAAGAAGCGTACTTAAAATTAAGGGTCGAGAGTTGTTTCGGTTCAGCCCAGATAGTTGGGGCTTCAAGAAAGATTACTTCCAAGAAATTACTCTCTAGATAGTGAAAGGCCAACAAATTTGCATTGTGCGGGCTCATAGCCTGGCTGAAACTAACAGGTATTGGCGCAATGTCAACCAACAAATGTTCAAGGTGGATTTTGAGATGATGGCTTTAACTGCATATTTTGCATTACACTTCAATTAGTATGAGAGTATTTACATTGATTTATTCCGAGATTATAGCAAATATAGTGGTGTGAATGGACCTGGACCAAGATCAAGCATGAAGTCGCAAGCCAAAAGGATTTACAAGTTTGGTGGAAAAGAAGATGATTAAAAGAAAGAAAAATAAATTCACAACATGAAATTTACTTAATTGAAAATAATATATTTCGTGAAAGACTCGTTTTCAGGTCAAATTGAAGTGTATTCTTCAGCTGTAATCGCTGTAATCACGGATCCCCGTTCGTAAACAATCTTCCATAACCTCAATCCACTTCGGGATTATAACCACTAATAACTTGGTAAAATATGTTTTAAAACTTATTTTTATGGTGAAAAAAGAAATCTACGTCCACTACTCTATCATACTAGCGGTATCAGGGGTTTCAATTCCATTTTTTGCGACTTTTTTTACACGTTGAAGGAGTTCGGGTAAGTTTCGTCCATTTGATTCCAGCATAGCACTAGGACAGAAGCGGAATGCGGGTTGCCTATACTGTAGGAAACGGCCATGGTTTTCTGTCGGATCCCGGGGGCTAGATAGTATACAAAGGGCTTTGACTTTTCGTGGTTCAATTTTGTTCGGAACTCATCGAAACAACAGCCAACAGTCGCATAATGTTGACTGATGAGCACGTATTTTGCATTCGCCGAGCAAAACCTGTTTCCGTTTCCGGGACCGCGGACCAATCACAGCCTTTTGTTGAGCTTCACCATCCAACATTATGCGAAGGTTGATTGTTGAGGCCGATGAGTCCCGACAAAAGTAGTTCACGAAAAGTGGACACCGCGCGCAACCACGGGGAAAAATAGGGAGTGCACGGTCTCTATCAGAGACAAATAGAGACCGTGCACTCCCTATTCTTCCCGTGGTTGCGCGCGGTGTCCACTTTTCGTGAACTACTTTTGTCGGGACTCATCGGCCTCAACAATCAACCTTCGCATAATGTTGGATGGTGAAGCTCAACAAAAGGCTGTGATTGGTCCGCGGTCCCGGAAACGGAAACAGGTTTTGCTCGGCGAATGCAAAATACGTGCTCATCAGTCAACATTATGCGAATGTTGGCTGTTGTTTCGATGAGTTCCGAAAAAAATTGAACCACGAAAAGTGGACACCGCGCGCAGGAATAGTGCAAGGTCTCTATTTGTCTCTGGGACCAAATCAAAGAGTAAACAAGAGTCGCAATTGAATGGAAGGCCTGCGTGGTCAACGTAGATAAGGAATCCGAACGCGGGCTGGCCTGGGCTGGCCTCTGATTGGCTGCAACGGGTGGAGCAAAAATGACTCGGGGTATAGGGAAAATAACACGGGATTTTCTTTCCCGGGGGCGTTTATCTCGAAACCTAAGCAAAATCGTATCTAACCAATTTATACAAGTCGATTCAGCAGATTTTTCCGAACAATTTGATAGGTCATAAGTGCCACTTTGTTGCAAATTCGAAAAGACTGTTTCAGTTTAAAAGTACGCACAATAGTGTGATTACGTGCTTGGCGTGTGTTCGAGCAGTGTTTGAGTAACTCACTATTGTGCGTACTTTTAAACTGAAACAGTCTTTTCGAATTTGCAATAAAGTGGCACTTATGACCTATCAAATTGTTCGGAAAAAACTGCTAAATCGACTTGTATAAATTGTTTGGATACGATTTTGCTTAGGTTTCGAGATAAACGTCCCGGAACGAAAATCCCGTGTTATTTTCCCTATACCCCGAGTCATTTTTGCTCCACCCGTTGCAGCCAATCAGAGGCCAGCCCAGGCCAGCCCGCGTTCGGATCCCTTATCTACGTTGACCACGCAGGCCTTCCATTCAATTGCGACTCTTGTTTACTCTTTGGTTTACTCGCTTATACATAACCTTAAAATTTCTCCAGGGCGGTTACGGTTTTTTCTAGAGTCCCTGTATATCAAAGAGTCTCGCCCAAGGTCCATATACTACAGGTCAGTCACTGCGCAGCTTCCTCGTCTCGCTCCGCGGCAGACCGCTGCCCCGCTCCTATCGGTGCCGGTTGAATCGGGGCGAAAAGGAGCGGGAGTTCAAATTAACGTGTGTTTAAATGGGGGAAAGCACTCATTTTAAGTGTAAAGTTCCGGCAGCACACGATGATTTTCATCAAACTAACGGTTTGAGAGTCTTAAATAGAGCTTGTAGATTAGTAGGAGCCCATTCATAAGGCTTTAATATTATTTTTTCTATTTTTAAATGATTTTTAAAGATTGGGTACGAATACCGGCAGATCGGCTTCGCCCGTGATCCGCTGATTCACTGTCGTATCTCATTAATGTCTTTACCAAAGGGTGTTTTTTTTTGTTACGCAGTTAATAGACGTCTTTACTTCTATATTCACGAAATCATAACTCAAAATATTAGAAGAAATCACAGTTAATGGCTGCTAAATATGCAGTTTGTTCAGCGGCGACACTGCAGACCGCTAAGCAAGCAGCCATTATTAGTGATTTCTTCTTATATTTTGAGTTAAAATTGTTTGTACATGAAGGCTAAGGCGTCTAATAACTGTACAAACAAAAAATAACACCCCTTGGTAAAGAAATTAATGAGGTACGAGTGAATCAGCGGATCACGGGTGAAGCCGATCTGCCGGTATTCGTACCCAATCTTTAAAATCATTTAAAAATAGAAAAATAATATTAAAGCCTTATGAATGGGTTCCTACTAATCTGCAAGCTCTATTTAAGACTCTCAAAAAGTTAGTTTGATTGAAATCATATTGTGCTACCGGAACTTTACACTTAAAATGAGTGCTTTCCCCCATTTAAACACACGTTAATTTGAACTCCCGCTCCTTTTCGCCCCGATGCGCAGAACGGACGCGTTTTCGTAACCGGAGTGACTGACCTGTAGTATATGGACCTTGGTCTCGCCATACGGGGTATAGATTCTGGTTGGCTGCTAGATTTTAGGCTGTCACGTAGCTCGAGGAGGCGTTCTGTGCTATTCTCCATAAGAAGACCGTTGGAACGCACCTACCGAAGAGGCGTTCACGCCCCCTCAGCGAACCCAACCAATCAGAGTGGACGCCTCCTACGAAATTCTTCTTCTTCATGCTTCACGTGGCGAGACTCTTTGATATACAGGGACTCTAGTGTACACTATCTCCGCTCTAGATAAAGGTATAGCTCGTTGGTTTAGACCAATAAGTTACGCTCGGGACCGAATATTATTTGGTCCCAGGAGGGACCAAATAATGTTAGGTCCCGAGCATTGAGTTGCGTGCGGTTTCGTCCAATCAGCGAGCTTACGCACGGTCATGTAACCGTGCGTAAGTTAAGCGGTGTCTCCACCAGCGAATGTAAAAGTACTTTTTCAAAAGTAAAAGCGCGAATCGGTTGCTCCACCTGCGAATTGGAAAGTACTTTTGCCTGTCCCAACGGTGGCATCGATCTCATCGAGCGTATGCAGCGCAGCGCGTCATTTGAATACGCACGCACTTACAATTAGCGCAAGTGCTTTGAAGATTTTTTCTCAAAGCATTCTGTGTTAAAAGCTGACTTTTTCTAAAAAGAATTGATTAAAAGACCGTGGAAATTGCAACAAGTGTATTGAAAACCTACATTCTAAAGAGGGCTTTTCCTAAAGCAATAATTTTTGTCAGTAATTTTTGCAGGTATAGGTCTCAAAAATAATCGATGGAATTTTATTTTTTATTATTTATCTTTTCGTTTTTAAAAAAAAAAATTAGAATAATAAAAAAAAACTGGAAGGTTATCAGAGTAATTGTTCACTTATAGATAGTCTTAACAGGGCTCAATCTTAAAAATATGTGTCTAATCCTCGACTAGTTTTGAATCCTCGAAAAATTTGAATCCTTGATACATGTCTAATCCTTGACAAATTCGATCTCTCAACAAATTTCGAGCCCTTAACAAATGTCAAATCTCTGACACGTATCAAATCCTCTTCAAGTATCGAATCCTCGACAAGTATAAAATCCTCGACAAGTATCGAATCCTCAGTATCGAATCCTCGACAAGTATAAAACAGTGGCGTAGCGTGCAATCTGTCAACGTTGTACTGTTTTCATGAAAACCCCATGTAAGAGGTCGAATGCGAAGATGTTCACCGAACACCCAGTAGTGCGATCTTTTTCGTGGTTTTAAAATGGACGAGCTGCAACGTTCCCAAAATCGCACGCTACGCCACTGGTATCAAACCCCGATATGCGTCTAATCCTTGACAAATATCGAACTCTCAAAAAATTTTATTTATTTATTTATTCATTCAAAGTAATGGATCAAAGCTCAACATAAAATTACAGGTGTAAAACTCTCGACATCCTGGATCCTATGCCAAAGGTCAAGCCTTTGACAAGAGTCGAGCACTCGACAAGAATCAAATCCTCGATATGCACTTAATCCTCGACAAATATCGAACTGTAAACAAAGTCATATCTCTGAAAAGTATCGAACCCTCGACCAAAGTTGAATTCTGACAAGTATCAAATTCATAAAAAAGAGTCTAATCCTCGACAAATATCATAGGTACTCTCGACATCCTGGATCCGTTGACAATTATATTCACTTTTTTTCCCCCTCCCTCTAATTGTTCTAGCTA
This sequence comes from Trialeurodes vaporariorum, assembly GCA_011764245.1. Lineage (NCBI taxonomy): Eukaryota > Metazoa > Arthropoda > Insecta > Hemiptera > Aleyrodidae > Trialeurodes > Trialeurodes vaporariorum. The sequence continues at coordinate 48,512,843 of VMOF01000111.1, forward strand.
TTTTTATCGAAGAAGAATGGATAAGTGAAATCATGAAACAATCTTCGAAATTCAAAAAAGAGGAACAGATCCTACTTTAGTCGCATTTGTTCGCTTTGATGACCATTCTAAATTATATCATAGATCTTTTTCATGACAGTTCCGTGACTTTTTTTAGTTTGTTTTGGTATTATCAGATTAATGTCATTTTCTAATTTTTTTTCTTTCTTTTTTACTACGACTGATCATGTAATTCATGAATCTACTCATTCTTTGGGAGTTATCGGTTTTATTCTTGGCGGTCTTCGATTATTTGTTATGTGCTGTCTTTAATTATCATCGCCTAGTTTGCAACATTCGTACTTGTGCTGTTTTTCATTATCTTCCATCCCTAATTTTACTAACTAATTAGAGCTGCAGCAAGCTAAGTTGGCAACTCGTGGTCAAAGCAAATAATGAACAGTGAGCTTCTGCAATGCTGCTGAGTATTTGGGCGGTGCTCACCAACCATCGTCTTTAAGCGGTCAACTTAGCTTGTCACAGATCTAAGTAAATTGAATAAGAATGAGCAAGTGGAATCATGAAAAAAACTTCCTTTACTTGACATTCTCCAACTGCATCCAGCTCTGTGGGAGATGACAAATCCTAATTACCGTAATGAGCACCTTTAAGATAAGGCTCTTGAGGAAGTTACGGCCCAGTTAAAAGCAGTCGGACTCATTGCAGATGAGGTCAAAGTGAAGGCACCGTTTTCATCAATAATACACACTTATTTAGTTGAACTTAAGATAGTCTTCTGATCTGAAACTACCGTTGAGTGTTTTATCGCAGACTTTGACTCCCAGTTGATTCTGAAAAATTCACGAGACTGCCCCAAATACAGATAAGTAGGTTCTTTTGACAAACTGTGTGCATGAATGAAAGATTGACAAACAGCAGAGTCCATACCCATGCTATTTGGTTTGTCTGGAGGGCAATTTCAATGCTTAGGTACGTATCAAGGTTTTTAACTTATTTACTTATATTGGTGTTACAGACACAAAAAATGCTTGTTTTCCACTGCAACTAGTTCTAAAACTACCTCGAACTCAGCAGTCCCTTTGACTAAAAAACACCCCTGAATGAGACATTTCATGGTAACCCACTATTCACTGGGGTGGATTCAAGTCGGCACGCAGTTACTTTAAACAATGACTTAATGCTGCAATTTCTTGCTCCGCCCAAACTTGATCATAAGTTTACTTCTAAGTTACAGAAGAAGCTGGGGGTTATTGAGAGTTAACAGTGAATTTTTCATGAGTAAAAACACACATAAAACTGTCACTTTCTACATGGCAGGTAGGTTAAATGGAGTGTCATAGTTTGCTCGACTATTTTTCCCATAATGTTTGCCTTGCCATGCATCATGACAATTTGGAAAGTCAATGACGCAAATCAAGTACCTACCAGACAGACCAATAACGTGGGCAAAGATGTGGATTCACTGCATGGGAATCATTCATTTCCCACACAGTTTTTTAGAAGAACATACTTCTCTGTCGCATAGGGCAATCTCGTTAACTCTGCAAAATCATCAAAGGTTCAGTAATAAAACACTTACCGGTAATTCCAGATCAGGGTACTTTCTCGAGTTCAACTGTAAATAAAAACTCTCATTGATTTAAAATGTGCCTCCACTTTGGCCACAACTGCTATGTCTCCGACAGCTGAAACTGAGCCACTACTTCCTCGGGAGCCGCAACTTTGAGAAGCTAAGTTTTGTAGTCAGGTTTTGTCACCTCGCACAGAGCAAAATGCAGTTGGAGAAAGTCAAGAAATGGAAGATTTTTTTATGATTCCACTTGCTCATTCTTATTCAATGTACTTAGAGCTGTGACAAGCTAAGTTGACCGCTTAAAGACGATGGTTGGTGAGCACCGTCCAATACTCAGCAGCATTGCAGAAGCTCACTGTTCATTATTTGCTTTGACCACGAGTTGCAAACTTAGCTTGCTGCAGCTCTAATTAGTTAGTAAAATTAGGGATGGAAGGTAATGAAAAACAGCACAAGTACGAATGTTGCAAACTAGGCGATGATAATTAAAGACAGCACATAACAAATAATCGAAGTCCGCCAAGAATAAAACCGATAACTCCCAAAGAATGAGTAGATTCATGAATTACATGATCAGTCGTAGTAAAAAAGAAAAAAAAAAAATTAGAAAATGACATTAATCTGATAATACCAAAACAAACTATAAACAAAGTCACGGAACTGTCATGAAAAAGATCTATGATATAATTCAGAATGGTCATCAAAGCGAACAAATGCGACTAAAGTAGGATCCGTTCCTCTTTTTTGAATTTGGAAGATTGTTTCATGATTTCACTTATCCATTCTTCTTCGATAAAATTAGCTAGAACAATTAGAGGGAGGGGAAAAATGTGAATATAATTGTAAACGGATCCAGGATGTCGAGAGTATGATATTTGTCGAGGATTAGACTCTTTATTATGAATTTGATACTTGTCAGAATTCAACTTTGGTTGAGGATTCGATACTTGTCGGAGATATGACTTTGTTGACAGTTCGATATTTGTCGAGGATTAAGTGCATATCGAGGATTTGATTCTTGTCGAGTGCTCGACTCGTGTCAAAGGCTTGACCTTTGGCATAGGATCCAGGATGTCGAGAGTTTGACACCAGTAATTTTATGTTGAGCTTTAATCCATTACTTTGAATGAATAAATAAATAAATAAATTTGTTGAGAGTTCGATATTTGTCAAGGATTAGACGCATATCGAGGATTTGATACTTGTCGAGGATTTGATACTTGTCGAGGATTCGATACTTGTCGAGGATTCGATACTTGAAGAGTGTTTGATACGTGTCAGAGATTTGACATTTGTTAAGGGCTCGAAATTTGTTGAGAGTTCGATATTTGTCAAGGATTAGACATGTATCAAGGATTCAATATTTGTCGAGGATTCAATATACGTCGAGGATTCAATACTAGTCGAGGATTAGACACATATTTTGAAGATTGAGCCCTGTTAAGACTATCTATAAGTGAACAATTACTCTGATAACCTTCCAGTTTCTTTTTTATTATTCTAATTTTTTTTTATTTATTTTTTTTTTAAAGACGAAAAGATAAATAATCAAAAATAAAATTCCATCGATTATTTTTGAGACCTATACCTGCAAAAATTACTGACAAAAATGATTGCTTCGGGAAAAGCCCTCTTTAGAATGCAGGTTTTCAATACACTTGTTGCAATTTCCACGGCCTTTCAATCAATTCTTGTCAGAAAAATTTAGCTCTTAGCACAGAATGCTTTGAGAAAACTCTTCAAAGCACTTGCGCTAATTGTAAGTGCGTGCGTATTCAAATGACGCGCTGCGCTGCATACGCTCGATGAGATCGATGCCACCGTTGGGACGGGCAAAAGTACTTTCGCATTCGCAGGTGGAGCAACCGATTCGCGCTTTTACTTTTGAAAAAGTACTTTTCCATTCGCTGGTGGAGACACCGCTATACGCTCGGGACCGAACATTATTTGGTCCCAGGGACCAAATAATGTTCGGTCCAGGGACCAAATAGTGTTACGGCTTGACGGTCCTCCGAAAGACGTTGGATGGTGCGCACGTAAGTATATTTGCGTGTAGTTTATACCCCCCGCAAGTGCTCACCGATCATCTGCGTGCGGGACCATGAGGACGCAACACTATTTGGTCCCCGAGCGTAACTTACGCACGGTCACATGACCGTGCGTAAGCTCTCTGATTGGTCGAAACCGCACGCAAGATGCACGCAATTCAATGCTCGGGACCTAACATTATTTGGTCCCAGGTGGAAGAGCGAAGATCCGGGATCTAGAGTCCCTATATGTAGAGAGTTAAGACAAGAGAAATCATGGGCGCCGCCATTGGATGCGATTTTGCACATTTGTTTACATTCTGAGGCCGTTGTTGTGTTTTGCTCCACAGCAAAGATTACAGTTCCGCTAAGTTTGAAACGATGTAATCTTTCCCTGCTTTTGTTGATCGACATGTATTCACGCTTTTTAATGATTCTTTTGAGATTTATGGACATTCTTGTGGTGCATTATGATTAAAATTAACAGATTCGTCGCAAATTAACTCTTTTATCTGTAAAAGACCGTTGGTAAACAAAACAAAAGTGCAAAATCGCATCCAATGGCGGCGTCCGTAGAGCCAAAAATTCATCGACCAATCAGAAGTTGACTACCCTCTTGTCTTAACTCTCTACATATAGGGACTCTACCGGGATCTAGCGTCAAGTCGCTAGAAGTAGGATCGAATCAATACCGCCTCTACTCATACCCGGCTGCTCTGTTTTGAGATCGGGGAGGTTATGTTCGTCTTGGTATACGTAAGCTTATGGCCCGCTTATGGAGTTATCGAGTATTTTTTTGGTTTTTTGAAGTTCAACCAAAATTGGAAAAGCACGTCAGTAATGAAAGTTTTGGGCTTAGTTACTTACGTAAAGTATTAAAAGACTTGAAAATCATATTTAGAGAGGATAAATCACGATTTTAAATTTCATCAACATTGCACTCTCCATAAGCTCTGTATACCAAGATGACCCTAACCTCAAAGAAGCAGCTTGGTATGTGTAGAGGCGGTATTGATCGAATCCTACTTTTTTGGCTTCCAGTGCAACGTTGAGCTCCCGAGTTTCATCAATATCCCTGTGTCATCTTTAATTCGGCTGAAAACAACCAAGACAACCATCATCCGCGGTTTTTGTTATTATTGTTATTACTTTGTTTATTATTTTCTTGTTATTATGTTATTACGTGAAAAATTACCGACGATTTCGGTAAACAAATGAGTGGTGAGAGGCACTGTTTGCATCGGTGACGCGCGTCAAGTCGCCTAGGTGGAAGGGAGTTTTCAGCTTCTTGACGCTAGATCCGGCGACAAAAGTCTCAGGTGGAATAGGGCCTTTAGATGGCATCGATGATAATCCGGAAATACATCGAAGACCTTTTTCTAAAACTATTTTCATTGTTTGGGTATTTATTTTGAAGGCTATCCGTGTCATAGAATAAAAATGGAACAGAAGCGACACTGTCGCCGAATCTTCTATCAGAACTCGTTGACCTTGAACGAACTCGAAAAAATTAAGTTTGGAAGGATGTTTCAAATTCTGTAACCTTTTAATTCAATAGCAACATCATCCACCACCCATCAGCGCTGCGATTGGTTTATTTTAAATTTCGCGGTGGCTGGCTTTTTTGAAATCGTGCGGTGGCTGGCTTATTTTAGATCGGTCGTCGGCTGGCTTTTAAGGCCCTATTCCACCTGAGACTTTAGTCGCCGGATCTAGCGTCAGCGTCAGGAAGATCAGGTGGAAGAGCGAAGATCCGGGATCTAGCGTCAAGTCGCTAGAAGTAGGATCGAATCCTACTTTTTTGGCTTCTAGTGCAACGTTGAGGTCGTTGAGCTCCCGAGTTTCATCAATATCCCTGTGTCATCTTTAAATTTGGCTGAAAACAACCAAGACAACCATCATCCGCGGTTCTTGTTATTATTGTTATTACTTTGTTATTATTATTTTCTTGTTATTATGTTATTACGTGAAAAATTACCGACGATTTCGGTAAACAAATGAGTGGTGAGAGGCACTGTTTGTGTTACGATTTAAAATGGACTTATGGAATAAAAGGATTGACTAGAATAAAAGGAAATGATAACGGCAAGTATAGAAGCGGTAGGGCAGCAGCCCGCGTATATTCAGTAATGAACAATGTTCCCTTTCCGGGATTCACACCTGACTCGGCAAGTCCCCGAGTCCTACATTCTGCTGTAGTGGCGGGAGATATGAATCGCTCTTAGCTACTACATGACAATCTCCCCCCCTAAAATTGAAATTATTTTAAAATATCACAATGTAAAAAAAATTAGACACGTTCATGTCAGCTTCATGAATTATCAAAATTTGAACACACAGGGTTTGAACTGAACATTTAGAAATTAGAGAAAAAAAAAACATTAAGTTTTTTTTTTCTTTAAAAAAAAATACAGACTACTTACAATTGTTTATCACAGTTATACTTGAATTATGACTTCTGACTAGAGACAATGTTTGATTCGCTAAATGACGATTTACATATAATTGAGAGATCAGTCAATGTCCAAGAGGTAATCTTGAAACCGTACTGGTGGTTTCCGAAGCCTGTTACTTCTGATGCTTTCAGTGGGTGGATTCGGATTTTTTCTAACTACTGGACGACCCCGGCCTCGACTAGCCATTGCAGGGGTTTTGGAAATTGGTGTCCTGCCCTTTTCGTTTGTTGCCGCTTGGACTGGCATTGCAAAATGTTGCTCTGCAGCAAGGTTCGACGGTTGTTGAGTTGCTTGAGAATTATGCTGATTAATTAACTTTGGTTGCGCTTGGATGTTTGATTGACTTTGACTGCTTTGCTGAACTGGAATATTTAGTTGAACTGATGTACTTGGTTGAACTGTAATCCTCGATTGACTTGAGGTACTTGGTTGGATTGAAGTATTCGATTGCATTGAAGTTCTTGGTTGTTCTTTAGTCACTGGATGTCGAAGAATACTAGCTTGCGCTGCTAATAACGCGTCTTGCTGAAGTTGGTTCCGATGATTACTTCTAGGATTCGATACAGTTGTATGGTTATCGTCTGCTAGTTTGACCTCTGGAGCAAAAGACACACGCTTATTTGGGGCATTAGTTTTTCTGAGTTGATCAATATGCCGTTTTAACACATAACCATCATCTAAGGTGACAATATAATGAAGTGCCCCTAATTTTCTTGTAATAACTCCAAATTTCCATGTTTGTTTATTCTGAGCGTAGTACCTTGATTGAATGCGGTCGCCTTCTTTCAGCGATCGAACTCCAATAATAGATGGTTGCGTTGTAGCTTCTTTGAATGGTTTTATTGCATCAAGCCTGAGTCGGATGTTTCTTTTGAGGTAAAGTTCTGCCGGAGATTTCCCATTTGAGAGAGGTGTTGCCCGATAAATGTGCAAAATTTTCCGGATTTTCTCTTCTAACGGTTGTGGTTCATTGTTCATGGCTTTAATCCTATTCTTGATTGTTTGAACATTGCGTTCAGCTAATCCATTGGTTGCCGGATGTCCTGGTGATGTAAATTTCTGAAAAATTCCATTTGTTTTACAGTAGTCTTGGAACTCGTCACTGGTAAAAAATTTTGCATTATCAGACACCATTATCTTTGGAAATCCATGACTGCTGAAAATTGGATTCAGTATTTTGATTGAACTTTCAGACGTAGGATACCCATTCAACAATGGAGCTTCGATCCATTTAGATTTGGCGTCAACAACGATCAGTACATGTTTGTTGTCAATCGGTCCCGCAAAATCTATATGGATTCTGTCCCAGTTCTCTTGCGGCTCCTCCCAAATATGTAATGGAGCTTTTGCTGGATTTGACCTTATCATGGCACATTGTTCACATGATTTTACTAGGTTTTTTTATTGCTCGATCAATACCAACCCAAGTGCAATATTTCCGCGCCAACTGTTTCATCTTAGTAATGCCGATGTGCGAACTATGAAGTTCCTGAAGTATTGCCGGTTGTAGCTTTCCTGGAATTACAACTCTGTTTCCTTTAAATAAGATCCCGTTCTCAAGGGTATACTCATCCCACGACTTTTCGCTGGTTTTCATTTCAAAAATAGTTTTTGACAGTTGCTCGTCTTTTTCGGTTTCTTGACGAATTGTCGAAGCTGTAATTGTATCCGATGCAATTTGATAGATTGTGTTGCAACAAATTTGATTAATTTCATAATTGATGTTTGTTTCCATCGTAGCTTTGCTG